>OW121749.1:34569933-35169933 GCA_933228765.1 Miltochrista miniata
GCGTGAAATTTAATATCTATAGTGTTGAACTAGCTCATGCGCGCAGCTTCGCCCGCGTAAAATTTGTTCCCGCGGGAAATTATTTCCGGGATAAAAGGTAGCCTATGTGTTATTCCAGACTATAATGTATCTCTGTACCAAATTTCAGCCTGATCCTTTCAGTGTTTTGCGCGTGAAAGAGTAACAAACATCCACACTCACAAACTTTCGCATTTATTATATTATAAGTAAGATAACACAGCATACTACTTAGCCTACTTAGTAATAAGTTCCCACAAACACAACAGAATTTCACACTAGTGGTGTCATGGGTAACTAGTTGTTGCCCGTAGAAAATATAGTGATGAAATTAATTGTGAACATGCCGACAAAACAAACCTACCAGATTCTTCAATCTGACTCGGACAACTCACTAAATCCTGTCTTTTATCATTTCCTTGCAGTTTAAGTATCGGTCAATATTTAGAAACTATGTAGATTTCTTTTACAAAAGTTTTCAACTATCCAAAAGTGTTTGCTCTGAATAATTACTCGTTCATGTTTCAAAAAAAGCCAATGACACATTTTTGGGACTTTGTCAAGTTCACTGTGAGGCTTCTTCTTATAGAAAAAATCATTAAGTATCTGAATATTTATCCTGGGAATCAGTTCCTATGGGAATGAGTAAACATCACCTGCAGCGAGGGTGGTGCCCCTGGCAGTGTCTAGTAACTTTTCAAATAACTTAGGTATATGTTTTTAAATGCTGATGTACCTATAGACTATAGAGTTAACATCAGTCTGCCTCTTGTGTTTTTAAATTACTTCTCATTTGAATTAAAATGTGTTTTTAATTCAAATGAGCATTTATTGAAAGCTTGTGTCTACCATTTGCAATGTACAATTACCTCACAATTTTCTGGTTTTCATTATGAGAATTCTTTATCACATGAAACAATTAAACAGATAAAAGTCTAGTATAATTGTGTTGGGTAAGTACCTAAAATGTATTAGATAGATGATATCATTCTATGTAACAAGGGAATTGATTTAAATGAATGATACCAAGCTTATAAAATGTAACTAAGTAATAATATTATCTTTTGTAATTCATTTATCTGTTAAACCTACAGGTTATCGGTGTTGTAATATGCAATTATTACAGTTAATGCTACCAATCCACTTATCTCTACTAAGTAAACTTAGTACCTATTAGTAATTTCTGCTCTGACTCTGACCCAGATGAGGACTTCGACACCCATCAGCATAGCGCAGACGGTAACTAAAAATGACACAGTTTCATTTGAAAATATTATACATTTAATTTTACAAGTGTTTATTTGAAAATTAAAAAAATTTAGAGGGTTCCCTACCAAAAAACGCCTAGAAATCACGTTTATTGTATGGGAGCCCCCCTTAAATATAATAATTTATCAGATTTTAGTATTTGTTGTTATAGAGGGGAAAAAAATTCAGTTCTAGCTATCACGGTTCCTGAGATACAGCCTCGTGACTAGGGAATGCAATCCCGCAACACAATTGTAATCCCGGTATTTGCGGGACTGAGAGATCTCAGTCCCGCGGGATCCCGGTATTTGCGGGATCCCGCATATTTCTGAAAGTGATTGGGAAAAGAATATAATTCTATATCATACATGCATCTAGAACTGAAAAATAGTCACGCCTTAATCCCCGAAGGGGTAGGCAGAGGCATATTATAATATATAACGATAATTGGCGCAAACGCCATTTTTAAGAAGAGAAACGGAGTAGAACTTCTTTTCGTTCGGTGTGCATGATCGCGCATTCATAACCGATTTAGACTATTTTTTTTAGCTTTCCCCACAAAGGGATATTTCGGCAAAATCGTATAATTATAAAATAAAAAAACGACAAAACAAAAAAAAAATTCTCCGCTCTAGCTAACAAAAATAGTCTAAATTGGTTAGGAATGCGCACACCGAACGAAAAGAGGATTTTCTCCGTTTCTCTTATTAAAAATGGTGTTTGCGCCAATTTTCGTTATGATATTCGTGATTAGGAGGTCAAACACAAAATTTCAAATTGATCGACGGTATGCGCTTTTCGTAAGTTTACCCATAAAAATGGGTAGTTTTGGCATTACTTTAAAAGTGCGCAAAAAACATAGCATGTCAAAATTCTTGTCTGAAAAAACGACTCCTAACTTTACATGTCAGATAGCCAGCAAGCAAAGTACGAGATAATTGAATACTTTTCTAACTGTTTATAATACAAGAAAAGTCAAATCTCCCTGATTTAATCACTAACAACAAATAAGTTCGTTATTAGGTTGTATATTACGTCACAATTACAAAAAACTTACTCAAACCGAATCAGTTTCCGCGCTTCCGCTTAAAGAACAACACATGGCGTTTACCTTTGCACAGTCCCGCTAATCCCGCGGGATCCCGCACGATTTACGTGCGGGACTGGTCCCGCAAAAATACTGCGGGATCCCGGTATCCCGGTATTGCATTCCCTACTCGTGACAAACAGACAGACAGATGGAAGGCGAAGTCCCATAATAATATAATAATCTTACCCTTTGTGTACGGAACCCTAAAAACCCGCGATCTGGAGACTGTTCTAATAATTTCTGAGGAGTTGGGTATCCTGCAGACTACTTGATAAATCAGTCAGTTCCAGGTTACCATGTCGTGGAAATATCATTAAAGTAGCAGTACTTATACCACATTTACGACGAGTGGGACCTGTGAATATTAGTAAAATCTCTTTATCACTCATGAAGTGAGCTGACGAACTTCAAATTGTATAGTTAAGTACCATCCTGGTCACATTGGCTTTCGAACAAAAAAACACACCAGAATTGGTCAATCAGTTGTGTGTGCCACTACGATGCCACAGACAGATACACACGTTAAACTTAGTTCCACTATAAAAATAGTTCCATCTGGACATTCAATCATAAAACTATCAAATCGGCCTATATGTATTCACGCCAAAATACACGATTCTGCGAGTCCACGTCATAATTTCGAAATAATCTGGCCGACCCTCAAAATTCCGAACGCTCATCGGCGAAATGGCCATTCGGAGTTTTAACAGTCGACCATACAACCATTCGTTGAATTTATCATCGGCGAAATGAGCGTTCAGAATTTTGAAGGTCAGCCAGATTATTTTGAAATTATGACGTGGACTGCGATTCTGCTGCTTTCGCATCCAGTCTTGTGCCTACACCAAGCAGGACCCTTCAAGCCTCGATCCCGCGACATAAATTGCCCTCGGTATGATATGCTCATCGAACATGACCTTGGTTTTATCCAAGTGCATGTCTACCAAGCAAGGCCAATACGTCGACTCCACTTTCGCGGCGTTCTCGCTTCTATGACTATAATCTATAATCTTAATGGCTCATGGCTCCTATGGAAATATAATATTCACTCTTTGTTTCAGATCCCAATGCAATTGGACTTATCATCTTTTGAATCCATCGAGAACTTCGTGGAAGTTGTAAAGGCTGGTTTCAACAAAATTGATGTACTGATCAACAACGCAGGTGTGGTTGTACCGTTGCAGTACGATCAGAAAACTAAAGAAGGATTTGAGATACATTTCGGTGTGAATCATTTAGGCCATTTCTACCTTACTAATCTGTTGTTAGAGCATTTAAAGAGGGCTACACCGAGCAGGTATGTTGTGAAATGCTTATTTATTTCATTATCGTTATCTTCGGATAATGGATCTTGTGATATTGTGTAAAGTGTCTGTTTAAGTAAAAAAAAACGGTTAATTTTACGCTAATGGTGATGCAATGCATATTACATTTTGTTTTATGTATAGAGAGATTTAAAAATACAACCAACCAAAAAAGTATATAATAGTAGGTACACAAATTAGAGATAGTACAGATGGAAACCTACATACTTACTATCTCTAATTTGTGGTAGGTACCTACTAAGTACCTTAAATTCTTTTTTTTTGGTTCAAAAGAGAAAAAACTTAAAGTAGTGTCACTATGTCCCGAAATATTTATAAACACATTAAATGTGAACGTGTGTAAGTGTGTCATGTATATTCCCACCACAGATGAGCATAATTTTTCATTATGTATAATGATAATTATATTGTTATATGCGAAGTGAACTTTGGGGTAACAAGTCTGAAGGGCATTGAGTTATGATGTCAGCGCGGTAATACAATCTAAGTCAGTTTTGGCACAAATATAAAGATAAATGATCTTTATGCTGTGGTATTGGTCAGGTAGTAGCTGTATTAATTATTTTCATAATTATGTCGAATAGGTACTCAGTGACACTGCTGGTACTCATCGTCAGCCAAAATTAAATGTTAGTCCAGATTTCTACAGAAGACCTCGCTTCTAAGCTCAAAGCCATTACTGCTTAGCACTTATACGTTTTTCCGTTTTTTAACCTTCAGTGTCTCCTATAGTGAGACTTGATGATGTCATTATTTACCTACTACCTCAAGTAGAGGAAGTATAGCTAAACACTCATTTTCACGTATCTAACACTGTTACTGGCATGCCAATCGCTAGCGTAAATATAAATAAACGACAGTTTAAATATTTGTTGATTACTGACCCCTTCATTCCCAGTTGTTCCGCGGCAGTAGTTCCGCGACGGAACTAGTGAGACTTTTTGTCCCAATAGTTCCGTGGCGGAACTAGTGAGACTTTTTTTTCCCAGTAGTTCCGCACCACGGAACTACTGGGACATTTTTATTCTCAGTAGTTCCGTGGCGGAACTAGTGAGACTTTTCTATTCTCAGTAGTTCCGTAGCGGAACTAGTGAAACTTTTCTATTCCCAATAGTTCCGTAGCTGTAACTATCATGGATCTTTATGGACATTATATTATGTAACTATCATGGATCTTTATGGACATTATATTATGTCCACTCCAAACCTTAAAGTATTTTTATTTTTTATGAAAAATTGATCTTTTAGGACATTCGAGTGTCAAAAGATCCGTTAAAGGAACGATACGAAGAACATATAGTTTAAAAGTATGAAGTAGTTAAATAATTTACAAAACAAATGAAGATCTACAAAAACAAATGAAGATCGACAAAAGCAAATGAAGATCGACGAAAAAATGAAGATCAGCAAAACAAATGACGGTTGGAAAAACAAATAACGGTTGGAAAAACAAATGACGACCGAAAAAACATTTGCAGATCAATAAAACAAAAGACTATAAGCAAGTTGATACGGTCAAAAGTTACTTGTAGCCATATTTTGTAATCTGAAGCAATTACCATTAAAAAAACTAGGTATAAGCAATTCTCGACCTTAATGACACTTATCTAAAAATGTGCTTTTAGGCGTTTATAGACATCACAGATCACAAATATATAAAAAATAAATAAATATTATTTATGTTCATAAGGTAGAGAATTGCTTGCACCTATTTTTTGAATGGTTATCGCATTTAGATTACAAAACATGGCTGCAAGTAACTTTTGACCTTATCAACTTGCTTATAGTCTTTTGTTTTATTGATCTGCATATGTTTTTTCGATTGTCATTTGTTTTACCAACCGTCATTTGTTTTGCTGATCTTCATTTGTTTCATTGATCTTCATTTGTTTCGTCGATCTTCGTTTGTTTCGTCAATCTCCATTTGTTTTGTCGATCTTCATTTGTTTCATTGATCTTCATTTGTTTTATTGATCTTCATTTGTTTTGTCGATCTTCATTTTTTTTAAATAGCCGTAAGAGACCGAGGGAACTAATGGGAACATAAAATATTCGTATGTAAGTGATGCTTTCTCCCGCGGGACTACTGGGACTTAATTTATTAGATTTTAATTTATGCTTTGTTCCGCGGAACTACTGGGAATGAATTTATTAGTATTTCATTTATACTTTGTTCCGCGGAACTAATGGTAACTGAATTATTGATGCTTTGTTCCGCGGGACAACTGGGAAAAAAAGTCTCACTAGTTCCGCCACGGAACTACTTCAACGGAACAACTGGGAATAATCGACTGAATCGGTGTAACTTTTCCGTTTTTGGTTATTATTTTTTGAGTATGATCCTTATTGATGCCATGCCAGCGGACTTCTTTTTTTTTAAACATGAGAAAGATCCTACAGGGATGATTGCCGGACTCCTACCGACTAAAAATCACACGTATACCTACCTAACAGCCTACGGTTTGGAGCCCCGGGTAAGCCCTTGGAAGGATGTCCATGTCTACGGCTACTACTGCGGCCTCACCTAGGGAGGTAGGGGGTTCGGGTGCTATGCTGGATCCGCTACCAGCTATAACCACACTATACTTTTTTCATCTGCCTAAGATCGAGTTCCGTATGGTCTTCTGGTCTTGGTCATTGCTATAAAATGGTTTATAACACATTTGCTCGTAAAGAGTCTCTTATTTGACCCATTTCACTAACGTAATGTATCTCATTACGGCCTAGTCCGGTAATGTAAAGTAAAACGGACGATTGCGTGTAAAACGAACGGTACTTTTTTTAAATCTTAGCAAAGAGTTTTTATGTCAGAAAAGTGGTGAACATTAACTTTGGGAGATAAAATATAATAAAATAAACATGTAATTTTTTAATTTAATTAATTTTGACAATAAATTACAACCATTTATGTGAAACCAATACAAACAATATTAATTTACTTTATTAAGAATCTATATACATTTATTGTTAAAAATTACAGAGAAACATAAATATTACATATCTATATTTACACTATTACTATCTAAACTAAACCTAAATAAGGCCCCCGTGGCATTGTGCCCAAAAGACTAGCAGCATTCCCCCTTTGAATAGCAATACCTATTCGTTGAGCGAGAAAACTGCCAGCCCTTGGGTCACCAGTTGACTCCACAAGGCGCTTTTTCAAATTCTTGAAAAATTTTTGCGCATTGGGACCCCATGGACCTAGGGTCTCGACACCGACTGGACAAAAACGATACGATGAGTCGAGACCCTTATATTTATTAATTTTAATATTTTCAGCCGCTTCCGCTGCGGCACTGGCTTTTAATTTTGTTTTAGGAAGATGGGACGGGGCTAGAGTGTCAACACAAGTTGCATCCCACACCAGGACCCGACCCATCTCCCACGGTATCAAAGTTATACCATCTGGTCTCTTGCCATCGTCCCTGAAAACGCCGTTTGGCTCTAAGAGCGCAGGCACATTGGCGGTGGCAAGAGCACGGCGGATGATGTCATTCAGCGCAGCGTGGCGTGAGAAGCGGCCTGCGCTCTTTAAACATGAAAGACCATGATGCCCCAAAGTGTCAACGTTAAAACCGCAGGGGCATCGATGTGGAGCGCAAAGCGTGACGCCAAGTCTCAAACCAACTGAAATTCTTAGGATGTCCGGTTCCAAAAAAGTTCCGGTGTTGGCTATAGGGAAAGCTTTCAACCAATCACCGGATTCCTTTCTACTGAGCGCTAATAATCTGGCCCGATCCGGGCCTAGACTAGCATTTAAAAAGGAGTCAAAGGTTAATTTTGACATAGCGTCGTCCCAGCTCCGTTGTAAATTTGGATGGGTGGGTAAATTTTGACCCGGACAAGCCATTAGCCAAGCATTCTTGGCATCTGTAAGGCCAGTCGTCTCATAGTCTGTAAGACAATTCGTCAGAATTTTACCTACGAGACTCGACGTGGCATGTACAGATGACAAAAAGGCTGGCAAAGCCACACTAGAAATTTTGCGGATCCCTAGCCCACTATATTTAATGGGAAGAGATGCCTGGGACCAAGATTGTTCGCTCAGTTGTATATTGAGAATTGATTCCAAAGAAGATTTGATTAACGAATCAATAGAAAATAAATGACTTTGATGTTTCCAAAAAGGACAACAGCGAAGCAAATAAATAGATTTGGGAACAAACATACAAAATTTCAGAATTGTGATTGCGTAATGTGAACTAATAGAATGTAGCCGATCTACATTGGATTCAAATTTTGAAATTTTTTGTGCTATTAATTCGGGAATAGCATCTTCAAATATAGGGGACCCTAGGAGGTAAAGATTCTCTCTGCTAACAATTTTAATATTCGGACATAGGGAATTGAATTTTTCAACGAGTACCGAATTGATGTGATTATTATGAAAAAATAATTCACACTTATTAAAATTTAATTCCAAACCAATTAAATGAAATTTATTTTTAATTTCTATAAGATCTGACAGAACAGAATCTGCATCACCTCCAAGAGTCCCGTCATCTAAATACCAGACGTTAAATTTTGACTTTAAATTTTGGATGATGGGGTTAATGGCTAGGCTGAAAATGGCTGGTCCGAGGGGATCACCCTGCTGGCAACCGACTTCAGAAGAAAGTTCGTTGCATTTATACATTAATTTGGAAGGTTCGTGATAACAGTTAAGTAAATAGTTATAAATTTCAGGAACATTGCTTCTAATTTCTGACAGCAGGATGTCACGGTTTACCGAATTAAAAGCATTTTTCACATCAATTTTTAGCAAAACCTCACACTCACCTTTATTAAGGTAGGTGCGTAAGGCGTGGACCGCCGCCTCACACCCACCTTTGGTCAAAGACTTCTATATAAACTGAGGTAGACGCGCCGTACTCTAACAAGCGAGATTTCAAAAGCAATCCTCAAACACACACATTGCTGAGACTACACTCACTTATAAATACTATTTACGTAATTGTCACCACACACAATAGCAATATACGGATAGAACAAGAGTAAAAGAGAAGGCGTATGGACTCCAATTGCAAGTCGAGTACCTACTCTCGAAGTTTTGACTCACAACAGTGCGAACAACGCTGCTAATTAGCGCAGTTTATAGGTTTCAAAAATCGGTGCGTAGGGCATGTCTACCTCATTTTATATAGAAGTCTTTGCCTTTGGTACCAAACCCTAATTGAGTCGGTTCAAATTTTTGTTGTAATTTTGACAAGATGTATCGGACAGAAATTTTGGATGCTAAACGCCTAAAAGTGGACCCAACAGCAATAGGACGGACTCCTCCGTCTTTTTTAGTGAGAGCAATGAGATTAGCTCCATAGATAACAGGAGCAATCTCAGGGTTAATGTTACCAGAGAGCATGAGGTTTACTAATTTTGTTAAACAACCGATGAGGTGCTTACCTGCATCACCCACACAGTGAGAGGTTAGGTCTTTTAGGTGTTGTGGAGAAAGACCATCAAGACCAGCTGCTGATCCGACTTTAAAAGCATTAATCGCACTCACTGTGTCCTTATCCTGTGCAAGTAAACACACATCGGGTGATGTAGGCGGGTCCAGAACGTAGTCCGAGACTGGAGCTGAGGGATGTTTTGTCTGTAAAGACGTAAGGGTATCTGTTGTATCTGGAGACAGTACATCACTTGAAAACAGGAGACGTGCGGCTCCTTTTAAATCTCCGTCGCTAACTTTTGCTTCTACAAGCTTGTTAACATCATAAATCTTTTTGTTATAATTTCCAGTAAAACAGCAATTTTGAGTCGGAAGTGTGGGGTTAGAACAATTATTTTTTATTTTTTGTGTGAGAGATATAGTCTCGTCACTAAATTTAGCATGTAATACTTTATAAGGAAATAGCAAAAGATTTTGCCAATTTTCAATGCTATTACTATCCAAACACTGCGTTATAAATTGAGACAAAAGTGTAGCGACAGAGATCCTGGCACCACGAGGAATTCGTTTAACTAAACTCACATTATTTTTTAAATTACTCAAAAGGTGATGAAAAGGCGTGCCAGAAGGGTTACTATCAGATGGAATAGAAGCATGAGGTTGTGCGAAATTATCTGAAAGTAACGTTGTTGAGTTTTGGCTGGGGCATTTATGTAATTTTGATATATGTATAAGTATACGAAGTCCTCGAGCACTTTTAAAAGATTTTAAACAAATGGAACAAGAAAAAGTATAAAGTGACGTACCATCTTCCGATTGCGTCAAGCTTTGCATTTACTTATAAGTTATTATAAAACAGAAACTACAAAAACAAACACAAATAAAAATACAATAAAAATAATCTTGACGTTCGCGTTGACGCTCTGTCACCGGGCGCCGGGCGCATGCGGAGGAGCCAGCAAAACCAGAAATAATTTTCAGCCTGAAAAATAACAAATATAATTAGATAAATCGCATTTAGACTTAAATATTACTTAAAACCAAGCCTTAGGTGGGCCAAAATTATATAATTGTTATTTAAAACAATTATATAATTTTTGTTAGACCGGTTGACATAGTTGACGTTGACGTTTTTATTAAGTATACTGGCTGTTTTTGTGCCTTTGCCTCTTAAGAAATAAGAAAAAAAGAAAGCGTTGTGAACAAGTAAAATTCCGCGCGCTTTATTATCGCTATTTTTTGCTACGTTTTTTTGTTAGTTTATGAATGTCCCCGTTTTATTTATTTCCTCGCAAATATGTTATAAAACGTCGTATGACACACGTTCGCTTTGATAATTACAGCCTCTGCTTTCTTGTAGCCCTCGCCTGCGGCTCGGGCTAGCAATAACGCCTCGGCTGTAATTATCAACTTACCGAACTTGTATCATAATGTACTATTATGGAAGTCACAATAATGAGGGTGCGAGTGGGACTAGTCCCAAATTAGGGAAATTTGAAACCCTCTTCGAATTTGGCATAAATGTGATAAATTCAAAGACACAGTTTTGTTTTCTTTTAATGCTATTATCTGTGCGACACCTGAAGAAGATTAAACAGCAATATTGTGACAATTGGTCATAAAACATTATTGCAATGTAATGATGATTTGATGATGTAGAACTGCGGACATTATTATTATTTTATTGCGACAGTGTTTGCCGAAAACAAATTGTCATAAAATTGAATATACATAATACTTTAGATTATTTATACTGTTGATTGACGGCGCTTGGTGGAACTTGCTGCACATATTGAAAACGACACTTGTACTATTTCACTGGTCTAGATGGAATCTAGACATTTGAAAATGCTGTGAAGCGAAACCGGTCAGGTTTATAATAATAATAAATATTGTGAAATAGTACTAGTGTCGTTTTCAATACATACCTAATACTTTACTTACCCAAGGGAAGAGTTTAATTGATTCCAATTCTGGATACCTAATTATTATAATAGTCAATTTTAAGGCTCAATGCTATTTTGTGCTCAGACTATCCATTCGTGAAAAGTTCCTGTGGTAAAAAAAGGCATTATTAGTTACTAGTTGTTTCCAGCGGCTTTGGCCGCGTAGAAGTCGTTATTGCGTAAAATCTTTACCCTCCTTTTGCGCAGTCAGTTAAAAAGTAGCCTATCCTTCGCTTGGACTCAAACTATCTTCATACCGAGACTCAAACTATCTTCATATCTTCATTCGAGAAAAAGCCGGGGTGTGCGCGTTCGTTAGGGCGGATGTTTGCTGTCGCCGGCTGCGCTGCCTTGAGGACCCTTCCCTCTCCGTCCTTTGGCTGCACGTAGATCACGGCTCCATGAGTCAGATCTACGTGTGTGTCTATCGATCCCACACAGGGACAGCTGAGATGATGAGGCTGTATCAGCACCTCAGCGAGGGGGCTGATGACGCGCAGGTACGGTTCCCGAACGCCGAGTTGGTTTTTCTGGGGGACTTCAATGGTCACCACATTGAGTGGTTGGTGTCCCTCAAGACAGATCCTGCGTGACGGGCCACCCACGCGTTCGCACTCTCCCATGGTCTGACCCAGGTGGTACGCGGGATTACGCGCATACCGGACAGGTCAGACCATGAACCCGCCCTGCTGGACTTACTGCTGACGAGTAATCCAGCACAGTACAGTGTGACGGTTAGCGCCCCACTGGGTACATCCGACCACTGTATTGTGCGTGCCCGCCTGCAGGTACCGTCCCCTGCAAGGGCAGTAGAGGTGACGCGGCGGCTGTGGCACTACTCGTCAGCAGACTGGGACGGACTACGAGAATACTTTGCAGCCGTCCCGTGGAGTCAGCGCTGCTTTGCAGGGAGGGCTTCATCGGAAAGCGCCTCTGCGGTTGCTGGTGAAATCACATTAGGTATGGAATACTACATTCCATACACTGATGTCGCCAGCATCCGCAAAGCCCGCCCCTGGTTCGGGCGTGAGTGTGCCGTAGCTGTTCAACAAAAACAGGCGGCTTACCGCGCCTGGATCAGGGCTCGAGCTGTGCGCGACCCGAATGTGGCCCGCCTCAAGGCAGCGTACAACAGAGCCACTAGGTCCAGTAAGAGAGCCTTCAAGAGAGCGGACGCCCAGCGCATCACGCGGCTTGGTCAGGAGCTCACGTCACATCCGACGGGCAGCCGTGGATACTGGCAACTGGCCAAAGCCGTGCAGGCCAACTTTTGCAAGCCCTCGCTGCCGCCGCTGCGCTATCCTGACGGATCACTGGCTCACAAGGCCCAAGAGAAAGCGGAAATGCTGGCCAAGCTCTTTGCGGCTAATTCCCGGGTCGATGACTGTGGCAAGCAACCTCCCACTATCGCCAACTGTGGAACCACGATGCTGGAAATTGTAATCCGGCAGTGCGATGTGCGGGCGGTGCTACGGTCACTCGACACGCGGAAAGCCAGTGGTCCTGATGGCATTCCGGCCGTGGTGCTGAGGAATTGTGCAGCTGAATTGTCTCCAACGCTAACACGCCTGTATCGCCTTTCGTATTCGTCGGGAGAAGTGCCGGAGGCTTGGAAGGAGGCGAATGTCCAACCGATCCCCAAGAAAGGGGATTGGTCGGATCCAGCCAACTATCGCCCCATAGCCGTAACCACCGTCATCTGCAAGGTGTTCGAGCTAATCATCAACAAACAGCTCATGCGCTATCTGGAGGATCACTCGTTAATTAACGATCGCCAATATGGCTTTAGGCCGAAACGATCAACGGGTGACCTCCTAGCGTACATAACGCACACCTGGGGTGAGGCTATGGAGAGGCACGGCGAATCTCTGGCTATTGGCCTAGACATCGCAAAAGCCTTTGATAGGGTATGGCATGCGTCGCTTCTTTCCAAGCTGCCGTCATATGGTTTATCGCATCAGTTGTGCCGTTGGTTGGCCAGCTTCCTGAACGGGCGACGGATTCGGGTCCTCTGTGATCGTCAGGCTTCCTGTTTTTTTTCAGGTAAATGCCGGAGTACCACAGGGATCGGTATTGTCCCCAACTCTCTTTCTTCTGCATATCAATGACATGCTGTCCCTTGGGTGCATTCATTGTTATGCGGATGACAGTACTCTTCATGGGAGCTATTCTGGCCGTCCAGCGGCGGGGCGAGGCGACGTGGATGAGAAGAGACGACAACTCGTGGCGGATCTCGATCTGGACCTGGGCCGCATTGCCCAATGGGGTTCAGACAACCTGGTCGAGTTCAATGCCAGAAAAACACCGGCGTGTGCGTTTACAGCTAAGAAGTCCCCATTCCTACCCCTGCCCTCTCTTCAGAGCATTACAATTCCACTAAAGGACAACCTGGAGATCCTCGGTATAGACGTCCGGCGTGAGCTCAATCACAAAAACTACATAGAGAGCTGTATTGGTCTGGCCTCGCGGAAACTGGGAATCCTGAATAAGGTGAGACGGTATTTCACGCCACATCAGAGATGTTTACTGTACAAGACGCAGATTCGTCCCTGCGTCGAGTACTGTTCTCACCTTTGGGATGACTCCGCGAGGTACTTGTTAGACGCGCTTGACGCTATGCAGAGACGTGCTATCCGAATAATTGGTTGTCCTGAGGTGACGGGAGGCCTCGAACCTTTGTCGCAGCGAAGAACCATAGCGTCCTTGGCTGCCTTCTATCGAATGTATCACGGCGAATGTTCTGAAGAGCTCTTCAACCTGATCCCACCATCTCCTTTCCGATCCCGAACAACGCGTGCCGGGCAGAGATGCCACTCATACACAGTGGAGAGAATCTTCGCCAGAACCGAGCGTTTCAAAAGATCGTTCCTCTGTCAAACTATAAAAACATGGAACGACCTGCCCGCACACGTCTTTCCCTCATCTTACAATCCCGGGTTCTTCAAGAGGAGCGTGAAGAGGCACATCACAGGGCCGCAAACTTGAGGACCACTGTAAGAAGTGGCCCCCAATCGCTAGATGCGCCACTGCTTTCTTACCATCAGGCTGGTGGCGACGTCAATTTGGCGAGCTGAATATAAAAAAAAAAAAAAACCAAATTTCATAAAAATCGGTTCAGCTGCTTAGGCGTGAAAACGTAACAGATAGACAGACTAGAGTTACTTTCACATTTATAATATTAGTAGGAATTAGTATAGTAGGGGTTATTTATTCGCCTAATGTCTTATTCTCAGAACGCCCCATCTCCTTCGCATTTGCAAATTGTACAATCACGCTACCGATAGACACAATATTGGTTAGATAAAGAGTCAAAAGTTGTAATCATTATTTTATTAGATACATACAAGACATTCATTGCAGAGCAAAGATTCTGTTTTGATTATCATTGTTAGCCAAAAACATTTCGGCTCATTTAATATCCTTGGTTGGTTAGTTGCTTAAACAATTACATAGTTAGGTAGTATAATCTTTTTACCACAGAATGTTTACATGCTAATTAAAATTTAAATACAATAACAACAAATCTGGTGATTGGTACCTACGTTTTTTTAGTACTGGTTCGTTCCCACGGATTGACGCGCAAAATATACTGCAAAAGTAGTAGATACAAAATGAAATTGCGGCGGACTCGTGTATCCTCTGGTCGACCCACTGTGTTACCCCTTAGCTACACGATATATCAGTAAATCCATCAATCAAACAAAATCAGCCGATAGCAGTCCACTGCTGGACGTAGGCCTCTCCAGTTCACGCCACAGTACGCGGTTCTGTGCCTTTCGCATCTAGTCCCAGCCTGCGACCTTACCCCGGTTTTGATTATATTATATATTTGTAAGAGAAAAGAACCTGCCTGTGTCTGCTATCACGGCAATAGGCTCTCCTTCCTAGTATTGGGATAGATGCCTACGATCCCTTGAAAAAGATGAGATATGTCAACCCAAAATATCTTTAGCTTATTTATCGCTCCGTGAGTCGATAGTCGTGGGGTAAGACGTCCACCCGCCAGATGGACTGACGACCTGGTAAAGGTCGCAGGCTGGGACTGGATGCGGAAGGCGCAGGACCGTGTACTGTGGCGTTAATTACCTCCCAAGTGTGGTAATGGGTATGTGCAAATAATGAAATCAGATGTGGTGGAAAATCTCAACTAATTTTAAGGTTAAAATGGCGAATCGAAGTCCGCAAGCAAAGGTATAGAGATCCTTTAGATTACCTATCCTCTCCTTCTGATCTCTTTACGAGGCATATGATTCGTCATTGCTCCGTTACAATTAGTTGTGGTTATACTGGTCTCTGTAGTGTAGTATATTGACGTTGGCTGAACTAGAAGCTGCTAGTTTAAAATTCTAATTAAGCAACTGTAATTCCACATTAATATGGAACTCATATCAACCGTTTGCCATTACAGAATAGTAATCGTATCATCCTTGCTGCACGAACGCGGCAAAATCGACTTTGAGGACTTGAACTTAAAGAGAGAAATCGCTTTAGCGAAGGCCAATGGTACTGGACGCCACAACCCCGGCTACAATAACTCAAAGCTTATGAATGTGTACCACGCGAAGGCGTTAACGCACAGACTGAAAGATAGCGGTATTGACGTCTCTGTCTGCTGCCCTGGATTCTGCGCTACTAATCTTTTTAGGTAAATATAGCCTCTGATATTTCAGTCGATCATTGAATGCTCCCCATTTCCTGCCTTCTAGAAATCCGTGCATAGGTCGTTTTTTTTTGTTATACGCTTAGCTAACAAACGGTTTGACCGATCCAGCAATTTGATACAGCATAATACTAGTTATTTTTATCCGTATCTATGTATTAAAAATACCTATTTTCCTTTATATTTTTTACTTTTACGTTCGAATTCTGAAGCGATTCTAAGTCCACGAAGCTGGTTATTTAATTCGATATTATCTGTTTACAGGAATTCAATAAAATGGTACCACTACATCTTAATGGCGCCCGTGATTTTGTTCATAATGAAAACTGCAAAACAAGTAAGTCTTTTTGTTTTTACTTATTTGTATATTATGATGAAACTAATAAATGATTTGGAACTTTAAATGTAAACAAATATAAAATGATGCTATCGGACAACTTATAAATAATTTTTAGATATTTTTTTACAATTATTTTCTCCGATTGTGGAATCGTACTCTCAAGAAACCAAAACTTGTGCCTTTCATGCACGAAACGCCTCACGCCCCAAGAAGGGGGATTACAACCGAACCCTTAGGGAGCCCGCATAATTACTTTGAGTAATAATTCTGTGCAAAGACGAATTGATGAAATGGCTGTGTACACACTAAGTACTTGTCCAGAGCGTAAAAGGGTCGGGAACAGTAGGGAATAATAATAATCACCAACTACTGTTCTGTTCACACTGGTTTATTGGGTAACAACAAGTAACAGTTTGCAAAGGTTTATATGTATACGCCAAGAAAACATAATAGCGCGATCTAGGAAATACCGTAAAGCGCGATGTAGCAAGTACCGAACAGCGCCATCTGGTCTAACATTCTATGTACTAAACATATGTAAACAAAGCACACAATAAGAAACTAATTAACTACACAAAATAATATTATAAATAAAGGTTACGCGTATACATTCCGCCCACCAAGGACCTATTTGACATAGTGTCCTTAAACACAATATACAAAACACATGATAATAACTATTACAAACACCGCCCACCATGGAAATCCTAAGACTAACTTAAACTAAAAATATAGGTAAAATATATGTATAAACCTTATGAATCCAAGTCTGAACCTAGAAACCATACAAGACCACGCCAGGACTATTCAGTGACAGGCAAAATACCTAACCGCGAAACATGTCTCTTTATTAAAGAATTTTGAGTGCGCAATGTCACCACTCTTGTGATTTTATCTAAACCCGGATGTTTTTCTACTACTCTTGCCAAAAGCCATTTGCTTGGTGGCAAGTCATCTTCCCTGACTACAACCACATCTCCAATGTTTGGTTCAGGATTGGGAGTGTTCCATTTGTATCTATGGAGATATTTGGTAAGATACTCCTGGGACCATCGACGCCAGAAGTTTTGAGTCATTTTTTGCGTCAATTGCCAACGTCGCAAACTTGACACCGTGGATTCCTCAAAATTGTGGTCCGGTACAGCGACCAAGGGCTCGCCGATAAGAAAATGGCCTGGAGTTAAAACGTCAAAAGCATCGGAATGTGTACTTAAAGATGACAGAGGCCTAGAGTTCAGACATGCTTCAATTTGCATGAGAACGGTAGATAACTCTTCATAAGTCAGCGTAGTATCCCCTATTACGCGCTTTAAATGAAATTTGACAGATCTTACGCCTGCCTCCCATAATCTACCAAAATTAGGAGCTCGAGGAGGGATGAAGTGCCATTTTGTCCCAATAGTGGCCAAAGATTCTGAAATGTCCTTTACAAATGCTGACTTTTCGGACGCAAATAATTTTTGAAGTTCTTTCGAAGCACCGACAAAATTGATACCGTTATCGCTCCAAATTGCTGTACACAAGCCTCGGCGGGACACAAACCTCCGAAAGGCTGAAAGGAAACCCTGAGAAGTTAAATCACTGACAACCTCAATGTGGATGGCGCGGGTCACCATGCAAATAAATAAGCAGATGTATCCCTTATGGGCATGATGGCCTCGTCCTTTGGTTGTCCTTATGTTAATAGGACCGGCATAATCTACTCCACTACTTTTGAATGGCCTTGAAGGACTAGTTCGGGCAGGAGGCAACTGACCCATCAATGGCTGGGATGGTTTTAAAGCATTCCTGATGCATGTAACACATTTGCGTACAAATGCCTTTACTAAACCTTTGGCTCCCATCAAATAATAATTTGTAGCTAAATAAGTTAACATCAACTGTGTACCACCGTGTAACGTTTTAGCATGAGCATCAGCAAGTAACAGATCCGTAAGCTTTGATTTCTTAGGTATCAATATAGGATGCTTCGCATTCAGAGTAAGATGCGATCTTTCTAATCGTCCTCCCACCCTCAAAACGTCATCGTTGTCGAAATACGGATTCAAAGACTTCAGAGGACCCTTTAACTTCATCCCCGTAGTCTGTTGTCGTATGACTAGTATTTCATCTCTAAAACTATCTGACTGACACATCCGGATCACACATTTCAAAGAGGCATCCAATTCATCTCTAGTCAAATAGTTTGTTAGTCTGATGTTCCCTTGTCGCAGACTCAAAAGTCGTCTGGTTTCATCCTGTGCCATCGAGGTATTGTTATGTGGGATAAGAGTGACAACTGATTATAATAAGTATCCCATTCCGCTAAAATCGTTCTTGGTACTTCTTCATCCCAATCTAAACCCGCTATCCATAATTTTTGGATAAATATCTTAGCGGTTATGACACAGGGTGCAACCCATCCCATTGGATCATATTGTCTAGCAATATGTGAAATTATTGTTCTTTTAGTAACAGGTCCCGGTTCCCGATGAACAGTAACAGCGTACTGAAAGTTGTCGGTGTGACGATTCCAGGTAAGCCCCAACAACTTAACTACTTCATCTTCCTTTATCTGGAGTCCTTCTTCCAGATCACCTTGAGTTTTCGACATCTTTAATTTTTGTAATAAGTCTTCATTATTACACATCCACTTCTGAAGTTCAAACCCTGCTTTAAACAATAATGCGTTTATTTCCTTATACATAACTACTGCTTCTTCTACACTATTACAGCCCGTTAAAAGGTCGTCCATGTAAAAATCATTAAGGACTATTTTAGCTGCGTTTGGATAGTTTAGTCCCTCATCGTAAGCCACTTGATGAAGAGCTTTAACTGCAAGGTACGGAGCTGAAGCAGTACCAAACGTGACGCGCAGCATTCGGTAAGCTTCTACTTCTTGCATTGGGTCTGTTCTCCAGAGTATTCTTTGATAGTCAGAGTCACATTCTGCTACTTTTACCTGCCGATACATTTTAACGATATCGGCCGCCAAACAGATTGGGTGTGTCCTCCAGCGCATCAACAAGTGACGAAGTTCTGGCTGTAGCTTCGGTCCAACCATCAACTTGTCGTTCAAGGAGTAGCCACGGTTACCTCTGCAAGAAGCGTCGAAAACTACTCTCACTTTTGTAGTGCCCTTGTCATTTCTTATGACAGCGTGATGCGGTAAATAAATACAATTTGCCTTATTCCGTTCGGCGTCTAAAACCCGTTCCATATGGCTACATATTCCTTTAGTACCTCAGTATACTTTTCTTTCAGGTTGGTGTCTTTTCTCAACCTAGTTTGTAAGGACGTCAACCTTCTTTCAGCTACCTGCTCAAACCCGCCAAATTCATGAATCGAATTGGGTTCCCGAAATGGAAGTCTAACCACGTACCTTCCCTTTTCGTCCCGTTTGGTGGTTGCAGCAAAAAACTCCTCACATTTTTTCTCTTCCTCGGACAATATCTTTTTCTGATTATTTGGCTCAGCCTCTAACTCCCAAAATTGTTTTAAGGCATCGTTCTCATGTAGGCAACAAGGCATTGAGACTAAATTGACGGAACTATTAGAAATATTCGCTACTCCTGATATAATCCATCCAAACTTGGAACACTGAGCTACAATCTTACCATCCAAATTCCTCTTTATTCCTTCCTGAATTATCTGGCTATAAACATCAGCACCCAATAAAAGATTAATTTTATTAGGTGTGTGATAGTGTGGATCGGCCAGATTTCCTTCTAAAGGATCAACCCATTCTACCTCAGTTACTTTAGTGACTGGGAGAAGCGCTGTAATGGATGTTATGACATAAGCCAGGACCTCTATTTTGAAGTTTGTATTAAATCTGGACGTCAGGTTAATAGTCACGACTGAACTAGAGGATATTTCTTTGCCACCGCCAACTCCCTTAATTATCCTAGAAGAGGGCCGTTTCCTTAAGCCTAGAAATTGTACCGTGGATTCCGTGATCAACGAGAGCTGTGAACCCTGGTCGATCAACGCCCTAACCAACTGATAACTACCTGTCTTCGACTCAGCTCTAAGGAGAGCTGTAGCTAACAACACAGTGTTGTTAGAATTATTACCTGTCGAACAACAAGATATCAGCGGTTTCTCTCCACCACCATCCGCGGGTGATGAATATTTGATTCCTTCCTGCCCTTCCGTTCTGGGCATCTCCGTGCTATCTAATGATACCAAGTTCGACGCTAACCCTGAACCAGTGGACCCAGTAACACTCTGGGGATGGAGAAGGAAATGATGACGACGCTTGCAAATGCGACATTTAACATTACTCTTACACGCTTTCGCGGAGTGACCGCTCCCTAAGCAATTGAAGCAGATACCCTTTTCTAAAACAAATTGACGACGATCGTTATTATCTGACTTTAAGAATTCCTTAAAATAAAATAATCTATGAGACTCTGAACAGAATGGACACTGCATACTAGAGACATGTAAACTACTTGCCTTTTGTGAAAGTCTAATTTTAGAACCTTGACTGCTGAATCGTAAAGGAGGTTTACTGTCCAACAGTTCCAAAGCTCTATATCTATTAGTTAAAAACTCTGTGAACTGAGTAAATGTGGGAAGCTCCTCTGAAGAACTATGCGATGTAATGTTAAATTCCCACTGTTTTCGAGACTCTGCGTCCAATTTCAACGTAATGATATGTATTATTATAATATCCCATGTCCCCACATCAATTCCCAGATTATGCAAGGACTTCAGACAGTCGTTAGTATTGTCAATTAATTCCTTCAGATCAACGGCCGATTCATCGCTAAGATTCTTTTGACTCAATAACCGTTTCAATATAAAATGCGATAAATACCTTTTATTGTTGTATCTCGAGTTCAGTTGTTCCCAGCACCGTTCATAGTTGGCATCAGCAATAGGGATCTGTCTGAGAAGCTGTTCTGGCTCTCCAGACAAATATCCTTTCAGATATTGCATTTGCTGAACATTATCTAAGCTGGGATTGTTGTGAATCAGTGAGGTAAATAAATCCCTAAAGGTAACCCAATCTGTATACGGACCCGAAAATATCGGTATTACGATTTTAGGTAGTTTTACCTGACACTGCTTAGCCCTACCATTTGAAGCTTTAGGCTGCTCCTCCTTAGTATCAAATGATTCCAAAATAGTTTTAAGCTCAAACTTGTATTCCATATAAATTTCGTCTGCTAGATCATAAATGTTATTTTTAACATACTGACTTCCCTTTACGTCAGCTGGTTTATATTGTTCGTACAATTTACTGTGGTCATCTTGGAACTGATTCCACATGCTTTCTAAATTTTCCAACCTTACCTTAATATATGGACGAGTGATTCTGTCCTTGGGTGACTTTTTAAAGTTAGTGTAGCCCTTACTTATTCTCGTATACGTATCTTCTAATTTATTTATTAACATCTCCATTTTTATTTAAAACACACACAATTAATTTTCAATGTACTAAGCAAAACAAATAAAAACGAGTTAATTTCAAATCTGAAGAGACTCAAAGTGTAGTACGTAACGTAGTCACTATTTTTTAATTGTCGATAAACTACAACTCAAGGTAAGTATAATTATATCTACTCAGTTACAAACTATGCACTCAAATATTTCTATGTTGATTAAAATGAACAAATTTTTAACACGTCCCTTAAAACTCTTAAATCTGAAGAAAATCGGACACAGTTTCTATGTTATCATCAGTATTATGTAAGTATTCTAAGTGTATGTACACATGCAACGATAATAAACAATCCCATACAAATAACATCAACTTTGCAATTTTTAATATTTAGCTAAAATTTTACAAGTGTTTGAAACTTGAACTCCTATGAAAAATCGGGCATAGGTTCCCCGTCTAAACCAAATTTAAGAAATTATTCTAAGTCTATATTTAACAAACAAACCAAAGTCTCAATTTTTTACTTAAATTTTCTAAGTGTTTGACACATAAAATTCTACAGAAAATTGGGCATAGGTTCCCCGTCTGAACCAAATTTACAAAACTATTCTAAGTCTAAATTTACAAAAAAAACTAAAGTCTAAAATTCACTTAAATTCTATAAGTCCCAAAATATTACGATGAAAACACAACTTTCTTCAAAGTTATTTTCACTATTGCAATAAAGTTCACTTTACTAAAAATTCTTGAAAGTTACTTTTAAAAATATAAGTTGTGCAACTCACAGTTTATTCCTGATATCTTCACGCCACTTTATCAAATAGGTACCTGCAGCACGTCGTATCAAGAATTCCAACCTGCTGCTGAAGCTCCTCCAGGGTAGGTAGACCCCGGCACCTCCTGTGACTGCAATTATCCTCCAGGGTATTTTCAGCACCTGGCACCTCCTGCGGCCGCAACACTCCTCCAGGTTCTTCAATGACCTGGTGCCTCTCAGTACTTCACTGAGGAGCTGTTCTGAACAGCGATCCACTGTCCAGTAATGTGCGGAGTCCCACACGAGATGTGTAATCACCCTTAGTTGATCACAGCAGCCACCACAACGACTGTATTACCAGACCCGGCTCGATTAAGGACCAAAACATGTACACACTAAGTACTTGTCCAGAGCGTAAAAGGGTCGGGAACAGTAGGGAATAATAATAATCACCAACTACTGTTCTGTTCACACTGGTTTATTGGGTAACAACAAGTAACAGTTTGCAAAGGTTTATATGTATACGCCAAGAAAACATAATAGCGCGATCTAGGAAATACCGTAAAGCGCGATGTAGCAAGTACCGAACAGCGCCATCTGGTCTAACATTCTATGTACTAAACATATGTAAACAAAGCACACAATAAGAAACTAATTAACTACACAAAATAATATTATAAATAAAGGTTACGCGTATACAGGCTGAAAACATTGAAGAATCATTGTGCGATCACCTGAGGACAAGTCAATTCTCAATTCAGCTCGATGAGTCCACTTTAGTGCGCCTTCACACTAGCGTAGGCGTTCGATGGACGTATGCGCAGCGTATACGTCGCGCACGCCCGACGCTTGTTCAGCGTACTCATGTGTTCCAGTGGAGACGCCGCGCCAACGCGGCGTATACGTCGCGTATACGTCGCGTCGACGCCGCGCATACGTCCATCGTACGCCTACGCTGGAAAAACGCTAGTGTGAAGGCGCACTTACCAACTAATGAAGCATTGTTGTTGTCTTACGTGAGGTTTATTAAAGATGAGAAAATATGTGAAGAACTATTATTTGCTAGAAATTTAGAGACCGATACAAAAGGTGAAACCATATTCAATACATTGGAAAAGTTTTGCGATGAGAAAGAGATTCCTTTGAAAAATATTATTTCAGTTGCTACGGATGGCGCTCCTCCACAACTTTTAGTCGATCATCGACTAAAAGTTGTATGTATACCGCAATGACATATAACCTACCTAGACAGTGCTTTAACGGGGTTCAAGCGATCATTAGCACGAACTGTGCTAATGCGGCTCGCCCGCCCCGTTCTGTCACTATATCCCTCTCCTTTCTTTCCTAGCGAAATTTACATATTTTTATCAAGTTTTGTCATTTTCCAATGTTTGCTAGTGATGTTGAACACTAGCCCCTTTATTCATAATCGTTTATTAAACCTATTTTAGTTAAAACACATTTTAAGTCTATTGCTGTCTCTTACCATACTCTGTCATTGGTTAGAGTCAGCAATAGACTTAAAGTGTGTTTTAACTAAAATAGGTTTAATAAACGATTATGAATAAGGGGGTAGATATATTAATGTACGATAAATAGTGTACAATGCGTTACACAGTTTCTATTTTGGATTTTGAATTTTGGATCTTGGATTTTAGATTTTGTATTTTGAATCTTGACAGTTAGGGCGTGGCCTTGAAGGAGGCAATAGGATGAGTCAACCTCTCCCCGCACCCCACCAATATTTAGCGAAAACTTCTTCATAGCGAAGTTCACCTATCTATGCGGTGTCCGGTATCCTGAGACATCTTTCCGAGAAATAACCCGGGGCGCACGGCCATAGACTGATAGAAAGATTTTGTCGCTTCCATTCTTACTCCACACGCAAAAAACAAAACTCGAACCATTGTTTCGACTTGCACACACTATCATTCCGTATCACATTAACAATAAAATTACCTACATCATCTCACAGTCAAGTGTGCATAGTCATCGCAACTATCATAAATAATACTTACTTTACTTATCTAACCTACGATTGTATCAATATCAACTTATTTTCTTCAAACGTCATACGTACCTACGAGTACTTTGCCCCGCTCACAAGGTCATTCTAACTTTCGTTCCCTCGGTGGTACCTACAGAGGTAGTTTCTGCGTCTCCTGTGCTGAGGTCCCATATTCCGATTCCAAGTCGGACCAGATATTTGTGTGATTTATGTTATTTTGAAATACATAAGTGTGTGCATGAGTGCGTTCGCACTATTTAGTCCCGCCACTGTAACTCTCAAACGGCTGGGAGGATCCTTGCGATGAATTCATATTATTGGTGGGAGTTGGGACAAGTCAGAGGAAGGTCTTATGTCAGTTTTGGTTCACCTAGGTCGTGATAAATGCTATTAATTTTTTACTAGCGGATGTTTAGCTATTTACACCCACTTTCGGTTGCACTTCATGACCGGGGGCCTGAGGACGGTGAGGGGACTGCTCATCGTCTTTACAAAAGCAGGCCCAAGATAACGGGGTGATGTGAAAGATACACGCACGTCACACGCCCCAAGAAGCGGGATAACACCCGACCAACCCCCAAAAAAGCCGGATAGCACCCCTAACCCCCCTGGGTAACGCCGCAGTGGCAGCCAAGGTCTGTTGGGAATCCTGCGATCATCCTTCCCAGGGCTTATCCGGGGCTCCCAACCGTAGGCAATAAGTAGAGAAACTGTGGTTTTAGTCGGTAGGAGTCGTAGCGAGCGTACGTACGAGCATCCATAAAGAATTTTTAATACAGTTGCTCAAAAAGTGGCGTATTACAGGGACGTATAGCGTTCGGGATGTGGGCTATTACACACTCGTGCTTTTTCTTTACCATTCCCGCACTCGTGCGTTTTCTTTCCCAATTGTCAAAATAATGTCTGTGATACATGCAAATATTTAAAAAAAAAATACTAACTTGTTTCAATATCAGATTAAAAGTATTTTAATTAAAATTTTAGCATAAATTAATATTAGTATCGGCCAAATTAAATTTATAAATATAAAAAAAGTTGGCTGTATGAAGTGCACTGCCATAGTCTTAGGAAGGTATATATTCTTTTACGGTCGGCGCCATTTTGGATATTCAGGTTTATTGTGTTTTTATTATTTTATAAAATTGCTTAATTTTTTCGCTACTGTATTAAAAATAGTTGTTCAATACAACGTGTGGGACTGTTATTTAAACTCGTTCCGACTGTCTACCCTCGCCTTCGGCTCGGGTCAACACCTGTCGTAACTCGTTGTAATAACAGAAATCCCACACTTGTATCGAAAACTACTATTTCGTCACGCTGAAAATATAAATAGCGCTGTGTAAAATTTCCCAATTTAATACACTATGTTTATTATAAGTAGACTATTTTTTCCCATTGGCCGTCACAATAATAATATTGTCAATAACTTTTATCAGGTTATCGGAGCCAATTGACATATCAATTGGTTTTTATATAAGTACTTACTCGTAAGTCAATTAAAACATTGATTAGGCGAGGTCTGAGTATAGTGATACAAGACATGACTATAAATTTCAATTAACCCCCGTAACTAGTATATAGCTGAGGGTCTTATAAGGAAGAAGATGTAGTGATTAAGATGAAGAAAGCGATGTTCAGATTGTTCGGACATGTGGAGAGAATGGATGGAAATAGACTGACAAAACAGATTTATGAGGCGAGAGTGAATGGGCAAACTGGTAGGCGTCGACCTCGGCACACGTACGGCGACCAAATAGAAAATAACCCTTTGAGAAAAGGGCAGGTCAGGAGTACCCTTAACCGGAGAGCATGTAAGAAAACACTAATGAAAGTTGTATGCTAGGAGCGTAGGCAAGTGCAAGTCCATAGTCCCTGCCTACCCTGTCGGGAGTCAGGTATGGTATTATGTATGTAAGATACTAGCTAATGCTCGGAGCTTCACCCGAGTTAGTTTTTCCATACCCATTTCCCACAAGGATTGTATTCTCCAAATTCTGATACCGATACAGAGATCTGTGCCATAATTTCATTACATTTGGTTGAGTGGCTCAGGGCGCCTATTTTCGACCACACGACGCTAATGAGTGGACGGAAATTTACGGATAAAACCACCTGTCTCATGATTTGCCGTTCCTAAATATGAGACAGATGAAGTTTTGCATTCATGTCGCACGAATCGAGAATCAGCGCCATGCAGGCTGCTTTGCAGGCAGACAGAGTTACTTTCATATTGTTTCGGTACTGTAGTTCGATGGTCAGACCTTTTCCCCCTAAGGTCACAGGTTCAAGTCACGTCAGAATTCAATACATTCTTCTCTGTAAACAAAAAAGTATACTTATCTATTTTTTTTTAACTTTGCAGGGCGCCGAAACAATAGTATACTGCGCATCAGACTACAGCCTCGAAAATAAAACTGGTCGGTTCTACCGCAACTGCGAACCGTACACATCTAAACACGAATTCGACAAGGATGTTGAAGAACAGCTGTGGAATGTCAGCGAAGAACTCATCAAAGCCAGGAAGCCTCTATGATACTGCCAAAGTTACGTCGAAATACTCGAATAGTTTAGTCGCATAAGTAAATAAATGGAATTGAGGCAAAGTCGGCCCAATCGCTAATGTTGTCATGACTTACCATCAGGCGGGCAGCGTCAATTTGGCGAGCTTATTATATTAAAAAAAACTATACAACCTGCTCGAATCGGTAGCACCACTACAAGCACCCACCAGTGTGTCAACTAGCCACTCAGTGTGTCAGTAGCTACGTACGCTACGACCGACCAGTTGACACAGACGCACACACGCACAGCGTGTTTGTAGTGGTGTACACATTTTTTTATAAATAGTAAGTTTGCCAAGTTGCGCATCTAGCGATTGGGGGCCACTCTCACAGTCCGTAAGACTTCAGACAGTGGTCCTCAAGTTGGCGGCCCTGTGATGTGCCTCTTCACGCTCCTCTTGAAGAACCCGGGATTGTATGATGAGGGACATGTGTGCGGGCAGGTCATTCCAGGTTTTTATAGTTTGGCTGAGGTCGAAGGTTCTCTCTCAATTTGTGCGTTTGTTCAAAGTTTTAATACGGTTTATGACAATGAAACTGCCCCTAGTCTCTATTCTGTTTACTTACTCATGTGGTTTAGTGCATGCGAATCCAGTGTGGGAATTAGGTGAGGTTACTGTCAATTTTATGGTTGAATAGACTGTATTTTGAAGACTATAAAGTGTATATTGGTTTATTGGATACTTTTTCAGTTAGGTATTTTTATTCCTGTTGAATGATTATTATAATCTGTAATAAGATAACCTCTTAGAGTTTGTTTCGTGTGATAAAACCGATTCCGAATTATCTACACGTTTATCAAATGTCATGCATTTTTTATTATTTTTGGTGTACAATAAAGATATACTAAAAGGTTGCACTTTGCACTTCATTGTGTTCAAGGTGAAAGGAATCGACTGAGGCGGCTTAGCAGTGAAGTTCCGGTAATTAACTGCAATAACAAACTCGTGCGACCGTCTGTGTCAATGTACTTACTCCTTATTCATTAACTTTTTTTTTATTTCTTGGAGAGTTGTAATAAAACTAAAGCGTTTAGTCCAGGGGTCGGCAACCTTTTGAGTCCGAAGAGCCAAAAATGACGATTCTAAATTATAACATTTTTAAAGAGCCACAAAATCTTTCTTGATCCCACGATCCCCCCCCCCCCCCTGTAAGAAGTGGGATAGAATAGACTGCGGGGAAAGTCTGCTATAGAGACAAACCAAGTCTGTCGGAAGCTCTGAGAACATTCTTCGAAGGGCGTCTCCAGGACTTACGGCCATAGGCAGATGGTAAGTCACAGGGTGGTTCTGGAGAATTTCCACAATTACAAAAATCTGAGTGATTATGTGGGATTCTCCCACTAAAACCCTGGGATGTTCCTTCTTAGCGTACAAAAGCTACCTGCAACAGTCTCGACTCTGGGGGTCTAAATATTACCCACTGAAACTTCACTGCCGCGACGCCTGAACACGAGGGGTGCGTCTTGGTCAGTCTCACGGCTGTCATAATCCACGGCTTCCATCGTCGGCCACGCGTGCGAGGTTGGCATACTGAAAGTGTTAGGCCACCCCGCTCTGGCACCCGCAGCGCTTTCTCATTGCCGTTGACGTCAAAACAACAGCCAAACCAATTTTCTTCGCTGTCTAACATAGCGTAAACTATAATAGACAGCGACGCGACCGGGCCAATTTAGGACTCTTAGAGCGGTACGCTCGCCACTCCACTCCGTACAAAAAGCGAGGATGTGGATTTCTGCCAGAACTGCTGCCTCTAGGTTCCGCGACGGACTGTCAGAATTAGACATGCAGTCTCTTATGATATTATATTCTCTGGGCTATAGCCCGCTGCGGACATCGCAGCAGAATCCTGTTAGAAAGAAAATGGTGCTCCATATAACGCTTTCAAGCTCAGTACACCACCATTAGGCGAGTTTGCTTGTTTAACTACTAGTAAGACTTTTGTGGTATTTTGGAAAATGAAAAGGTGATAATGTTCTTGAAAATGAATAATATGATAATTACGTATGCAACTAAAGAGCCGCAGGTCTACACCCAAAGAGCCGCATGCGGCTCGCGAGCCGCGCCTTGCCGACCCCTGGTTTAGTCGCCGCATGTACCATTCGCAAACGCACCTTTCTCTTACTAAAGAATAGGATGCAACTAGAACGAAAACTAGGATCAATGCAGAATTGGATATTTTATCTTAGTGTAACGCCACGCCACACTCTGAAAGTTGTGGCTTAATTTCTTACAGAGCCACAGGTTGTCTAACTAGTGGTTGCCAGACGTTTGGTATATTAAGTGTGTGCAAGATCTCATTCTATTATTGTAAGCCAAGAAATAAAGTTGTACCACACAGCATTATGGTTATAGGGTCTACTAAACCCTAAAACTCGCGCGTAAAGCGCTTTAACGCTACATTATCTGATGATAAAACGATATTTGATATTTATTTATACATACTCAATCATGGGTATCCTAGCGCTGCACTCGGTTGTCCCATGAATATCAGAGCAAGGAAAAGAAAATGGTACCTACGTTAGAAGAGATAAGGTTCATTTTGCGAAAAGTACATTTTGCAACTGAACCATACAAAGTGGTTGTTGGTACAATTAAATGTTATGATATTTTGGTGCTAACCTTTAGTGATAGTAATCTCAAAGACCCGGTGCATATGTTGTAGATAAGCTAAGCAATAACACTTTGTTTCCGTTATACATCTAGTTTAGTTTCAAACAAATGTGTATATTTTTGTTATTTATTAAACATTTTATTGGGTTTTAAAGGAATTTCTTTTTTGAACGCCTGTATTCCCCCTTTAACTCAGTGTACTGAAAACGATCATTGCTTAAGCACCTATCGGTATGGCTGGTCCTGAGATGGGTGAATAAATAAATAAAAATAAATATTGTTGGACAGCCACACAACATCATCTAGCCCAAACCAAGCTATAAGGTTGTGCTATGGGATCTAGACGACTGATAAACATACTTACTTCATTACTTATATATTTCTTAAATACATACATATTATACATAGAAATGGGTAAGGTTCGAAAGGACTAGATTGTAAAACGTCTGAGTTAGCCAAATGCTCGGGTTGAAAAAAGTCTATGTAAGTATGCATAACATCTGGATTGTAAAATGACTGAAATTAATTGCGACTTGATATTGTTGTAAAACGTCTGGAGGAGCAAAATGCCGTGGTGGATTTTTAATTTTTTTTACTAGTACCGACTTAAGCCACAATGCCTTGCACCTACCTACGGCCGAGAGTCGCGGTAAAAATCGAAGCAATGTCTCAGAATTCCTGATAGACTGACCACCTACCACCGCGGCCTCTCCTAATGGGTCTCTTACACGTAACGAGTACAGTGGCGAGACAGTGCCTTCGGCCGAGTGCTCGGTACGTATGAACATTTTGACGAGTGACTTGGCCGAGCAGAGTGGCGAGAGAGTCACTAGAACTACGATTTGTTTGCTAGGCCGAGTGCCCACTCTCTCGGCCTAGTATTGTTTTACTGTCTCGCCACTGTACTCGTTAGGTGTACGAGACCCATAAGGGTTCGCGGCTACCCCGCGTCTATACGGCTTGGTTCGCATGTTATCCCGCTTTTTGGACCTGCTGTAAGGAGGACGATTCGTCGAGCAACCCTCCCACCGCCGCGGTCCTTAGGCTTCCAGTCATCGAAGTCGATAGTCTTAAGCGAAGACAAGTCTGCGGTACCCGGGTGGGTCAGTTCTCTCCCGCTAATGGCGTGGTGGTAATAAAGTAAGAGCCTAGAGCAGGCCTTCCCAACCTTTGTCAGGCAACGGCGCCCTTATAAGTTTTGAAAATTTAATCCCCCCCCCCCCCCCCATCGTTCCTCCGTTGGCAATCGCCTCGTTGACGCAGCTATTCAATGGTATCCTCCGCACACGTCACTTTCTTGTGCCATGTCTCGGCAAACTCATCATGCTGCCCAAACCCAGGAAAACGTGCAGAACCGTGCCGCAGAGAAGTTGCCTTTTTTTTACGGAAATCCCTCATATCCATGACGGATTTTCGTAAAACTAGCTTTGCGTAAAGCTATGCCGAACTCTTAGGGGTTGTTCGGGTGTTACTAAGCTTCTTGGGTCGTGTGGCGTGCGAGAAACTTTCATGTCACGCTGTCGTCTCAGACCTACTTCTCTAGGGACGGTGAGCAACCCCCGCCACGTCCTTAGGCCCGCGGCCATGGAGGCCGATAGCAAAGATAATATAATAGTATTACATACAGTTCGGCAACTCCCTGTAGCGCCACAGCTGTCATTAGGGTTGACGTGCGCGTTGACGGACAATTTGCTTGCATTTTATTGATCACTTGGGCGAAGGTAAGTGTATGGCGCCCTCGCTGCAGACTCCGAAACTCGGGTTGAAGAGTAATCTCCCTCTCTCCCCGCCGTCTCTTTCACGAGCAAGAGCCCTGCAACATTGGGAAGTGGGAACCCCTGCCCTAAACATTATTATACAGCGAAAAGAATAAAAGGGCAAAGTGATTGTTATCAAATATCCAAATAATTTTAAAAAATACTCAATATTTTTAACATTATTTATTTAAACCCAACCGCATACCACGGGCGCTGCAACGTGCTCGAAACGTCGGTGTATGTAAGTAAATTTGTTTCGCGTGAAGTCCCGAATTCTATAAGTATGAGTACCTATTTAAACCCAGTCAAGACGATAGCATAGTTAAAGAGAAAAGAAAGTTCAATAACATTTTTTTATGTTTTCAATGTATCTTTATTAACATATTAATTACCTAGGTACATTTTATAATGATTATTAGGTTTTAAGGAATTCATTTTTGGGTATTCCAGTAATCAAATTGTCTTCAAACTGTAATAGGACTTGGAAAGTCTTAACTCGGAAAAATCCTTTTTCACCCCAATCTTTCCCCCAACTATTAGCAACAAGCCAGTACTCTACGCCATTCTCTTCTCCATAACCTATAACGCGGACGCTGTGTCTGCCTTCTGGTATGCCAAAAGTATATTTATAAATACCACCTTTATAATGGAGGAAATCTGTGTAAACTATAAACGCGGCTTCAATAGAACCATTCTTAACTAATTCTGACTTGATAACATCAGCATCTTTAAGTACACCGTAAACGTTTTCTGCAAAATGTTTGTCTCCTTTATAAGAGATACTTTTGTTTACACACTCCGTATGGCACTTGTTCTCCTCCAATTTATCAATGTTGTACGGTTTGCACTTGTTCGATACCAACCCTTTTTTCTTCCAAAATTCAAAAGCTTTATCTGAATATCCTCCACTACACACTTCTTCTTGGAGACATTCGAAGTCTTGTTCAGCTAAATGTACATGTATACCTTTATGTATGCAAGTTCTATCTGACGCTGTGTTTGCAGTTCCAAAAGTCCAACACGATCCACACTTCCCTTGATTGTTAATTTCACTAATCGTTTCACATTCTTTCCATTGTTGTCTGGCGTCGAAGTTTTTCGGCAAATCTTTCAAAACGTTACCATGTTGAGGATAATCAGAACGACGGTACCCACGGCTGTGACTGCCGAAGTGAAAACTGCGGTTGTAGCTCTTGATGGTAAACGACAAATTCCTTCCATTGAAGTATTCAATAAATTCCTGTTCAGGTAACGTCAAATATTTCTCTTGAATTTCCGGATCTAAAGAGACCGCCATCTTGGCCAGAATTAGCAAAAGCGTTAGTCGTAACATTGTAACTTCTATTTCACTCTTAACAGGCCTTCAGCAGCAACTCCTTTTTATACTGTGGCTTACCTATATCTAACGATTGAATGGAATTCGACTAGAATGATAAGAAATAATTCACATAAACATAGGTATTTTTTAAAATATTTAGCGATATATAATGTACGCATATTATCACAAATAATTAGGGTCATGCCCATGATAATTTTCAAATACAAACAAACAAAAAAATATGAATGATTGTCTCAAAAACTACTATTCGTAACGTGAAGTAAAACTTTTATTCTTATCAGCATCTACAGAACTACTAGAGAGAGATATTGTGATGCGGTATGCATTAATATGAGAAACTAAACCTTCACTCTACCAATAGTCAAAAGCCTGTAAAACAAGAACCTAGAATGGTTCCTTGAGGCACCCCGTAGTGAATTTGTTTAGAAAGCGAAGAGATCACACACGACAGCTGAAATGTTCATAGATGATGAATATTCTGTTGCCGCTATTCAAATACTAAAAACCGAAAATATATTTATGGGGGTCCCTACCATATAACAGGAGTATTTTAGCCGTTTTTTGGTACGGAATCCAACTCGCACTTGGTCGTTTTTTAATAGCTGCTAGGACACCTACAATTTCATTTTTCATTTTCAGCAACTTTAATGTTGTAGCTACTACTTTATACAAAGGATCTATTGAAAACGTTCATAATCTAATGCTAGTGGACATGCAAAGAAACCGTGTTCGTTTCAGATTTTTTTTTCGAAATCAGTTCATAAACGACGAAGTTCTGCGAAACATAAAAAAGAAAAAGGATATACCGTCGAATTGAGAAACCTCCTCCTTTTTTTAACCGACTTCAAAAAAGGAGGAGGTTACTCAAAACGGGGCTCAATTCGACCGTATATAATTTTTTTTTTTGAAGCCTGTTAACAATTAAATAATTTAAATTTTATAATATTCAAGCACTCAGACGAAACGCGAAACTGCCTTAATCTCTACGTTAGTCTAGCGTTTAAAATTATCCATTTCAACACGGTAATAGGCTCACTCACTTCCTATTACGTGGGACGAAATACATCTTACTTCTTACTAAATATTATAAAGGTGAAAGTTTGTGAGTGAGGATGTTTGTTACTCTTTCACGCTCAAACGGCTGAACGGATCGGGCTGAAATTTGGTACAGATATACATTATAATCTGGAATAACACAGGCTACTTTTTATCCCAGGAATAAGTTACCACGGGAAGCGGGAACAGAAACAAATTTTACGCGGGCGAAGCTGCGGGCATCAGCTAGTAATGTATAATTTTGTGTACGACGAAAGGGATCTTCCTGGATAAAACGCAAAATGTTAATACTTTTTACATAATTCTAATAGTTTTAAGTGGTTTTTAGTTTGTTTGAATGCGATGGTCTAAGGAACTACGGGTTAGACTCGCCCATTTGTATTTGTGATAGAACAGAAATAGGTTAGTTAGGTAGGATAGAACATAAAACAGTCAAATAATGAGTTGTATCGATATATTTTCTTTCCTGCGCATCGTAAATCATTTATTTGGATGGACAATCACAACGTTATTGAATTTATAGCCTAATTCTTAGAACTAATAGCCTATTATAAAACTAAGTAGGTATATTTCAGATAGCAAACATTTAAAGTACTTTGGTTCATTCAAACAAAATAATACAAAAAGAAATTCGCAAGACGCCTGGACACAAAATATACAGATTGGAATGTAAACATGGTTCAGGTTTATTTTTAATGAAAAACATTACTGTTAAAACATAAACATTACTGTTAAAACATATATATTACATTGTGGTTAAAGCATATCTATACAATTGTTTAAACACATCTATTACATCGTTTAAAACACATTTAAATTATATTAACCTCAATAGAGTCTTAATACCGTTCGCACAACCGAATTATAATCTCACAAACATCTTTTCCTAGTAAGTAAACAATATTAACTATTTACAAAGAAAAATATATTATTTTATTTTTATTAGTGTAGAGATTCCATTTGCAATACCAGTATAATGTGCAGACTATACTAAACTTGCATTGTTTTGACTACCTTTATTAAATTTGATACAAACGTTCGTGATTCTAATGAACTCCGCAGATCTTAGCAAATACATATAATTTACTATTCGATGAAGAATAGGCACGTTAATCGGGACAAGGCATTATAATAGTTATATCACATTATACAATAGTAAGTAAAACATAATAATTACATAACCTTTTAGCCACTCCTTAATTTGTATATACATTACACGTAGGTATGTAAATAATGGGTCTATTATGTTTGACCGAAAAGATATTGCCAAATTATCACTTCCCAAAAAATGTTTCGCATAATTTAATTTGCCAAATTATTACTTAGCAAAAAAATTTCTTCACAAATAATTGTAACGCAAACGTTATGTTTGGGCAGTGAACGTTTAAAATATAACTTATTGACCAACTAATACACCAATTTTTATTTAGTCAAATGTTTCAGGTAGAAAAATATATTTTACGCAAATTAAAATAAGGCAAATATCTCATTATTTTTTTGCGGAGCTACTATTTCGATCGATGGTTATAAAAAAAATAACCACGAAGGCTACTGCGAGAGCTCCGCTCCCGTATTAGCCTTCTAAACTAACCTATCCACATCGGGGTGTGCAATTCGACTTGGAACCGTTTCGAGGTTACACTATCGAAATTGTCGGCATAGCAAATCATTTGACCAAACGTTTATTGTCTTATAATTGTTTGCTTTAATAAAATAATTTGCTTAAAGATCAAATGCCATAATTATATTTTGCCTTGGTAATATTTTGCTAAATAAAAATTTGACGAAATGAAAAAGTGCGTACTAAAATTATTCCAAACATTGCATTGGTATAAAAAGAAAGTTTAATTTTGGCAAAATCTTTTCGGTCAAACGACAGGCACCCGTAAATAATATACATACAATATACACATGTATATTTAAGGCGTACAATGCCACATTCTTAAAATGACATATTGACGCAAAAAGAACCATTCGCAAAATGTCTTTTCTTAATATGCCACACTAAGAAAATACTATGCTAATGCGGCTCAGGTGCAGTGTGGACACTGCTCAAAATGTGCATTATTAAAGTTGCGCAAATTAATATGCTCTCTTATAATAATAATAAATTAAGTGTCAATAAAAAGAAATATTATTATCTCTTAGTAGTAAGTGCACTTTTCGCTAAAGGCACTTCACCTAACAAGCACAACTCAAAGTGAGCATTCTAGAGAACAATTACAACTAATTTGCATTAATAACTGTAAAATAAAAATTCGTTTAGTAAAATCTGACTATGGATACAAAACGAAGGATCTTTCATTTTGCTATTATCAATCAAAATAGCATCTTTTGGGAAGTGTCGCTTCTGCACCTGATCTCTATACATAATCAAAATGTTCAAACATAATGTTTATAATAAAGTAGAATGCATTTAAGTTTACCTAAAATTTCAGCCATGACAATGAAATTTAAATTAAGTAGCAAACAAAAGCACCTTATTACAAGTTGCAATAATTTTTTTTAATAATTTTAAGGAATAGTGACACGTAGTGACACAGTATAATTTATGACTTTTTATAACGTCTGAGTTCTAACCTTGCCTTACAGGCGACTTGTAATGAATCAAATCAATTCTAGTTAATTTTTTTTAAGCTTTCGACATTTTAAGAACCTAATATAAAATAGGGATATTGTCAATTACGTATACAAAATACAATAAATAAAACAATACAATGACGAAATTACACCTTGCAGTCGAAGTATTGCAAGTACCCTACCCAATGACATATTACAGATAATATTATACAAAAGGAAAGAAGAATACATAATCACAGACCTACCGCAGTTGTCTGAACCTCATGTTTCGGTAAACCGCGAACAGCACGTGGATTTGATGCTAGATACTGTAGTGCCGCCGTGTAGAGTCACTGTATCGGGATGATCTAGCATTCCGAGTTCTTTTTCTGCTCTTTGTTCCAATTCCAGCCATCTAGAAAGATAAAAACTATAGTATTCACGGACATTTCACACAACGCTATCTGATCTCAAAGTAAGCTAGAAATAACCTGCTTGTGTTATGAGTATCAGACCACGGATATAATACTTATATACTTTTGTAAATACATACATATTATAAAGGGTGTTTTTTTTCGAGGTATAGAACTTTGAAATGGAATAAAACGAAGGTGATTGTTTTTATTGATATGGAAATGACTTTATTCGAAAGGAAATCTTCTGGCATTATAATTTAAATATGATTTCTGGCATATAACCGCCAGGGCTGGCTCGGACGTAGTCTAATCTAGAGGTCCAATTTTCGATGACTTTCCCAACATTTGTGGCCGTATAGCGACAATATCGCTCCGAATGTTATCCTCCAAGTGGTCAATCGTTTCGGGCTTATCGGCGTAGACGAGCGACTTCACATATCTCCACAGAAAATAGTCAAGTGGCGTAAAATCGCACGACTCTGGAGGCCAATCCACGTGTCCAAAACGTGAAACTATGCGGTTACCAAACGTTTCCTTCAATAAATCAATTGTGGCACGAGCAATGTGACATGTTGCGCCGTCTTGTTGAAACCACTACTCCTGCACAACATGGTTGTTCAATTGATGAACGAAAAAGTCAGTAATCTTCGCTCTATAGCAGTCACGATTGACTGTAACATTCTGGTCAGCATCGTTTCTAAAGAAGTACGGACCAATTATTCCACCAGCCTATAAAGCACACCACACAGTCAGTTTTACTGGATGTAACGGTCCCCAACATACACTTGAGGATCATCATCACCCCAAATATGGCAGTTTTGTTTATTGATGTATCCATCAACCAAAAGTGAGCTGCACCGCTAAAGAAAATTCGCTTATGAAAATCACGATACGCATTTCGGAAAGAACCATGATTTTCAAAATAAATTTGCACAATTTGGAAGCATTGTTCAGGCTTCAGTCTATTTATGTTAAAATGCCAAACCATACTAAACATAAATCACTTTACAGCTGACAAAAATACCGCCGGTTAAAACAGCTAGGCCAACTTAAAGTTCTATACCTCTAAAAAAAACACCCGTTACATAGAAACACCTAGACCAGGGGTTCCCAACCTGTGCGCCGCGGCGCCCCGGGGCGCCGTAGGAGGTCCACAGGGGCGCCGCGACGCTCCACGCGGCGCCCCTATGTACGTAAAAAAAAGTTCGTAAAAATATCATAAACGGCCTCTCCCAACTAACGCCACACGGTCGTCAAGAGAGAGGAGTGCCAAGAGAGATATCCCGCCGTCTGGTTCGGGGGCGCCGTATGGCAGCCTTCGTGCGCGCCCCCGACTAACGCTAGTCGGGGGCGCGCACGAAGGCGGAGTGGGCGTAGGTCGAGGGATCCCCTTCATCGATAATCATTTGGCGGAAGGCACCTCTCCGTGCTCCGGAGGTGCCTTCAGTGCCTCTCTGCTTCCAGAAAGGAGCTCAAGAGCGGTGCGATGCGGGCTTGGGATTTTGTCAGCTCCTTAGAGAGCTCAGAGGGGGCCGCCCATCTTGCTCCCCCGAGGAGAGTCCCGGACGTCCGGGGTGACCCCGGTCGGGCCGGCGACGTGAATATTCTTCGGATATCCTTCGGCCGAAGGAGAAGGGTGAGAAGGAACACAGCGGAATTTTGTGGGTAGGACGGTCCCTTTCCGGGACTGTGACGAGATCTGTGGCGAATGCATCGGGAGAACACGGCCGAGTGCCAGCACTGCGAGGAACGCAGCGAGGACACTGCGCTCCAAACAATGGTGTAGTGCGCAGTATGGGCTATTTCCTAGTAGCAGGTCTAGATGTGGACCATATCTCGCTGGAGACCACGTGCGAGCCATGATCTCCAGTGAGAGGTAGTGAGACGCCGCCGCATTTTTCTGCGAGCACTAATGCTCCTGCTCGTGAAAAACACGGCGCGGAGGGAGCGGGAGATTAGTCTCCAACCCGAGTTTCGCAATCTACAGCGAGGGCGCCATATACTTGTCTTCGGCCAAGATTATCGGCTTCCATGCCGCGGGCCTAAGGACGGGGCGGGGCTGCTCACCGTCCTTAGAGAAGCAGGGCCAGGACGACAGTGTAGATTTCACGTGGCATGTGAGGGCGCCGTGAAAATTTTCAAACCTTATAGGGGCGCCGTGACCTGAAAAAGGTTGGGAAGGCCTGACCTAGACTCTTGAGACAAACATTTATGGGTCACACAAATATTTGTCTCTGGTGGGAATCGAACCCACGACCTCCAGCGCCACAGAGGCAGTCGTCGGTATTGCATGTACCTACATAATTATTAAATTGACTTAGGATTGGTTAGAATCCTCAAATACAGAGTCAATTTAAAAATTCAATAACGCGTCAGTCAGTTGCTTAACTTCTTGGTCAAGTTGGTAATAGCAAAGATAATATAATAGTATTACATACAGATAGGCAACTCCCTGCCCGCCCCCCACTGATCAAGCTTCCCCACCCCCGCCAGTCCCGGGCCACAGCTGTCATTATAGTTGGCGGGTGTCGTGAGGGAACATTTTTCGCCTTATTGGTCACACGCACACATTCAAGCTCTGCACGATGACAGAATTGAAAACGAATCATTTGTATGGAGTTTCCGCCCTGTGATAGTAATAGTCTACTACTGAAGGATGTTCGGTGTCTGGTACTACTGGTACCACACTCCACAACAACTGACTATCCATCGTGAGTTGTGACCAATCTCTATGTTAGTTGGTCAATTCAATGCCATGTAGATACAATATCGGCTCAAGGATACTGGTAATGAGGATCATTTGTAAGTGGGACTACTGGTAATCTGTGTGACAGGATCTTCCTAGTACAGATACCAGCCCCTTACAAAGGTAATAAATTATACAACTTGTATTAGACTTACTGTAAGCCTTTGTGAAAGAAAAAATAAATAAATAAATGTTAAATGTAGGTATGTTAAAATATATTGGGTGTAACAAAATTGACTCTCCAAATTTCGTCACGTGACGTGGCATCAGTCAAGAAACATTACAAAAATGAAGAAAAAAAAATCACATGAATACTTTAACCGTAAAGCCGTTTTAAAGGTCCTATTTTATCCTATTTTCACCCTTTCTATCGCTACTGAGCGGCGGCAGTAGAAAGCGACAACGACAGTCAGACGGGTGCTCTGTGTTTGTTTTGCCACGGCGACCATGTTACCTCGAATTGCCGCGGTAAAAAATGAATTCTTAATGTGCGACAAAAAAAATAAAAAAAAATGAAAAAATGTACCACCCTTTTTTATTAAATATTTGTATTTGATTTCCGATGCCAAGTCATCTCATGACATTTGGAGAGGTAATTTTGTTACACCCAGTATAGCCATGCGGCAACACAAACACATTCAGTTTGCACAAACTACATTTCCACATGTAGAGGGTTTAGCGGAACTGATGGGCGATTGTGTGGCGCCAGCATCAGACCACGGGGTTAAATTACGTCTACTCTAAACATTTATCGCAGCCTCAGTTATATTGTTCGTCGGTTTTTGAGCGGTACAAGGGTGTACAAACAAGAGCGAATTGATGGCATATTTTTAACGTGAGTAACCGACTAAAAACCACACGTATCCCACCTAACATCCTACAGTTGGCAGCCCCGGGTAAGCCCTATGAAGGATACCCCAGGACTGACTAGATGGCATATAGCATGTTTATTATAATTATTGCACTAAAAATAAATAAAGTGCATCAGTACAACACGACTGAAATATCTGTGAACAAGCCAGGTTCACAGATATTTCTCCCCCCTCGCGCTTCCCCGCACCTGACCCCGTTTTAGTCTATTTATTTAGTATAACCCGCACGCGATTGAATGGTATGTTATGGTATTTGACAAGATTCCGCGCATTCTCGTTGCGCGCGGATTATGCCGTACAGTTTACATGACGTCACGAGCCTGGTTCGCAGATGCCAGATATTTTTGTTTGCTTCTAAGCCTATTAAAACAATTGAAGGACTATAAACAGTTTAAAGGTCGAATGATAATACCTATAAGCCTAATGAACAGATAACACCATTCATTTTCTGAAATGTCTTATTGAGTCTTAAGGCTTATCTTTCTAAAACTGGATTCGACCAAAATCGGAGTAAGACTATACTAGAGAACAGCTCGTACTTATACTAAAAGTAAAATAAAAGCGAAGTTACCATCAACAACTAACAAGCACAACGTAACTATGGTAACCCATGTTCCACTAAACTAAAGTATTCAACTCCCGTGTGGTATGGTAAAGTATTCAACTCCAGTATGGTACCATAGTTACGTTATGCTTATTGGTTGTTGGTAAAATGGAAAATCACTTTAAGAGGTGAAAGTAATTCTGTAGTAGTCTTAAGGTATGAGTTAAGTCAACAAGCGGCACTGCAGTCGCTGCAATGCCGCGATAGCACCACTGGTCCCCATACATTCTGTATAGATTTGTATTAGAATACATTCTGAACTCGGCAGTAGCGTCGCGACTGCACTCACTGTTGCGCGGTACTGTCGACTTGCCGCCGCGACAGCAATGCTGCTGGCAGTCGAGTTCGGACTCATTTTACTCCGATTTTGGTGGAATCCAGCCTGATTCTACTAATATTATTACTGTGAAAGTTTGTGAAGATTTTTGGATGTTTGTTACTCGACAACGTTCTAACGGCTGAACAGATCCAGCTGAAACGTACCTACAGGGATAGATTATAGTCTGAAACTGACCGGACGTTTTATTTTTCACTTATTTGTGAAATGATGTGGCATATGCCTACCCCTTTGAAGATTAAAGCGTGACTAAAATGTACTATGTATATAAAAATATTCTTCAAGCATTTCTTCAATTCGCCAGATTATAAAGGTGGAAGTACTTTAAGGATAGTGCGTATTCGCGTGTATCGCGGCCGTTTGCTGATCGCTACAAATGTTACACGCATGTACTATAGCGATCGATGAATCTAAATATAGGTTAAATCAAGGGGACGCAAATGGCAAACTGTATCTACTCAATAATCTAATTTTTTGATGGATAACAGATTCCTGGTGAATAGCATAGTGTTTATTCATTTATTTAGCTTACTCACGTGACGTATTGTTATTAGGTAAAAGCTGACTGTGGTCAGACCATCCAACCCAACTAGTAGAAGTATATGATGGTGTTGGGGACGGCTAACCCACGTAACTATTGTTATTTATTGGAACTCATACAATAATCTTAAAAACAGAGTACAAATAAAAATTACAGTGAAAAATAATTACAATTATATTTACATTATTACTACCTATCTAAACTAAACCTTAATAAGGCACCCTTAAAAACTACAGTTTGAATTTGGAATCCCGAAAAGGTAATTATACAAAATAGTTTTAAACGTCATTAAGTTGGCTAGTAGGTATTGCCCGATCAGACCCCGACTTTCCCCCACACCGTCTGTTACGGCCTGTTCAGGATGAAAAACAGCTGACCCACTTTTCTCTCTCACTCCCAGATCACTAAGGAGAGACCAGGGGACCTTGGGCACCGAAGCGCTTCAGACGCAACCGGCGAGCACTCAAATGATGATGATAGTATTTATCAGTGTCAATTAAAAGAAGGTTAAACTAACGTGTTATTGACCTCCTTTTTTGTGTAAAAAAAAACGTTCTGAAAATAAGCTACAAGTAAATAGTTTACCTCTGCACAGCCATGGCGAAGGCCTCGACGACGTTATTATCGTTTTTAGCGGAGGTTTCAATGTAAGTCGCTATCTTGTTCTCCTCGCACCACTGTTTCAGTTGATCGTATGACACTTCTCGGTCTTTCGATGGCACGTCTGACTGGAATTTAATAAAATTATATTATAATATAAACTTCGCGAAGTAAAATTTCTCATAGGCAATGATTTCAAGACAGTATTTAATAGTCTGAAATATAGGTTGATCAAGAGTTTATTAAACTCCTCAAACGAATTCCTCCTATATTCGGTAACTAGATGACAATATCTGTACTAATATTATAAAGAGGAAATATTTGATTGCTTGTTTGCATCGAATAGGCTCCGAAACTACTGAACCGATTTGAAAAATTCTTTCACTGTTAGGAAACTACACTATCCCTGGTGAACATAGACTATATTTTATGCCCGCATTCCCACGGGAACGGGAGTTACACGGGTGAAACCGCGTGACGTCCGCTAGTATGTACTAAAGAGGATTGGCGTTGTGCAATATACAAAAATACAACTACCTACCCAAAACGATATACAAAAGGGAAACTCCGTTTTAATAGGCACATTTCCTCCGCTTCTGAACCTCAAGGCCTTGCGGTTGGGAGTTAACTTGTATGAAACAATTTATAAAGTGGGTGTCGGTATATATTGTGATTTTATTTAGTCATCTACAATTCAAACCAGAACTCATTAAATGTTAATATTTGTTTGAATATTTAAATTTAAAACAAGAATGCCATTGCAGAGATGCTGATAAACGAATCCTAGCAATTAAAATTCATGGCCACTTCCCCTCAATTGCCCCTAATTATCACTTTTTATTCTAACGACGTATCTCAGATAAGTGAGTAACGAGGAACATTATTTTCAAGACCAAGTACTGTATAATTATTTAAGTATAAACTGTTTCTTTAAAGCCAGACAGCATAGCACAGTTTGTTGAGAAAATTTAGTATTTCTTTCGTAGTATCCAGGCAAGATTGATGGAACCTAAGTCTATTTCACGTTGGCATACTTTTGAATATCAACTTTATTAGGCGAGAGTTTTCTTCCTTCAGGTAAAATGTAAGGCGTTGAGGAGCTACGTGCTTTGATAATCCTGGAAAGAGCCAATCCACACCTTCGCATAATTTTTCAAGGCCTGCGTCAGTCTCACCTTAGCATAGGATATCAACTCTATCAAAACAAGTCTAAGTACCTACAACCGATGGGACTTTTTGGGAAAATGTCCAGACATATAACGCTCAGCGCGGGAAAGCTTAGTTTATCTTGGTCCAATGTTTGAAGAACAACTCTATCAGGCGACGTCCGTGCCGGTTCACTACGGTCTGAGCATATTTCACCTGTTAGTACCCCCTAAAGCTACGCGAGACAAATATTATCCTTCTTCTGGGTCAGTCCGACAAAGCAAGAATAAGTGGTATCTATACACTTAAATAAATCAATTCTCTGAATTACTTTCAATTAATTTGCAAAGAATAAGATTCTCTGCCGCGTATTGTCACTACCTACGTGACTTATCAACAATTTCTTATCATTTATAACTGGTTGTAAAAAGACAGTCCGTTACGTTTTGAATACTTAATTTTATTAGCAACATTAATAGAGTACAGCAGCACATTTTCTAAAGGTAGTTGTTTTATTACATACGTAATAATAAAGTATTAGCAGATGGGATGGAGTTGGTGTGCAAGTTGCCAAAAATTTTGCAACTTTGATCAAATATGCTAAAACCGACATGCTCACTGCACATGGACAATCGCCAGCTGATTTTCAAAGTGAAAGTTGCGAGTTTATTCATTGTAAATGTTGAAAAGTGATAAAATACGTTTCTATTATATTTGGTTCGAGCATACTTTACAAAAACCTTAAATGAACCTTAATCCTTCTGTTGGGAGTTCTGGGGTATCCTTCCGAGGGCTTACCCGGGGCTCCCAACCGTATGCTGTTAGGTAGGATACGTGTGGTTTTTAGTCGGTAGGAGTTCGGCATAGCATCCATGTAGGCTTTTCCTCACGTAAATAAAAGCCTTACGCTGAGCACATTCAATAAAAGTCTCTCCCAGAGCGTTTACTGATACTGACTTTAGAGACTTGCACTCGCTCAATCATAAGGTCATAACAATAAGGTGCTATGAGTTCTATGACCTCATAGGACTAGCGCAAGAATATAAAATCCAGTTTTTATTATTATTTTAGGTACATAATAATTTATACAACGTCTTGAACGTTTAAGAGATAACTAAATGAGGTTAATGACCGTTTATTGATATGATAACTTTAGCATTTGTTAATTGAAATAATAGGGGACCATCCATAAATGTCACATCATGTAAGTAGGTACCTACCTAGAGACACACATCTTGCCTGTTTTATGAAGCGATTTTATCTTAGTTGATCCTCAGTATGTACCGAGGTCCGAGGAGCATTTTCACAGAATGATACAACAAACATTTAAAATTCGTGTTTCGGACACTTTTTCTATAGCTCTTTCCTGTGATGCTTACCAAGTTTCTCTGTTGTTTGGTTATTCTAATGAAGGATACTTACTATAATGAAGATAATTCGTAAGTATCAAGTAACCAGCTATACAAGACGTATCCAAAACACAAACTGTACAAATATTTAGCTATTTCGCTTTGTAAAAATGCTCCTCAATGAACAGACATCAATTGAGATGCGTCATGCACTCCTTACTTATTTATAAACATACCTTATTCCCAACAACCATGAACGGATATCGGTCAATGCCATTCTTGACTCCTGCATAATGCAGGAATTCATTGAGCCACATCTTAATATTCTGGAAAGAGCTGCGATCGTCTATAGCATAGGCCAAAATGCAGATGTCAGAGCCTCGGTAGAATGGTGTGCGGAGAGATTTGAAGCGTTCCTGGCCGGCAGTATCCCATACCTGGGAAAAAAAGCGAATATAGATAATCGAAACTAAGAGAGACAAAGATCAAAAAAACGTAATTTTAACAAGTTAAGTTACTAACAGACGTTCCGATTTGGTTGGTCCAACCACCCGACAGCAACCAAATCGGAAAGTGTGTAGGGCAGTCGACCCGACATAATTATTATTAATATTGGTCGGACGTGGTCGGATCGCCGGCGCATCCGACAAGCCAACCGTCCAACGTCTGGACTTCTGGAGCTTTCGTTCCGACCGAATGCAGCTCAGTCGCCTTCGCGACACAGCCGATGGAGGAAGTGAAAACAAACGACGCGAAGAAATAATAGTGAACCTTTTAGACTTACATAAAGGCCTTCCTTGTCTGTGGGACTTAACCCACAAGGATTATTGTGATAAGGAGTAACAAGAAATCAAGCATACTTAATTATGCTAGAGTGTTGAATGTTTTTTTTTCAAACATTTGTAGCTTGGCTTTTCGTTGATCGAGGTCCAAAGGCTCTTGGTAGCTTATCCACGAATTATCGAAAGCCCTATGTGACTCTTATCCATAAAGCTTTGATGAGACTCTTCCAGAAGTAATACCATGGCTCATAAAGCATTTTCTTATCCGTGTGGCGTGGAATATGTAGCACTACAATCTGCTATAATGGCGCAATTATACAAAACTGTTAAACGGAACCAAAGACCTAGTTACAGTAATGAAGACAAAGAAATTTTGCATTATTGATTCTTTTCAGGTTTACCCATTTGACAGTCCAGGCCAGCTGTATGTTGCATTTTATATCAAATTTTAATTACTTATTTATTATTTTTTGCATTGAGTAGCACCCCTATACAGTGAGTCATTAGATTAGTAAGTATTGTTAATATGGGTTCAGTTGCCTGAAATAAATTTTCATTTTCTATTGAATTTAATATTACTATTAAATGCGAAAGTTTGTGATTGTGGATGTTTGTTACTCTTCCACGCTCGAACGGGTGAACGGAGCTGGCTGAAATTTGGTACAGGGATACATTATAGTTTGGAGTAACACATAGGCTACTTTTTATCCCGGGAATAAGCTCCCACGGGAAGTGGGAACGGGAACAAATATTACGCGGGCGAAGCTGCGGGCATCAGCTAGTTCTCTATAATATAGACTTTAGTCACCTTTCTCACTCGCAATATGTTCTTTATTACAAATGCCTAGAGCTAAATTACTCAAAAATAATTGTATTTGTATTCTATTTACTTCTTTATTTATTGGCCTAACGGGAAATTCTATTCTATTCTATTCTATTCTAAATCTCAAGGAATAAGGGATGCGGGGTCCTACTAACATCTTAAGGACCCCAATGGGTCGGATCCTCCTCGTGGTGCATCCTGGGCAACGGAGTAGCGACCACTCCCCTTCCTCTGTGGGGGAGTTGTGCTACTCTGGCTAATTCCGGCCGAGGCGGGAGTAACCCACCTGTGGGTTGCTCGGTGGTGTGTGTTGCTGCCGGCCGTGCCGTTATTCACGGCCGGCAGCAGCAATGATGGGTCGCCGTCGCTTCGCCTCCTTTGCTGGCGAGACGATGGCGGCAAAGTGGGAGAGGCACTGCGTGGGGGCGGGAGTTTGGGTAGATGCTCCCGCCCTGCCATGCAGTTCGGGCTGCCGGCCGTGAATAACGGCGCGACCGGCGGCCACAGTGCTGGGCCGCTGTCACCTCGCCAGTTGACGAGGTGATGGCGGCAAAGCGGGAGGTGCACTGTGCGGGGGAGCGGGAGTAACCGATAATGCTCCCGCTCTGCCGTGCAGTTCGGGGGCGCCGCACGGTGGATCCTGTTGTATGGGATGGTTGGTCAATATTATTTAACTACGTTCCGAGACTTAAGCTAAGTCTTAAAGGTGTATAATACATTCATACGTACCTAAATACATAAAATCACGCTTATTACTCACTGGGGTAGGCAGAGACCACTGATTGCCACTTGCAACGCTCCCGGCAAACATCTTTCGCTTCCTTAACTTTCATAATTGTCTTTATTAAAGGTGTTTTGAGGCAAAATAACTTTATTAATGTCTTTATTACTCTAAACAATTTAAATATATGTCACAATAAATGGATTTATGAAGGCTAGATTCTTTTAATCTGGTAAAATAATTTCTAGCACCTCACTAGGAAGAGTAGTTTTATATTTTCTCACAATCCTTGAGCACGATACTACTGGATCCGAAAAAATTAAAAACAAATTAAATACATCCGTTAGAGTGTCCTTTCTCGAAGTTTTACGACGTTAAGTTAAGAAGGAAAGATATGAGGCGCGTAGCTTTGTACCACGTTATACTGCTTCTTACTTTATTTCGCTTCAGTATCTAAACATACACAAAGCGGTTTGAGGAGATACTGCCTCTTCTTCATTTACTGTGGTTTTCGGTGATAGAATATCTTTTAATTTATTTAATTGGGAATGGTGGCCTTCAGTTCGAAAATACATTTGAGCAGAATAAAGAAGTTCACTGCCAGAACCGGACGCACGTAAAACTTCGGTCTTCCTACCCTTACTGCGGACACTACACTGCTGAAAATCCTTCGGGGGCCTACCTGGGCTCACCCTTTGCTTAATAATATATTTTTAAAAAATGCAAGTCTTATCTAGCTACCTTGAGTTATTTTTTACAAACCTTTCTTTGATTCTGTTCGACGATTGCTATTTTATTTTAAAAGATTTTTAAAAAATATGCAGTGTTTCTTTAAGGGAAGTTATATCTGAAGCAGGGCAGTTGGTTTCTGCAATAATTATCTCCTCTAATTTTAAAAACTTGCTATATAATTTCTTGTATTGAATTAAAAATAATTTGTCACACAAATCTCTCCTTTTTACTGGATAATCCACTATTCCTAAGAAAAAAAAAACCAAAAAATAACCTATATAATTGGCTACAATACAATACAAAACTATTCATTCATGTTAAAGACGAAAATTTTCACAGTTAAGTGTAATTACTAACCGAAATACGACTGGCTCATATTTTTAATCTACTACCGTGAAACTATAAACCACTGCCATTTGAAAAGGAGCATTTTGTCTGAACTTTTGATATCAGCTATATAAAATACACTATCTAAAGAGTTACAGAGAACTAATTAGTACCCTGACAAAATGCACTTTTCCGAAAAAAAACAGTATCAAAACTGCACTTCTGAAGAAAAAGTGGTTTTTAAATAAAAATTTATTATGAAGAAGTTATTTTATCGTGAAGAACTAAATTTATACATTTTAAATACTACATACCTTCAGCATCACTCATGATTTTTTTTATTAATTATACCCTGTTACTTTTAAAGTAATACAATGTTTCAATACTGCACCAAACTTAAAAAACGTAATTGTCTACAAGGAAAATACAAATATGGTCAACTTTGTCGTATCATAAAAAGTATACTAGACAACCAATACTACTTTAATTACATATAATAAATGTGGTATACCCTCTATTTGCTAAATCTATGAAAAAATATTATCTACCGGCATTTTTTTAATTTTGATTAATGACCAACCAGCTCATACTACAGGATCCAACGTGCGCCGCGGTGAGGAGTCACTGCGCGCCCCCGAATGTTTCTTGACCGTGGGCGTAAGGTCGGGGGACCCCGCCCACCAACGGTCACATGGCGGTGGGCACCTTTCCCGTGTTCCAGGGGTGCCCATTAGCGCACGCCTGCGCCAGCCGCTCTCTGTCTCCTCTATTACAGAGGGGCGCTCGAGAGCGGTGCAGGCGTGGACTTCAGCTCCTTAGGGAGCTTTGGGGAGCCGCCCATCTGGCTCCCCCGAGGAGAGCCCCGAATAAACGGGGCGCCCCTAGCCGGGTCGACGTGAATAATCTTTTGATATCCCTCGTCCCGGCTAAAGGGTGAGGAGGAACACCGCGGGGTTTAGTGGGTAGGACGGTCCATTCCGGACCGGGCCGGGAGTCCCACACACCATCCCAGCTGCCCACGCAGTTGGGATGAAGGCGCGTAAAGGCGTTCCCCGCGTCAAGAAAAAAAAAAAAAAAATCTCAAGGAATAAGGTAAAGATCCATATCCTATAAAATCTCTTGATAACAGGGAATACAACATGTCTAAAGAAAGAGAAGAGAGAAATATATTGAAGAAAATAAGATGGACTAGTGTGCAGATGGACTTTTGGTGATACTAGTTTCCGCCAAAGACTCAGTCAGGCCTCCGTCACTCGCTACAAGTCGTGTTATAAGCACCTACTCCTAAGTATTATGTAGCAGAACTAAGTGGCCGATCGGCAGAGGGCTGCCACACGCCAGACCGAGCGAAGTGCGCACAGCCAATGAACATTTCCCGCGTAACATTATATTTTGCTTTATTTAGTCTTGCTTTTTTTTTTCATCTTACTTCTCACTAATATTCTAAAATTAAATGCGAAAATGTTTGAGTGCGGATGTTTAGATCTGTGGATGTTTGTTACTCTTTCGCGCTCTAACAGCTTAACGGATCTGGCTGAAATTTGATACAGGGATAGATTGTAGTCTGAAATAACACATAGGTTACTTTTTATCCCGTTAATAAGTTCCCATTGGAAGCGGGGAAAGGAACAGACTTTTACGCGGGCTAAGCTGCGAGCATCAGCTAGTTATAATATAATTCTTATGTAAAGAAGAAGAAGTTATAAAATATAATAAACTGTTTTTTTCAGACACTGTGTTTATTGTTTTTTGTAGTTATATGTATTTTTGTTCCGTGCTTACAACCCTAATGTTGTCAATAGTTGTCACTCGATGACGCAATCGTATGATGTGCGCACGAATCTCGACTCTCGGAATACGTCGTAGGGAATGTTTTCCACTGCAGCGATACGTTATAGCTAATGTTTTAGAGGTTAAGTATGGGAGTGATGTATCTGTTACGTAGTAACTATTATTTAATCTGTGACTCAGTGTGGATTTGGTAAGTGTCTATGTGGGTCCACACATAAATATGATCAAAGTTTTGTTAGTGTACAAGGTGAAAGAGCTCTCTATCTTTCTTGTTTGTAGAGCGACAGAAAGGGATGGGAATAGGACATGTGTCAGATTTTTTTTAATAGTGATTTGCTGTGACTGACAAGTGCACATCATACCTTTAGCACACATGTGAAGTACAGCATGTTTCTCTCAAAGAATGAAGAACTCCATTTGCAAGTTTGCAACACATCCCTACTTATATCATAAAGGCGAAAGTAACTCTGTCTGTTGCGCTTTCAATTGCTGAAGCGGTTTAGATGAAATTTGGGTTTTCGGTAGGGCGAGTCCCTGGCAAGGACTATTCTGCTGTCCATTTCGTCCCTTTCCCCAGTCACTTCTCTAGGATTGGATTGGGTATCCCAGCAATCTGGCAAGGACATAGGCTACTTTTTAACCAACTGTGCAAAAGAAGGATAATGATTTTTATGCGGGCGAAGCTGTGGGGAACAGTTAGGTATCCAATATATCTGTACAGCATCAAGCTGGCGCCGTTGATAATGCTTGAGGCATGGATTGGATTGTGGGAACCAGAGTTATTTACTGTCTTTGGTACTGTTACAGAAAGATAATGTAACATTTTTTAAGGCCGTTGTGCTCTTAACATTTACACTTATTATGAAGGTAAACTGTCACGGTATTGATACCCGTCTTTCCAGTGGGTGTGGTCTAAGCTAATGCTTTCAGGGTTGTGCTTTTCCCCCGCTTTCACGCTTCGCGCTTATGCACTAGCTGTAAGTGTAGCATGTAGCCTAGGCCATCCATGTAGGTCCCTCTGACCTACATGGAAGCAGAACGGTTTTGGGAGTGAGTGCAAGTCATGTAGATCCCCAAGACAAGTCAGAGAGATTATCCTTCACGCGGTGCCACCCGTTATTGGTCTAATTCCTTCAGAAATAGACGTAACAGAAATCCCCGGCGAAGTGTCCACAGGACATCAGTGGCTGTGCTCTGTGGCGCGACTCACACTAAAACATGTGAGGGTCGTTTTAGGTGGGCAAGGGGATGGGGAGGGGGGCTTGAGGGAAACCGGGGGGGAGGGGAGGCCACCCGCACACAAATCTGGTCTGCCCGCAGGGTCTCTGTGGCTGTGCTCTGCGGCGAGACTCACACTAAAATATGTGAGGGTCGGATCAGATGGGGGGGGGGGGGGTTGCGGAGGGAGGGGAGGCCACCCGCGTGTTTGTGCCGTGCGTGGAGACCCGTAAGGGAGGATGAAGGGATCCTGGATTGCTGAGACTGCAGTGGTGCGTCAACACGCGTCTTCGGCCCTGATTTCTTCCGAAACGGGAGGTTCTCACCTAGCCAGTGAGTACCAATCGGCTGCGTCATCCGTAAGAGGATGGCATTGGCTAGGGTTTCGGTTGGGGTGGCGGGCAGGGGGTGGTGCGCGTAGGTCGTGATTTTGCTGGTTGCGGCGTCTCTCGTATCATTTTCCTCGCTTTGTCGTCCTTTCCGGACCCTATATCTACCGTGGCAGCCTTGGCGACTGTAGATGGTGTACATCCAGCGTCCCCAGTTTGCGGGCTCCATGGAGGGTGAGCGCACCACGGTGGATGAATTCAAGCTGTTGTCAAGCATGGACTCAAAACGCAGCAACAAATCCCCTGGGCATGACGAAAGTCGTGTCAACACAGCCTGTGGAACATCCGAGGCATTTAATGTCGATGCACTCAAGAGTGCTATCGACAACGCTGAGTGTTCGGCCCGCCGCGACTCTGGCTCCTGGAGCCACGTCGTCAGGAAGGGTAGAACACCCCGTCAAAAAGCCCGCGACAAGTTGCGCCTCATAGAGCACGACAAGTCAACCGGGCGTTCCCGCAAGCGGAAACGCGGACGTGGTAACGGAAGGAGGCCCGACGCCAATGGAGGGACTAGCTCCCAGGTGGACTGCAGCCGCCGTGCGACGACAGAAGGCGAAAGCCAGAAGTCAAACACGGCTGGAGGGTCTAGCACCCAAAGCAGCCACAGCCGTGGTGAAGGTGCCACCGCCGACCAAAAACCCGCATCCGCCACTTCTCACGGCAGGAAGTTCGCTGGGAGACCGTCTGAAAAGACTGGACCGCTCTCGCACTCCTCGCCGAAAAATAGGCCCTCGGAAGGCGACGTTCACGGCAGGAAGTCCGCTGGGAGACCGTCTGAAAAGACTGGACCGCTCTCGCACTCCTCGCCGAAAAATAGGCCCTCGGAAGGCGACGTTCAAGGCAGGAAGTCCGCTGGGAGACCGTCTGAAAAGACTGGACCGCTCTCGCACTCCTCGCCGAAAAATGGACCCTCGGATAGCGACGCTCGTAGGGGAAGACCCGACAAGAGGGGTCGCCCAAACGAGACCACATCCCCGAGGGATCACGTCAAACGGGTGAAGGTCAACACCAGCCTTCCACCTGGTACCTCATACGCCGACGCTGCGGCCAACGACGAACTTCGCGTCGCAATCACCACCGAACCCTCCCGCGACCTCACCGAGGACGAGGCTGAGGGCATCAGGAAGGCGATAAGGGCTGGACTGCGAGCGGCGATCACAGGGAAGGAGACTTTCATCCCGGCTTTCAAGGGCAAGTCGACCTTCAGCGACGGGACGCTGAAGCTATGGTGCGAAAGCCGAGAAGAGGTGGATTGGCTCCGTTCCACCATTGAACCCGTTAGCTCGCCAGTACCCGGGACCCGACTCGTCGTCAAGAGACAGTCGGACATCCCGAAACGCGTGAAAGCGGGGATCTTCATCCCAGAGAAGGAGGATATCGACGTGATCAGATCCTTCCTGGTGAGCCAGAACCGCTGGTACAGTGTCAACGAGTGGCACATCTACTCGGACCAGGAGCAGGAAGAGGGCGTCTTCCTCATGCTCGGCATTCCTGCATACGACGTCGAGAAGCTAAAGGCCAGAGGACAAAGGGTCGCCTACGAGCTAGGCAGCCTTTACCTCAGGTTCCTCGGATCCTCCGCCGCGCAGGAAGAGACGAAGAAGACGACCGAAGCCGCCCAATCCCCAGTTGACACCAACTTGGACAAGGCAGGACCATCGGGCATCAAGTCGCTCGCCACTCAGGGGAGAAGCGAAAGCGCCCCCACCGGACGAGGTGCCGCCGCAAGGCCGGAAACCCCTGGTGCATCGTCGAGCGACGAGAAGAAAAAGGAAGAGGGGATGGAGACCATCAACAATGATGACCTCCCAGCCGCCACCACCTCATCCCAATAATCCCCAGGCTTGCACTATACCGATAGTGCAAGCAAACCTCCAGCACAAGCGGCTCGCAGCGGCTGCCCTGCGCAGACACCTGGAGGTAAACAAGTTGACCATAGCCGCTATCCAGGAGCCGTGGATAGCGAAGAACAAGATCTGTGGTCTCTCCAACATTGGGGGTAAGTTACTCCTAGATACTACAGTGAGCGGGCCTCGTACTTGTGTTTATATGCCTAACAGTATCCCTGCCACTTTACTAAATGAGTTCTGTTCTAGAGACCTAACTGCTGTTAGACTCAAGAACACATCCGCTGTTGAAGTTGACAGCACTACATCCATGACCGGCGACATCATACTAGCGTCCTCCTACCAGCACTCAGAAGACGCAGTGCCCAACGACGAACTGGTCAAGTTGACGAGATATTGCGAAGACGAGGGCCTGGAGCTCATCGTGTGCGCAGACTCCAATGCGCATCACCACATCTGGGGAAGCGCAGACACAAATAGTAGAGGTGAGTCATTTTTCAACTTCCTAATATCCACACAGCTAAATGTATTAAATGTAGGCTCCGAACCGACCTTCAATACTCGTAGGGCCCACACTCTCATAGATATTACTTTAGCATCTAATCTAGCATCAAATCTGATAAAAAACTGGAGACTATCAGAAGAACCATCATGCTCCGACCACAGAAGAATCATGTTCGACTTGGACTGGAGCAAAATTCCCACGGCCCCAAGACGTAACCCACGTAAAACGGACCGGCAAAAATACAAAATTCTATTAGGTCTAAACATAGGAGATGCACACTCAGAGGTAAGTTACTCTGGCACCACCGACATAGAACAACATGTCCGGAAGGTGACAGACACACTCACCACATGCTATGAGGAAACGTGCCCCCTAACCGTCCCTGACAATCGAACAAAATCGGGAGAAAAATGGTGGAGTAAGGACCTCGAACGGTTGAGAACCAAGGTAAGAAAACGCTTCAACCGAGCCAAAAACACCAGAACAGAGTCCGACTGGGACGCCTATAAGTAAGCTCAAGCAAAGTTCAAAAAGCGTATAAGTCAGAGAAAAAAAGAGGCGTGGAAACGCTTCTGCTCCAATATTGAATCCAATAGTCACGCACTGAGAGTCAAAAAACTTCTATCTCAGGACACGGAGAAGTCTATTGGATCTCTAAAAAAGGTAGACAACACCTACACAAAATCTGACTCCGAAACGTGTGAGGTCTTACTATAGACACACTTCCCAGGTTGTCAAATCCAATCAGATATCAACTGGGAAGACACAGAAGGCGCCATTGAATCCGAGCCGGACTGGTCCACAGCTAGGGCCATAGTATCCGATAACAAGGTAAGATGGGCAATCGAGAGCTTCCAACCATATAAATCACCGGGACTAGACGGTATATTCCCCGGACTTCTGTTATGGTGTATAGAGGGCCTAGTATCAGTAGTCCGATTAAATAGTCCGATGATCGAACTACTGAGACTTTTCCGGCTCAGTAGTCCGATGATGCAGATGATTATAGATCATCGGACTACTGAGTCTTTTAGTTCGATTCGACATTCCGGAATACGAAATGGATGCAGTAGTATTAACTTTTGTTTTGCATATTTATTTTTTCCAACATGCTAATTTAGACATTCGACATTCCGGAATACGAAATGGATGCAGTAGTATTAACTTTTGTTTTGCATATTTATTTTTTCCAACATGCTAATTTAGACATTCGACATTCCGGAATACGAAATGGATGCAGTAGTATTAACTTTTGTTTTGCATATTTATTTTTTCCCACATGCTAAATATTAAGCAATTTTATCCAAAAAAATAGCATGTTAAAAAAAATGCAAAACAAATGTTAATAATATTGCATCCATTTCTTATTTCGGAATGTCGAATGTCTAAATTAGCATGTTGGAAAAAATAAATATGCAAAACAAAAGTTAATACTACTGCATCCATTTCATATTCCGGAATGTCGAATCGGACTAAAAGACTCAGTAGTCCGATGATCTATAATCATCTGCATCATCGGACTACTGAGCCGGAAAAGTCTCAGTAGTACGATCATCGGACTATTTAATCGGACTACTGATACTAGGGGGTATAGTATAGAGGCTATCACTACGCACCTGACAAAGATCTTCACGGGATGCATCGCGTTCAGGTACGTGCCAAAATCATGGAGAGAAGTCAAAGTACTCTTCATACCTAAACCAGGTAAAAGTGACTACACTCATCCTAAGTCCTTTAGACCAATAAGCCTCACTTCATTCCTATTAAAGACTCTAGAGAGGCTATGCGAGAGAGAAATAAGGGAGAAAGTACTCCGACAAATACCAATGCACACAAAGCAGCACGCTTACTGCTCCGGAAAATCCACCGAATCAGCACTGCATGAGGTAGTATCGTACATAGAAGACTCCCTAGAGAGTAAATCATCAACACTGGGCGTCTTTATAGACATCGAAGGTGCCTTCGACAAGACGACCTTTGTAAGTATCGAAAGAGCCCTGCAAAAGCATAAAGTACACCCCACTATGGTAAGTTGGATAGTGAATATGCTACGACACCGGGCTATACAAATTACAGTGAACTCCACGTCTAGAGGGATCGCAGCCAAAGGATGTCCGCAGGGGGGGGTTCTATCTCCGCTCCTGTGGAATCTCGTGGTGAACGAGCTCATAGATGCACTCAATAGAGAGAGATACTTCACTGTAGGTTACGCTGACGACCTCACCATACTGGTAAGTGGCAAGTTCCTAGGTACAATAACAAACCTGATGGACAACGCCTTGAGGATCGTCGAAAAATGGTGCATCAGACATGATCTCACGGTAAATCCGACTAAAACAGAAATGGTTCTGTTCACCAACAAACGCCAAATAGATAATCTGAAACTCCCACAGCTCTTTGGCACAAAACTTTCCTTAGCAAATGAAGTCAAGTACCTGGGGGTCACACTCGACAGCAAACTGCTATGGAATAAGCACCTCACACAAAAAATCAGTAAGGCCACCATTGCATTCTGGCAATGCAAACGAATGATCGGTAAGAAGTGGGGACTCTCACCGAAAATCATACATTGGCTCTACACCACAGTAATAAGACCACAGGTAACGTATGGCGCAATAGTTTGGTGGCCCAGGGCCGAACTAGTTTCAGCCATAGATAAAATGCAGCAGTTCCAGAGAGCGGCGTGTTGCGCCATCACGGGATGCTTTCGCAACACACCCACAGCAGCGATGGAAGCAATGCTCTGCTTACCGCCTCTGGACCTGTTCGTTCACCAGGAAGCGGCCGCCGCGGCGGCACGACTTCAGGCGTCAAAACAATGGACGCGCTCAAGGGTAGGTCATAGGCGCATACTGGAGGACGCAATAGAGTATGAACCTCTCGTGGAAGCCCCTAACGACAAGATACCGAAAACATACGTGTTTGACCGTAAGTACAATATATCGCTGGCAGAGTCCGCCAAGGACCACTCCACCACAAGGTATAAGAGAACTCAGAGTGTACACGGATGGATCCAAAAGAGACCACGGATCAGGAGCAGGCACCTACTCCCTGGAGCTCAACATACACTCATCAATACCTTTAGGGTCTCATGCGTCAATCTTCCAATGTGAGTGCATAGGTTTAATTAATGCCGCCAATGCAATCGACTCCAGGAAAATTGAGCACAACCACATCAGGCTCCTCTCCGATAGCGCAGCAGTGCTGAAAGCTCTGAAGAGCACCACAATCGACTCTGGGCTGGTGCTTCAATGCCACCAGGGGCTACAAAAGCTGGCCCTAACACACAAGGTAAGCCTTCAGTGGATAAAAGGTCACAGCGGATCGAGCGGCAATGATGCAGCTGACGAACTGGCCAGATTGGGTTCCAGCACCACACCGGTGGGACCAAGCCCGATTATACCAATACCATTCTACCAGGTAAGGGCATGGCTGAGACAACGCACGAAAGAGCAGCATGAAAAGAGATGGGCACAAACAGTAGGTTGTAGGCAATCAAGCGAAGCTCTACCGAGACCCAGGCCAAAACTGGCTAGAACGTTGCTACATCTGAATAAAGGTGATCTACGAACCATGGTAGGCACAATAACGGGTCAGTGCACAGTAAATAAGCACTTGAATGTCTTAGGTATCACGGACAGCACGCTGTGCAGAGCGTGCCTGTTGAAAGAAGAAACCATAGCTCACGCAATCTTAGAGTGCGAGAGCCTGGTTGCACACAGAGTCAACATACTTGGCAGCCCCACAACACTCCGGGAAGCGTGTGAGGACCCGAAGAGGATCCTGCGCTTCTGGTCGGAGCTGGGTTGGCTGGAGTGACAGCCAACACTCACGTACAATGGGTCCACTGGCGGACCTAAGTGCGGAAAATGGGAGCCCAAGAAGACTGAAGACTGAAGACCCGTCTTTCCATTTATTTTCAGTAGTTTTGGACGCAACTGCTGTCTGACTTTATCCCCTTCATTTTATTGAATGATATGCAGATGCACCATTTGCAGGTGTTTGGCTTGGGCCCCAAGCATTTTGATGGGGCGCTTGTATAACTATGATTATGGTGTCTGTTAGCAATACTTTGGTCATTGAGTGTATATCTATACTAATATTATAAAGAGGAATGATTTGATTGATTGTTTGTTTGCATCGAATAGGCTCCAGAGCTACTAGACCGATTGGAAAAATTCTTTCACTGTTGGGAAACTACACTCTTTGCGGTGAACATAGGCTATATTTTATTCCCGTATTCCCACGGAAACGGGAATTACGCGGGTGAAACCGCGTGACGTCCGCTAGTAATTGATAATTTATTACCTGTAGGGTATATTCCTTGCCGTTGACTTCAATGGTTTTGTTCATGAACTCTACTCCTATGGTGTGAAAACTATGATCATCGAAATGGTTTGATATAAACCTGCTCATCAAACATGACTTTCCAACGCCACCTTCACCCAAAATTACAATCTTCAATAGTGTACTCTTATTAGAAGTTCTTCCAAAACCGCGATCTCTGTCTTCCACCATTATGGCAAATCACATAGTCTGTAAACTGTTCTTTTATTATTGCAGCCTTGAGTGTTTAAATGGGAACGCAAAATAGCTCACTTGATTAATGAATGACTCATTTCATGAATTTGGGAATGATGTCACAACTACGTATAAAGCTAGAAAAGTTCGTTACTAATGCGCAAATATAAATAAGTACTTAATCAACAAATTATTTATTATTTGCAAATAATTTAGCTTTTCGAAACTATATATACTCGCTGACTCGCACTAATTCATTCACACAGCTGTTGTTGTCGTTGACTGCATTTTTTTAAAGTGTCATAGACAAACAGCAAAACAAAGACTTCGAGTTTGACACATTTCATTTTATAAGGACTCCAGACACGATCAATAATATTGAGTCAAGTCTGATAAATATGATTGAAAGTTGTTTCAGTGTGCATGTTTTCTTTGCACGTGAGCGTGACCACTTGCATTGACGTGTATGTAGACATGATATAGAAGAGACTTGTCAAGTGCAAATTGACCATATTGACTAACGTGTACATACACTACGATGCACACACACACACACACACACACACACACACACACACACACCCACACACACACACACACACACACACACACACACACACACACACACACACACACACACACTCGTGTAAAGAAAGCAAAGCACGTGAAAATATTTCTTACGATCTGAGCTATATTGATATCAAGTCTTACGCCACGCCTCAAATCACTATGACAGTTGACATAAGGAGTTACGCAATTTCCGAGTGTACATCTTTATATGACAGACAGTGCGAGCACAGTCGGTCCAAAGAGAATACAATACTACGTAAGATCGGTCATTCTGTACTGTATATTGTGACTAGCCGTAGCTCTGCCCAATTTATTGTGTGTCTTTACGGAGAATAAAATAATTTGCCGAGTCCTGAAGTGTTTAATTGCCCCTTCAGTTACACAAGTTATTGATAGTAATTGACCGTATAGGGTTACCTCTTTATACTGTGCCTCTAGCGCGTGAGGTTGCCTACTTTGATTGCAGTGTTACCAAAATAAGTTTTTGTTTTCCCGTGTTCTCCAACCTTTCGTAAAAACTTACTTTCTTCTTTTGTTGGCGTTTTTTCAGGTGTGGCCATTATCTGAGATGTGGAAATTGGAAGCATCAACTTCGTCTTCGTTGATTTGATATAATCCTATTACCGTACGGAATGTTTTCGCAGATATTCACTTAGATAAAAATCAAAATTAAATACAATCGTACAGTAACAATATATTTATGTGCGTAGTATATGTTTATGTGTGTAGGTATATATATTTATTTTAATGTTAAGTAATATTTGTATACTTATTTATGTATGGTAAATCCAATAGATATGTTCATCTCAAATTATCTTATAGCAACTTTGAGAAACTTCCTTAACTTACTCATCTCTGCATCACCCTAAGGTTGACTGTGGAAGAAAATGCCTATGGCATTAAGTCCACCTTTGTACAATTTTGGTGCATAAAGTTTTAAATAAATAAATAAATAAATAAATAACAGGTGCACTACTTGTTAGGTAAAGTTAAGTTAGACATGAAAACCAAACTCATGGTTCTAAGGATCTAATAATCTCCATAAATATTCGGTAAAATGTCATAAGCTGGCACTCGTAGGGCGACTTTACTGCAATGCCAACATACAGGAAACAATCTGTCAGAGGTAAAATATGACTGTGAACCTTAGACCATATAACACCTTAGACCATATAATATGGTTAGATGATCTAAGCTGTGAACGGACTATTTATTTTTAATTATACTAAATCGATTTCTTAATGTAATAAAATAACCTTTGGTTTTGCTTTAATATTGCCACCTGTCAATAAATTTTCATTCTGCTCTGCTAATAAATTATTATAGGTACTGCTCTGCTCTGCAAAGCTCTGTAACGCCATCTGTTAGTAAATAGAAGACAGCCATAATTTACGAGCACAAAATACCTATATTATTTTCATACACATACAAGGAAATGCACTTCTTTCTTTATAAGAATCACAGCTATCAGAAAAGAATCTGATTTCTGTGATAGGAATATACCTACTCTTGAAACAATTTTAATAACACTAATCAATTTAACTGCCATCTAGCCTTGTAATTCATAACAAACATCCTATAGACAGTACAAACCATGGTACAAACAAAGAAAACTGAAGTCAGCATTGTGTTTAGTAGCCACTAGGTGGTGTCGCTGTCGATATTATTTACCTTTTGTTTTCACGATGACGACCTCGGTTTGTGACTGCTCGCGAGATGTCACACCGCGCCTATACGCCGCTCACTCACTGCATGGTGTTATCACTTAGAACTGAGCATTGAATTATAATGTAACCAACTTACGTAGGTTCTCAACGTTGCAGTTACATTGAGACTTCTCATGATATTTAATTTCGTTTCATTATAACGTAAGAGTTTCCAGAAACACGTGGTAGTTGGCGCTGTACGCAATATTAAAAAATCTAATATTTTAGTTAAAAATTCACAACTAGATGGCGCTGTGCCTTTTTTTAAATCGTGGTATGGTTTCGTTACATAGGTTCATATAAGTAGGACTACTTTTCTGCCCAAGGTAGTTTATTATTATTTTTTACGATCTTAAAACTATTTTTTCTAAAAGATTCAAGTTTATTTAAATATATTTGTTACACTCGATTTTTATTTCATGGCCACGCAGTCAGAAAGTTTCTTGTAATAGCTGCTTGGCACCGCTGTTGTCGTCACTCAGTCGAGTGACGTCTCTATCTCATAATATACAAATGTACTCTGTGACTCACTGGCCGTGCCGTGCGCTGCGCGCTACCACTTTATTTTATTCCGCTTTGTTTTGCGGAGGTAAAAGGACGTTGTTGTGTTGGGCGCGAATGCTACCCGTGAATGTGCATTGTGTTGAATGTTTTCGTGACAAAAACATTATATTGAGTGAATAGACAGTAGATATCAGGACTAAAAGTGTTTATTTTGAACAAAGACTGAATGTGTTTTAATAGTCAAAATATTGCTAGATTTGCGCAATCGTTGGTGAGACTCGATGTCAATAAACTTGTCGGTTGTATTTTATGGGAAAGGTGCGCCGCGTCGCAACTGGTACCTGTTCACACGTCGGGTGGGTTATCGAGGCCGGTATGGTGGCTGCGAGGCCGGCAACGGTCGGTTCGCCATTACCATGGAGTCGTAGATAGGATCGAGGTGAGTGGCGTTCGGTGGATTTTGGATGTGCGACGGCGGGGCGGGAAGGCAAGGGGGGAGGGCGGGCGTTTGCGTGCATTCACCTCTGACCCGCGCGCGGGACGAGCGCCGCTCAAGGTCGGTGCGCTGCCTGAAGGTCGCTCGTCACGTGACGCGGAGGGTGCACACCCCTTGCCCTGCCCCTCCTCGTACCTCCCCTACCTCATAATGTGTTTTGTATACAGTCGAGAACACAAATGCAAAAACACAAATAATTACCTAGGTAGGTATGTTGAAAAATAATTATTTGTGTAATTGCACTATTTAATAAAGGTACGTCATAGTAATTTTATAAGGGTATAATGCTGATCTGGTGTGGTAAGCGGTACAAGCTGCTGTACTGATTCTTCTTCTTTCTTTAATTGAATGGCCCTCCGTTTTTCTGTAGATACTGATTGATACCCTGTAAGAAATTTTGCAATTTTGTCGAAATGTGTATGAAAATTTGACATCTCATCGTAAAAACAAAAACACATTCAATATTATAATGTGCTACTCGTAGCATAGAAGCTTATTAAGGCCGTGGATAGGGCTAACGACCTTGAGCAGACGAAACACACGACCTTCAAACAAAGGATTGTAGCATATTTATAGCTTAGTTCAGTTGTACCTAATTTTAATATTTAAATAGGTATGTACATACTCAATATACTTATTCAAAATCAAAATAAACTAAATTATAGGTGAATGTTTTCTTCAAATTTTGAAAATTTTTTGCAAGTTGATAAAAATTAAAGTTGACATTTTATGATCATTTTACATAATTATTATGTATAATTTATATACAATTTATAACAAAACCATATTTTAATACACATCTTGTAGATTTAAAATCTATTTTTGGCTATCATTTTCGGCCTCGTAGGCCGACAAAAAAATTGCTTTAGAATATTACCGTTCCATTAGAAAAAAATTGCTCACTATAAATAAATACACATTGTTTTTATTTAGGTATATTGAGCAAGTCACATTTCAAATTAAGTATGTATTGAAGTTGTAATTATATAGGTATCTCGTGTCAATTCTCGAATCCAGCTGCTAAGCTAAACAAATTCCTTCATTTAATTAATAAAGGCGAGTTCACGCAGCTGCAATGCAAATAAAACCGAATAGTTATGACGTAGGAATTGACTTACATAATTTATTTTGTACAGCTGAGATCTTTGCGTGATTACAACTATTTTGGGATCTGCACAATACAGTCGCAAAATAATATTTGTGATTGTACCTACCGTAAAAAATTTTATTATCGCATACGACTCAACTCGACCTTAGATTTCTAAGGACTGCAAATAAATAAATAAATAAATATTTTACACAACGCTGTCTGAACCAATGATATAAAAACTATAGATACGTTATAGACACTGGAAAATGTCAACACGTAAAGCAGGTAATTACCTGAAAAGTCAGTGACGCGACATCAGGCTTAGCGGAAGTACTATTAGCACTGTTTTAAATTCTTTTAATAAAGAAAACTTTAAAAAAACATGCATTCATGTATATTCAGAGGATGTACAAACTACACAGCAACATAAAAACGTGTCGTTTCATTCGTAAGTACGACAGAAATAAGAAAATTATTTTATTTTCTCGCGCCTAAAATGGCGCCTATCATAATTATTATTATTATAAATGCTCAAGGAAAATGTACTCTGTAGTCTGTGGTTTGGCGCGACGCATACGGGGATGTTGGGGAGTATTTATTTGTACTAATTTTTATTTTGCCATTATATTTTTTTAATTTATGTAATTATATTTATTAAATAAATTGGTAATTGACTTAAATTACGATAATATTAACTAATTCGATAAACTACATTAATATCTTGTAAATTAAAATATTAGGTACTTACTTTACCCTTCTGATAGTGACTTCATGCATGATACCACAGACAATTTATGAAATTCTTTTTTCAAATTTGTAAAAGTTTAGCTGTTTTTGAAAGCCGTAATGTTCGAGTATAACGTGTCTATATATGATACGTCTTTGGTCTGAACCCAAAGTAAGCTAGGAATAACCTGCTTGTGTTATGGTGTATCAGACTACGGATATTAATACTTATATACTTTTTAAATACATACATATTATACATAGAAATTATTAATATTAATAATTAATAGCAAAATAATTATTCATCTTCATAAGTAGTAGAGATGCGCCGAATGTGGATTGAACCGAATTCGAACATTCGGCCGAATATTCTGTTTGAAATGTACCGAACCGAATATTCGGCCGAACTATTCGGTTCAAATTAACGCGAAAACATGTTAGAACAGGTCTCTCCACAAGGCTGGCGACATTCTTACAGCGAAGCCCTCAACCCCAGGGCGCCGATTCTCAATCGAATGGTTTGCAAACGTGAAGAAAGTTTAAAGTCGAAATGTCTTTTGTCTCACCTTTAATCACAAATATTTCACCAGTAAATCTCCCTCTAAGCAGGGAATCGCCACTCTGTTGCTATTATAAAGTTCGCTTAGGTCAACAGATCCTGCAAGCTGTAAAAAATCGAAACCGTCGCGAAGGCCCCTAAGTAGAGGATCGTTAATAATCCTCATAGTACGCCTCTATACCGAGTCGGGCAAAGCTGGTATTCAGGAGCACCAGCTTAAAAATGACAACAGCACTTCCATGTGTGGCCGCACGCGCCCATAGAGTAATTGGCGGAAGATTGTGAACTGAACGGGTTATTTTTAATGAAATGAGATTTTGTTTTTTCACCAACGAAGAATTTAAAAATAAAAATTCGGATTGAGATGAGTGAGATGAATGTAAAATGTGAAATGGAAAATTGGCAGTTCATTTTCACAGAGAGTTAGTTCAGTTGCGAGTTTTGGACTGGTTGTGTTCGGCTGTATTTTGTAGCGTATTAGTGATACCTCATGTCGCGTGACACGAAATCAAGTGAAGAAAAATACTTGCATATTATATCTCAAAAAAGAACAGATGTAAGCGGACTCCGTAATGACTCGGACCCCTATCTAGAACTGAGTCAGCTCATTACAATAATTTCTGCCACTCAGTCCTTTCATCTCGACCATATATTGGTGGGAAAACAAGTATTTACTTTGCGAGTTAAACGGATTCAGTAACGGGTCTGCTCTGCTTGAGGTGAAAACCGGGCAATTTTTAGGGAAGCAATATCGAGCACGCCAATCTTATTGGACGCCTAATTGGCCCTATCACCTAAATGACTACGTTACTTTAATGTGCATCACCAGATATATCTGTACCATGACGTTAATTTATGGTAAAACCCCTACCTATTCAATAATTATTAATTTTGTTAATAATAATATCAACATTCGGTAATTATTCGGCAAATAAACCGAATATTCGGCCGAATACGAACTTTCCAAAACTTGCCGAATGTACCGAATTTGAATATTCGGCCGAACATTCGGCGCATCTCTAATAAGTAGGTATACATATAAAATATACTAAACTAGCTTACCCACACAACTTCGTTTGCGTGATAAATATAGAACCGCTCGACCGATTTTGTGCAAACTTCACATAAACCATCTACTAAATAGTCCCAACAAACCCTAAACATTTGGATTGGATAGGTGAGCCCGTTCTTGAAAATTACAACGAAAAGTGGCATTGATCTATACTGATATACTAATAATAATATAGTAAAGAGGAAAGATTTGATTGTTTGTTTGTTTGCACAAATAGGCTCCGAAACTACTGGACCGATTTGAAAAATTCGTATCCCGTATTCCTACGGGAACGGGAACTACGCGCGTGAAACCGCTTGACGTCTACTAGTAGTAGGTATTATACAAATGAAGAATTCATAGACGATTTGGTAACTTTATTGAAGTACTTTCTGTACCCTAATTTTTACGTGTGTAAGTTCGTCATTGATGTTATGTCGAACTCTTACCGACTAGAACCACACAAGTCCTACCACTGCCTATAAAATACACGCTCTATCCTAATTTTAGGTGTGTAAGTTCGTCATTGATGTTATGTCGAACTCTTACCGACTAGAACCACACAAGTGCTACCACTGCCTATAAAATACACGCTCTATCCTATTTTTACGTGTGTAAGTTCATCATTGATGTTATGCCGAACTCTTACCGACTAGAACCACACAAGTCCTACCACTGCCTACGGTCGGAAGCCCCTGGTAAGCCCTCTGAAGGATGTCCCAGGATACAAGCACTATCCTACTCAATATACCTACTTACACGCTCTACCCTACCCAATATACCTACTTACCATCGCGATATTTTTTTATAAAAGAAACCTCGCTAGCTCTGGTTCCAGCAGCTTATGCTGCTATCGATTCTGAGATTGATGCAGGGTTGGAAAAAATCATGATTTTTTGAAAAAAATCGAATAAAGCATGATTTTTTGAAAAAATCCTAATTAATCACGATTTTTTTGATTTTTTCATTTTATTATTTAATTAAACTATTTTTCTGCGCAAAACGGAACGCACCCTCAAGGGATTGCGCGGACACAGCGCGGGAATTTCCCTTTTGTCCGACATGACATGGTGTAATGTCAAGCAAAAGGAAATCCCCGCGCAGTTTTTTATGCGTCTTACTTTCGTTCTAACCACGGAATAATAAAAACAAGTGGAAGTGTGATAGGACGAATTTATTACCAGAACCGCTGTCGCCAAACTTACACATACAAACCGTGAATAGTATTGTACACTACTAGGAAACAATTGATTTGATTCGTCGCATATATTTCATCTAAAATTGACCTAAATCATATAAACTACAAAGCGAAAACACGTCTTTATTTCTACAAAATAGAACTTGCTATACTATGAATCCCCTAGTCTTTAGCCTTAATTATAATTTTTTTGAAGTGAAACTTCTTTATCGGCGTTGGAAAAAAATTTGCGTCACGTCACGTCACGTCACGATTTTTGGTTACGCGCCATCTTTGTTCTGTTCCCCACCACGGTGGATTCGAATTAAGAGTACTTTATCCAGGGATAGCATGTCATTTAAGGGTTTTTGGACTTTTGGGCTTTTGGACTTTTGGACTTCTGGATGGGACATTGGTACTTTGGGTCTTTGGGACTTTGGAACTTTGAGACTTTGGGACTTTTGAACTTTTGAACTTTTGGACTTTTGAACTTTTGGATGGGACCTTGGTACTTTGGGTCTTTGGGACTTTGGAACTTTGGGACTTTGGGACTTTTGGACTTTTGGATGGGACCTTGGTACTTTGGGTATTTGGGACTTTGGGACTTTTGGACTTTTGGACTTTGGGACTTTGGCACTTTTGGACTTTGGGACTTTGGGAGTTTGGTAGTTTGGGAGTTTGGGACTTTTTAACCTTTGGCCTTTGGGACTTTGGGACCTTGAGACCTTGGGAATTTGGGACTTTGGGACTTTGGGACCTTGAGACCTTGGGACTTTTGGACTTTTGGCCTTTTGGACTTTGGACTTTGGACTTTTGGACTTTTGGACTTTTGGACTTTTGTACTTTTGTACTTTTTGACTTAATTTAAGGTGAGGTGAAAATTAAGTTTATGAAGAAGTTTCACTTCTTACGTGTGTACACTAAGTACACGCAATTTTTTATTTTTTTTATGTTGATTACTGTGAAAGAAAGTGAAATTAAATATTTTTGATTAAATCATTGATTTTTATTGAAAAAATCATTTGATTTAAATCGCGATTTAAATCATGATTTAAATCAAAATGATTTAATCGTGCCAACCCTGGATTGATGCCCTTATGATATTTCTATTTGCGAACATTTCCTTCGGAAGACACGGTGACCTTGAAGTTTATGCCCTGTAAACACTTAATATTATGTTGATCAAACGCAAAAATAGACGGTTGATAAACAAAGAAGCTAGTTAGTCTCGAATACCTACTTAGTATAAACACTACCATCGATCTATATGTACTACGTAGAATATATTTCAATGAACACTACCTTTATTTTTGTACTTTTATTGGAGGAAATGACTTTTAGAGGTTTAGAAAGGTTTACAAATCATCCGATAAACATCAGAGATCAGAGAACAGAGAACAGAGACAGAGAGGGCATATAATATGCCTCTGCCTACCCCTTCGGGGATAAAGGCGTGACCATATGTATGTATGTATGTATGTACAAAACTTCAGTTCTTTTTTGTAGCACTCCTTGTCTTTCGAACCCAATAACATTCAGTTCAATAATTATAATTCCACCATTGTTATTTCATTTAACTCTGAAATCATGATGACTACATTTTAAAATAAGTGATAATGATATACCATGACCATAGCGGTTTGGCCTCGCGAATCGTGAGTTAGATATACCATGAGCATGAGACCAATGACGTCGAAGGACACGTCTCACAAAAACTGCGAACGAACACATCTCGCTTTGACAGATACATTTATAAATTCAAAGTCAGACGCCCAGACGTACAAAATCCTGATTTTATTAGGTAGTGTTTAGGTATCTATGATTGGTTTTTTTCATGGTGATGATTCACGCTGCAAAGAATAGACTTGAGGTATGAATGACGTCATTAGTTACGTTGTACATAAATAGTCAAAGGTTGTACAGTTTACTAAATCCCTCATGGCCCTATGTAAAATAAACTTGCTTATCGATGCACGTATTATAATCAATTAATCATGCTCTTCTTATGGTACGACCGACTTTCCTCTCCAGCTATCTATATTTCGCTTTTTATTCTTTGGTAGGTACATAACTACATACATGCTTTGGAAGCGCTTACTAATTGTGGTTTATCTTGACCGTACTTTTACTTAAAACGATCGACATACTCTCATGCGGCCATATTGGACCTCGCTTTGTTATTTTTTTTGGTCGTTCTGTTTTCATCCATCCCCTCGGAATCCGGACCATCTAAAGGGCCTGATCCACTGGCGAGCCGACGAGCCAACTAACCAACGATCTTATAGTCCGTCGGCGTCGTGGCTCGTTGGTTCGTCGGCTCGCGTATTATAATTATGATCCTCTAGCGAGCAAAACCGTTGGCTCGCCATCCGTTGGTCGTCGTCACACTGAGGTCCTGGATTCGATTCCCGCCTTGAACTAATTTATTTTTGTGATTTTTTTGTCCAGTATGGGTGTTTTACTAACATTCTGTTAGTAGTAAGTTAGTTAAATATTTAGAAATAAATATGTAGGAATGTTTTTCAGGTGTAAGATGGTGAAAAATGTTAAATAAATAATTATGTTTACGTGAAAAACTTAGGTATTGCTTTCATATGCATTTAATGAAAAGCTGAATGCGAAGCGCGTACGATTTCATAAGCTAAATAGTGAAAAGCTGAAATGCGCAGCGCGACGCACAACGAGCCAGCGAACCAAAAAAAAATTCCGCGGACTTTGGACAAGACTCGCTAGCGAGCCAACGGTCTTGTTTGCGAGTGGACCAGGCCCTTAAGAGTTTCTTTTTTAAATGGCGTTTTGAAAAATAATATTGCCATAATTATATTATTTTCCAAACTTAAGAAGCATTGATCACCACTTTACTAAGACAGGATTCAGGAATGTTTTGAATGCTTGAATTCTTATTGTTTTGCAAAGACGTAGAAGACAAGACTTTGATTTATTGTAGACCCTGAAAGAAATATACAAAAAATATTGCATTTTTAAGCTTTAGAACCAAGGCGACATCTTCTGTCACCGTGACGCAACATTTCCATAGCACGCAGTCCCTTTCTTTGTCCATCAATGTCACTTCAGTTTACAAAAAATCAAAAGTAATTCATGAAATTGAAACAAGTACGTTCCACTTATTATTACCTGCTTTATGTACTGCAATTAATTACATTTGCACTACACTTACCTTGAATGTACTAGACACGCCTTCGTACAATAACGATTTCATCACTGTGCTCAAAGGCTTTTGTGTGCGGTAATTGTATTGGCTATTATCATAAAGTAAATATGATATACCTGCCTACTGTTAGGTTAATTAATACAACGGTATACCGGTGTTAGCAACATTAAGCAACTGTCTGTCTGCATATAAAGTAACCTTGAATGTAAATTAAATAAAGTTATTTCCAAGTGGGCCATTCGAATTTATACTAGCTTTTAAGCACTGTAAGTACTGTGACTTTGTTCCGTACACAGTTTGTACTGACGCTGTACATCTTAAAGATAGGAGTTTAAATAATCCTTTCATAGTGTGTAGGATTATAAAAATCTCTATTTTGCCAAGGCGATCATTCAAATACCGAACTCTTTATAGCCAAGAATCAAGTTCTGAATATTTTTCATTACAATGACCTTCTTCTTCATTTAGGCAACTGTCTAACCTTATTTGGATTTAGATTCTATAGTTTGAATTTTATTGACTTTAATTTATTGCATTCTTGACTGCAATCTTACCTGCCAATTTGTGATATTCCTAGGAAGTCCTTAAAGTCAGTTTGGGTAGTCAGACCTACTTACGTTATCAGAGAATATCAGCTCTGACCAAAAATGACGAGTAAGTAATCCTGACCATTAGCCAGTCACTTAAATTCAATACATTCAGGCTATGTAAACAGGTACTAAGTAAAATATGATTTTTATCACTACAATTCAATAGACTATTTTTTTCTGATCTTGATGTAGGATAAAGCAAATTCATTGTTTCTTCATAGCCAGATAAAATTGATTAGTCATTAATACTCCTGCAATTAACCATCAAGTTAACAGTTAGCATCCAAACCGCCATAATCATGATGTTATTGACTTGCGGCCAATTCACAGTTGTGTCCGACCTGATAGACAACTATTATAAATAATGTACAAAATTGAGCCTTCGTTATCGTTTTATATAAAATACGTTAAACTGGTAACATGGATCATTTGCATCATTCGTTTTTATCAATGTCACAGGAGCTTAGATAGGTTCTGATAGGTATTTCATTCGAAACTCATAATTTCTTCAATTTACAAATTTATTCTTTCGATTTTAAACATCCAACCTTCTGCCATAATGGTGTATGTCATACTTGCAGTCAGAGGTCAAGTTTGTTAGCGTTCAAATTGGGCACAAAATAAAAAGAAAAGAATAGCGTTTTTTATTGCGAGTGTACTCTCACTACTTTCACATGTATTGGTGTGTGTGTATCTGCAGCTGTGTGCGTCTCGGCCGGTGACCTTGCTATCAGGCGGAAGCGCGCGGTCGTATGAGTCAGCGCGCGTCTGCCCAGGGAGCAGAGACCTTCACGTTACGTCTATGCTTTATGGTTTTGTTCCATCATTGAGGTACTATCACCAAGTTTCCTTTGTTTGTTCTTAATTTAAAAGCATATTCATCGACGTGGTTGCTTTTCACATCGTTATCAAGGTTTTATAAAAAGAATACAATTTAATAATAATAAAACCACTACATAGGTACATATACGAATAACGGTTTTTTTTTTAATTTAGCGTGGTATTTAAATCTTCAAGCGTGTTTTGTTAGTTTTCATAAAAGCGTGTACTGACTTTGACCACAGATTACTAAATAGTTACTACTTTGACTCTGTTGTTGTAAAACGAGGGTAACCGCATGGTGAACGCGAATCGAATAAACACGTAAAGCATGTTCTATTCTGCGTGTTAAAAATAGGCTCTTTGTTATTTTTTATTCTTAAGAAGACGAGGACATTTAAGATGATTAGTCACTTCTATAAAATTCAACCTTACACAACTTGCAAAGCTGTTGATTGAGTCATTTCATGAGATAGATGAGTTTATTATGCGTATTATAGAGAGAATGTAACATATTAGGTACATATTGTATTTTTATTTTGGTACTTTTTGCCTTAACACCAATAATATAAATTATGGCATGTATTTTTTCATCGGTTTTTTCTTGATTTTATTTATTAAACCATGTTTACTGTGCTTACGGTTTCATTTCGAGTTTTCCCTTCTACGCAATGGATCGTTTTGAGAAAGTGTTCCCTTAGTCGTCTCTTGCGACATTGTCGCTATGAATTGGGGTGGCGACCTTTTGTACTCCTTCGCGTTGCCAAGCGGGGACCGTCGCCACACGGGGCATTTCTTAATTTATTAAGAATATAACTATTATCACATTGCTGCATTGAACAGAATACAGAATTGTGAATTTATTTTACAGGACCTCTAACTCAGCTAGTGTTTTTTAGAGTTTTCGTTTCGCATAATAACACGAAACTATCGAACAAAAGAAATTCGAATCTTTGTCCGCAGTTTATCACATAATTTTAAAGGAATTCCCTTACGTTTATGGGAAGCGCACCCTCCTATTATGTATAATATATAATGCAGAGACTGCATCAGCACTTATTGGAGAAAACTCTTGTCAAATAAGTGTTTGGACAAATCTTACCACACGCAACGAGAAAACTGAAAAAAAGAAGTAGCTGAATACAGGCTTTATCTGTTGTTTGAACTGCCCGTCTAATAAACAAATAATAACAATAAATCAATGTTAAAAATACAAACCTGCTTTATTGTACACCATAAACTTATAATAAAATTACAGTATTTTTAAAATATATGAAATGGCTACACACATAGAGGTAACATTAAGCTAATCTTTACTCTAATCTTTACTCTGAGGCTAATCTTTACTCTGAGGCGACACACAACCCGTACTAGAAGTCTAGAACTCGTCACATCAATATTTATTGAGTCAATAATTATAATAAAATTAGTATGTTATTTATATGATCTACCATATATTAATATCTAATCTAATAAGAATTAAACAAACAAAAAAAAATTTGTCATTGCTGTGTGTGATCCTAGTTTGATAGCAGTGATACCACAGATAACATAATATACAGGATGAATTTTTGAAAAGGGTTTGGATAGCCAAATCCGAAACTATAAGGAATAGCGAAAAATGCTCAAAGGAGTCACGAGCCCGATTTTGATGAAACTTAAAACCTAATCATTAGATTTAAAAAAAACATAAATCCTAGCTGAGAATCAAACACGTTGATTTAAAAAAAAAGACACCTATATTATAGTGTCAGTGTCGCTGTTAAAGATCAAATTCTGCGAAGTAATGATATACTTACGGCAAATTTAAGGAAAATTTGGAATTTTAATAAAATTCATATTTCATGTATCATTGGCTATCGAGATACCCCAGATCTTACCCCCTTCGATTACTTTCTCTGGGGGTATATCAAAAACGAAATTTACAAAGACACGTATGATACACAGTTTTTTTTTTTTTTTTTTTTATACTACTTAGGTGACAGACAAGCTTACGGCCCACCGGAAGGTTGGTAACCGTAGCCTATAGACGTTTGCAACACCAGAGGCGCTACACACGCGCTGCCGACCCGGGCGCAGGTTGTGACGACTAGGGTTGCCAACCGTCCCGCTATACGCGGGACGTCCCGTTTCTGAGACCCATAACAAGACGTCCCGCTCACACCCTGAGCGGGACGCGTGATATCCCGCTTTTCTTGATCTAGCAACAAACGTTTACGTTTACAGTATTTCTAGCGATGCATCAAATTACAGAAATGTGAAGTTATTTCCTATATGTAATGTAATGTAATGTAATGTAGTTGTTAGATTCTATTGTCCAGAGGAGGGTATTCGCACATGTTTGCTTGATTTCTATGAAGACCCCAATAAGAAAGCGATAGATATTATACAATAACAATAAGGCCGTTCATAAGGCTAACGACCTTGACCATACAAAACACGCGTCCTTCAAGCTAGGAACTGTTGTATTTTAGATCTTATTTTTGCTGTAATAATAAGCTAATATTCTTACTTATTCAAAATCGAAGAAAACCAAATTATAGATGTATATTTTCTTTTTAAGTTGGCATATATTTTTCTAGCGCGTAGATAAAAATTGAAGTCATAAAATGCATTCATCTAAAAATTTGGGGCTGACTTTATGATCGTTTTAGACATTAAGTATAATTAATATAGGTACATCTTGTACCAAGATTTTAAAAATTTTTTTGGCTATAATTTTCCGTCTACTTATCCGACAAAAATGCTTTTATTTGCACCTCTTTTTCGTCATTTTCTAAACCAGGCCCCTTTTGATTTGCGAAACGCATCTGCGTATTCCGCTAATAATGCTAATGTTAATTTCGGGAGAAATAATTCCGTTTTTACATATTTACGGAACCAAAATGGCGAATGGATGCTCTGCACACATGTTGCATGATGCTGTTGCGCATGCTGGTGCAAAATGTGAATTTGATGTGGAAACTTTGGTTTTAAAAGTACTTATACCTATGGTCACCAGTCGTATCATGCACAAAGAGTTCAAACACTTTAAAATTTTTCGCTGATGCTAATCTGCAGTACAGTACCTATACAAATACAATAGTGAGACATGTGATAACAAGGAACAAAATGGCTCTCATTACATCCTCCTGTCGAGAAAATTCTAAACGGGTTTCCTGCCTTAAAAAGTTATTTTTCGTTTCTTGGAGAAAACTTTCCAATCGCTTTGTAGAATTTTTTTGACGAGGATAAGGGTAAAAAGACCGAATGCTATCTTGGTTTTTTGACAGCTTTTTAAAAAGTTCAGTACAGTTACAGTATCATGCGTTTGGAGAAAGAAAATGCGTTGTCGTGTAAAACTTACAACATAGCAAAAAGCGTACGGAAATTATATTTAAACTAAATGATGCTCGCGGCTTCTCCCGCGTGAATTTCAGTACCCGTTAAAGTTCACGTATTCTGAACAAAATTCGTAAGATCCCGCTTTTTGAATCCTTGTCCCGCATTTGAAATCAACATTTCCCGCAAATTCGCATTTTGAAGTTGGCAAGCCTAGTGACGACCCACAGTTGAAATTTTTCAAGCCGCCCATAAGGCCTTCAACTTGGCTTAACGACTGTCATTTTACTGACAACCGGGACCAACGGCTTATCGTGCCTTCCGAAGCACGGAAACGCTCGTAAATAAATGTCACAAAGTGGTCCACGTGGTGGTCACCCATCCATATCCGGCCATAGTAAATGTTGCTTACTGCAGTGATCGTTTACAGAACACTGAGTCCGCGGGGCCACGAGCGCTTCACTGAGTCCGCGGGGCCACGAGCGCTTCAAAATGATGACAGTTGATGACCTGAAACGTTCTTTGGAAAATATTCTAAACCGAACATTGTAATATTGAATGCAGTACGATCTTTGAGGTCTCGAATCCAGCTATGTATTGAAAACAATGATCTACATTTGAACAATTAATCAGTTAACCCGCTGTTAACGTAAGAAAAATGAAATGTATTTTGTAAAAGATGAGCTCTTTCCTTTAGTTTGCCGTATGTCATACTTCCCAGAATAAGATCCATATTAGCAACACTATCGTATGGTGTAATAATATAGGGTGTGTTTCTTTTTTTCAAAATAAATAGGTTCGTTTCTCAGCTAGATTTTTGGTTTTTCAAAAATCTAATGATAAAGCTTTAAGTTTCATCAAAATCGGGCTCGTGACTCCTTTGAGCATTAATCGCTATTCCTTATAGTTTCGGATTTGGAAATCCAATCCCTTTTGAAAAATTCACCTATATTCTATAGCAATACCTAGTTTTTTTAGGGTTCCGTACCCAAAGGGTAAAGAACGGGACCCTATTCATGAGACTTCGCTGTCCGTCTGTCTGTCTGTCTGTCTGTCTGTCTGTCCGTCAGGAGGCTGTATCTCCTGAACGGTGATAGCTAGAGAGTTGAAATTTTCACAGATTATGTGTTTTTGTTGCCGCTATAGCAACAAATACTGAAAACAAAAACATAATAATATTTAAGGGGGGCTTCCATACAACAAACGTGTTTTTTAGCGATTTTGTCTTATATATTCGGTAATAAGGTATCCTTCTCAATTTAAATACGTTAGTTAATTTGAACATTTCATCAAGATCATTCATTCCCTTTACACCATGCAAATTAAATGAATACTTTAGGAGGTATAGCACAATCAAATGTTGCTCAATGAAATTAATTTCGTGTCGCCATGATTGAACATTATACGGGTCACATACTAACTTATTTTTCGACTTTCATCGTACATATTTTTTCTTTAAAAAGTGAACAACGCTTTCAGCAGATTTAGGTAGGTGTAATATTTCAAAGATAGCTATTTCATAGGAAATAGCAAACAAATAGTCCATATTTTAGATTTTTCTCCAGTATAAACAATTTACGTACAAACACACAATTTATATTGTAGACGTAGATATCGTGTTTATAATGTCATCATTTTCAGAATATTGATGACATTTGATGTCATCAATATTCTGAAAAAGAAATTAAACATAGAGTTCACAAACTCTTTTTGAAATATATACTGTACCTACCGTAGAGGATCTATACAAGGATAGTTAACACTATAGAGCAACGCGAACTGTCTAAAGACGCGCCTTGTATAACACTATAGAGCAACGCGAACTGTCTAAAGACGCGCGTTTTATAACACTGTAGAGCAACGCGAACTGTCTAAAGACGCGCCTTGTATAACACTATAGAGCAACGCGAACTGTCTAAAGACGCGCGTTGTATAACGCTATAGAGCAACGCGAACTGTCTAAGGCGCGCGTTGCTCTGTGTTAATAGGTAATGAGGGCAACCGGTAGACGCTTGAAATACTCACAGAATATCGAGCAGTGTATTTTTATAAAAAAATAATAGTTAAAACAAAATGGACCTTTACTGGGACATCCTTTCGAGAGCTTACCCGGGGCTCCCAACCGTAGGCTGTTGGCCGTTACGTGGGGTTTTTTTGTCGGTAGGAGTCCGGCATATCATCCATTAAGGATTTTCCATCTCGTTAAATAAAAAGAAAAAAGGGGGCTCCCATGCAACAAATAGGAACGACTTTTTGTTGTTTTTTGGTACGGAACCCTCCGTGCGGGAGTCCGACTCGAACTTGGCCGGTTATTTATATTTAAAATAGAATTATTATTACATTATAAAATTATAATATATATTAGATGAGTGAATACCAACAATAAAATATCAGATTCCCAATAACGGTTTGTGATGCGAGTATCGTGTGATCACCAGATAATCTGTGTCGATCCGAAAACTGTGTCACAGCACTACCGCTAGGGTCATAGTGATGTGACGTGTTCTGTTCTAGTACGGGTAGTGTGTAGCCATTTCGTATATTTTTAAAATTGATTTATTATTATTATTATTTGTTTTCTAGGCAGGCAGTTCAAACAACTTATAAAGCATGTATTCAGCTAAGAAGCATGTATTCAGCTAAGTACTTCTTTTTTCAGCTTTTGTCGTTGCGTGTGGTAAGATTTGTCCAAACACTTATTTGACAAGAGTTTTCTCCAATAAGTGCTGATGCACCTTATGCCCGAAGAGAAGAAAAAAGAACTATGAGTACACAGTACAGGTCTTTTAACATTTGGAATATGAACCGTTCACCAGTGACCCCGGGACGTATGTGTCGCAACTAACTCACTAAAGTAAAAGGCTTGGGATGCATTGCATGGCCGCTCGGAGAACGGTAAAGCGTTCTACGTTTAAACTTTTGAAATTATGTTATTGCGTATGTGCATAGCTTGCCGAAAAAAAATTAGAAATTAAAAAAGGTCGACGCGACTCTACAGTTCCTATGGCAACCCGTGTAGAGCAACCTAATTAGTCTTGGTACATACTTATCAGCGTAACAGTAAGCTGAAATTACTTTGTATAGGTCTTCAAAATAATGAACCACTTCCTGTGCCCCGTTATATGTAGGCATAAATAAATAGTAATATTATTAATGTGCATGTCTTTAGATTACACTATTACACTCTGAAGATTAGTTGTGAGTTGACTTAGATACGAGACTTTTAATCCTATGTGCTGTGCATTCCTCCGACAACATTTAATTATGTACCTACCGCTTTTTGATAACTGATGTAGATGGTAGAATAAGCTTATTTGCCTTGGTTTTCCGAAACATGTACAGTATGGGGTTCAAAAAGGCTCTAAAGACGTTTTTGCAGGGTTGGCACAGGATAATAGTATTTTAATCTGTCATCTGTTAAAAGGTATTAAATGAAACGTTCATGTTGCTGTCCAAATCCTCGAATCATAACTTTGATTATTTCGTTACTGGTTTCGTTTGCCCCATAACTCCCACAATTTTACATTCTAATAATTAAGTGGATTATCTTATGTCTTAACCGATATTAACCTCGACTTTCTCCACTGCACTTCAGTTCCCACGTAGGTGATTGCGCGCCGAAATCATGAGACATCCTTGCTAGTTTCGCAACTCGCCTCAATACAAAATGATTCTGAGAATTCGTACATACTGAGTGACTCACAGGGCTGTCAGGAACGGGTCTTGTCTTATGTCTCGCCGCCCGTCGCTTGGTTTTTAATTTACTTTGTTCACTGTTTTGTGCAGATTCATTTCTTTTATCTCAGATCTCAAATTTGTCAGAGTAATAGCATTGCTATTAAAATGTTCAATCCTTTTATGGTTGTGTGTGTTAGAGCATAGAATGAACAAATATGGCAGACGCTAGCCACTGTCGATGCTGAGACAAAATTAAATTTATGTTCAAATGTCATTGCGTTTTTTCAGCGAAGTTTCATCAAATAAAAATTGGTCTTAAAAATATGAAGCTTCAAACATAATACTCCCGATTGCTTCAAATGTAATATTTGACTGAATAAGTACTATAAAGTACAGTTTGGAGGTATTACAGTTCCAGACAACCCTGTGAGTCACTCGGTAAAACCGCAACTGTCCCAAGCCTCCGACTATTAGTTATTCTGTGACCGTGGTGTTTTCCAATATTTTCTATTTTTACCTACATATTTTGAACATTTGACTTCGTCACTTATAGCACTTCTTGACACTTACTTACTAGAATAGAATTAACCTAAAATGCTATTATTTATAATTATAGCGTTTTATTTTCTTGTTCTAAGATGTGCAACGGTAACATTCGATACCATTTTAATACTTGTCTAACGGGTTAGGTTACATTTAGGTCTGAGTTCATCACTCTGAAACGTCAATGAATGCCATCTTTGGCAAAATCTTAGAGTATGAGGCAGAGCATAGTAATTTCCGGAGATTTTTTTGTTCGTCTATTTAGTCTGTTTAATTTAGGCACCGGAAAACTGCGAATGTCGGTTAGACCGGTTCGACTAGACGCATTTGGCTCGAAGGATATTTTTTACGTTCACAATTCGTGCTTGGCCGTGGCTATAAGTGACTTGTGAAACGGAGCAGGTGAATTCGTGAGACAGTTTAATCGCTGTATAAATGCAAGGTTAAATTTAGGAATCACATGTATATCAAATGTTATAATTTGTAATGGATGATTACATGATTTTACAAATATGTGATTCCAAAATTTCAGCACTTCTTCATATTACGGATATAGGTATGTTACAGGAGACCACGTTGTCAGGCTGATCCCTTTCGTATCGCTAAGACTCGAAATTAAAATGACCTCTTCGTATGGTTCTTCGACGGGTGCAGTCACTGCAGTCCCTATACATATAAGGTATAATCTTACTTGACTTCGTAGGAGACATCTTTGCCAATGCTCTGCAATGCAAGCAAATCTTACCATTAAACAAGTTTCATTTTTGTCAAACAGCCTTTAAATCAATCTTTTTACATTTCCAAGCGGCACTTTTCTGTAATGTCAACCGCCACGCGGAATGCGGCTGCGGTGCGGCGACCCATTTACCTCTCCCCTCCCTTTAGTTAAGGTGGTGGGTGGGTACCGGTCCTGCGTGCCCTCGATGCGTTGATTCCGCGTTGCGAAAACCCGTGTGGAGCAAGCTTTGGCGTTATTGTAAACTTTAGCCGCGATGAGATGTTTAGTGGCTAAATCGTTGTATGTGGTTTCGTAATTTGCGCAGCTGTATTTACTAGCAAGCTAGTTTATCTTTATAATACAGTAGATGTTTACTTGTGTTATATTGAGTTCAGTAATATTTTGTTTTAAAATATCTGTGGTAGCTAATTCATCATCATTATTATACCCGTCTCTGTTGCATTACACGATCTTGCTATAGATTGGGGAAGCTTTTGACTTGGTTTCTTCCTTAAGTCTCGCTGCTTAGTCTAACTTATAAATAACGAATATCTGCGCGGTCGCCAGCAAGGTATATACAGTATGATCAATCCAAATGGGTCAGTAGGGAGAAGTCGGAAACTATGAGAGATAGCGACATCTGTTCTTTTCTTAGGAACCATGGCTTCGATTTTAGATTTAATACTAATAGGCGTTGGTGTAGTACTGCCTGCGAGAATGAATGAATGTGTCACAGAATATGAATGTGTAAGCCCAAGACTCCTTTGGTTGAGGCTGAAGGTTGGACTTACCCGCATCTTTGTTTTAGGAGTATATGCTCCGCAAGATGCGCGGTGGTGCCGATCTTTACGAGACCAAAGTGAGAGGCAGGCATTTTGAGAGAGCATGAGTGATGTTTTGAGTAAGTGCAAACAAAATGAGAGGATAGTAATGTTAGGCGATTTTAATGGGTGGGTTGGAGTCAAGCGTGATGGGTATGAAAGAGTATTGGGAAAGTTTGGTGATGAGCGAGTGAATGAAAATGGAGAAAGTTTGCTTGAAGTATGTTTGGAGAAGAATCTTGTGGTGACTAACACCATGTTTCACCACAAAGATATTCACTTGGTTACGAGACAAGAAGGAAGTAAGAGGAGCATGATTGACTTTGTGATTGTTGACGCAAGGATGAGAAAGAAGTACTAGACACTCGAGCCTACCGCGGTGCTGGGATTGACACAGACCACTTCTTGGTTGTCAGCCGAGTAAGAGGTCTGTTTCAGCGGTGGAGGCACCGTGTGCTTGAACCTGTTAGTGTACTAGAACGCATAAAAGTTGAGAATTTGCAAGAGATAGGTATAAAAGAGGAATTTGTGAGCAAACTAAGCAAAAAGTTTGATAATTTTGATGAAGTATGTAAGATTGAAGAATTATGGAAGCTGATTAAGGAAGGAGAGGGCTTGAACTCCGGAATTCCGGAATTGACATAATTCCGGAATTCCGATAAAATCTAATATCGTTCTCAATTCCGGAATTGGCGAGATCAATACCGGTATTTCGATATTGAAAAAAAAAATGTATTTTCGCTTCTTTTTTAATTTCATTACAAACAAAAATGTAGATTATAAGCTTCTTATGCAATTTAATTAAGTACCTTTAATTGCTACAATGTTGATAATTTAGGATTTCTCTAATAAAAATTAATTCGATTATGTACTTAGGTATTAATCATTTTATTTGATGATATTTCTAAAACCTACTAAGAAAGTAAATCCATAAAATTAATGGCATTTGATAGAAAATATACTATTTAAATAATAATAATATTATTGATGACGTTTTTGTATTTTTTTTAACCGACTTCAAAAAAAGGAGGAGGTTCTCAATTCGTACGCTATGTTTTTTTTTTTTTTTTTTTTGTATGTATGTTACTCGATAGCGGCGCCAATTATGGATGGATTTTGAAAATTCTTTTTTTGTTTGAAAGAGGCTACTTCTGAGGTGGTCCCATATCCAGGGTATCAGGATCTGATGCTGGGATCCAGGAGAAATCGAGGGCAACCACCGAAAATTGTAGGGACAGCTAGTGCGTTTGTTAACTTTTTGATTAAGTGCTTTAATGTACTAAAATTTAATGAAGGTCTGGAGTCGATCTGATGATGGGACCGAAAGACAGTCGAGGGAATTCCTTAACGATTTACAGCAGTTACCTTGTGTTTCGGCTTGATTGATTTGTGTTGATGAGAACTTTACACCTTTTTATACACTTCAATTCGTACGCTGTTTTTTTTTTTTTTTTTTTTGTATGTATGTTACGCGATAGCGGCGCCAATTATGGATGGATTTTGAAAATTCTTGTTTTGTTTGAAAGAGGCTACTTCTGAGGTGGTCCCATATCCAGGGTATCAGGATCTGATGCTGGGATCCAGGAGAAATCGAGGGCAACCACCGAAAATTGTAGGGACAACTAGTGCGTTTGTTAACTTTTTGATTAAGTGCTTTAATGTACTAAAATTTAATGAAGGTCTGGAGTCGATCTGATGATGGGACCGAAAGACAGTCGAGGGAATTCCTTAACGATTTACAGCAGTTACCTTGTGTTTCGGCTTGATTGATTTGTGTTGATGAGAACTTTACACCTAGATAGAAATACTTTCCGGTCCACCCGTCACTTAAAATAAAAAATAAAAATTTTAAATAAAAAATAGAACCGACTTCATACAAATCCTTAAAAATAAAATTTACCTAGCACATTGTAATTTGTATTTTGATTTATCCGATTTTATTCAATATAATATTGAAGTTGGTGCCATTAATAATACCTACCTAAACCTATGAGTTTACTTGGCACCGACTTCAATATGATGTTGAATAAAATCTGATAAATCAAAATACAAATTACAATGTGCTAGGTAAATTTTATTTTTAAGGATTTGTATGAAGTCGGTTCTATTTTTTATTTAAAATTTTTATTACATTTAGACTTTATGCTACGAGTTAACTTTACCTTTGATAGAAACGCTGTAAGAATTTGACAGAGGTCTCGCTCGGTATAGTTCTAGTAGTTCTGATGGAACTCATGGGGCCCGTACCTTATTATTAGGGGCAAACTTTGCCCCAAGGCGCTCCACTGACCCAGAGTGAGTTCTGGGTTCCATGTTCTCATCAAGGCGGAGGAACATATTCCTCCGCACATGGCTCCGTCTCAGGCGCCCGACGCTGATTACAAAGAGAACGACGTGCCCGAAGTCACTGAAGGGGAGTTAGGGGCGACTGTACTGCGGCTTAGATTCCGCAGGGACCGTGCCCCTGGACCCTACAGCATTCCAGGCCGAGCGTGGGTCCTGGCTCTTGAGGATCTCAGGCCTCCAGTGATGGGGCTCTTTAGTGCATGCCTCGAAAAAGGCCACATTCCTAAGGTCTGGAAGACAGGGAAACTGGTTCTGATCCGAAAGGCAAGGTGGTCGGCAGTCTACCCATCCGGGGATCGGTCGATCGTGTTGCTCCGTTGAGCAACTCCGGCCGAGCCCCGATCGGTCGATCCCCAACAATGATACGCTAAGGAGCTTGCATACCTCGTTAGGTTTGCCAGTTCCTTGAGCGTATCATTGCACAGCGCACAGTCGGGCACCTCACACGCGTGGTGCCAGATCTGGTGGATAACTAGCTTGGTTTCCGTCAAGGGCGCTCCACCGTGGATGCGATCATGCGCATTATAAGACTGACGGAGGAAGTAACATCGCAGGGTGAGGTGGTGTTGAAAGCGATGGCGATGTCAAGAGACACCGGCATCGCCTTCAACACCTTGCCCTGGAGCTGCGTTAGGAAAGCGCTTATTTATCATGGAGTGCCTCCCTACTTCCATCGAATTGTTGGGGCCTATCTTTCCGAGAGGGCCATAACTTACCCAAGCTAGCTAGGGCCCAGCCGGGTCAGCGAGATACGTCGTGCGGTGTACGGCAGAGATCAGTCTTAAGACCGCTTCTGAGGAACATCGGTTACGATTGGGTGCTGCGTGGTCCGTTGCCCAGAGGCGGCATGTCTCGAGGATCTGGCAGCGAGGCATCTTGCGTCCTTGTTAATAAATTAATTATATTTCTACTTTATTCTTTTCTGGTGCAAGGAGGCGCTGGAGCGGTGTCAAATGCCTATGTCTCCAGAAATCTAGGTTCGGCAGTTCCAGCTCCACAAGGAATCCGTGGAGACCTGGACTTGAGCAACAAACCGAATCGCCACGTCACATCACACAAAGGGGGAATCGCCGAATCGCCACAATCAAGGCGGTCAGACCGGTCATGGGCGAGTGACTAGAGAGGAGCCACGTTGCGGGTGCTCTGTCCTACCGGTTGTCACAGATGCTTACCGGGCACGGGAGCTTCAGTAAGTATCTGTGACGAATACACCGGGAAACCACACCTGAGTGCCAGCACTGCGAGGAACACAGTGAGGACACAGTACTTCACACATTAGTGGAGTGCACAGCGTGGGCTTAACAGCGCCCGGTCCTCGTGGTAGGTCTGGACGTGGACATTCTCTCGCTGGAGACCATTGCGCGAGCTATGATCTCCAGTGGGAATAAGTGGGACGCCACTGGGTCTTTCTGTGATCAGTTAATGCGGCGAAAAGTGATCGAGAGAAAACGCTCCCACCCGAATTCCGCATGTCTTTGCCCAAGACTATGGGCCTTCATTATCGGGGGCATGAGGACAGTGGGAGGGCTAATCGCTGTACTTCCAAAAGCACGCCCAAGACGAAAGCGTGACGTGAAAGTTTCACGCACGCCACACGCCCTGAGATGCGGGAAAACACCTGAACCTCCTAGGTGAGGCTGCAGTGATAGTCAAGGTCTGTGGGGAATCCTGGGGTCATCCTGAGGGCTTACCCGGTCAAAGTAGCTTATCACTAATCACGTAAGACTGCCAGCTCCCGTTTCTTTTTTACATATCACTATTTTGTACAAAACGAAACTTGATTGAGTTCCGGAATTCCGGAATTCCGGAATTCAAATAATGAATATCGAAACCCAATTCCGGAACTGAAAAAGCGTCCGATATTCAAGCCCTGGACTCGTGGAAGTTGCGATTGAAGTGTGTGGTGTGAGCAAGAGAAGCCAAGGATGTAAGTTAAAAAGAATGACCGCGGAAGTTCTGAAAGCGTTGTCTGAGAAGAAGAAAGCATGGTTGGACTGGCTGGCCACAAAGGCCAATCAAAGAATGCAGAAGGCAACGGATGAGGATGTACGAATGGCCAACGATGAGTTTAAAAGGTGTTTTAAAGCGTGTGGCAAAAGAGGTGTTAGTAAGAAAGAAGAAGAATGATAGAGATGAATTTGACAAAAGATTATCTGGTGACTTCCAACAGAATATAAAATTCTTTTGGAAGTCCATAAAAGCGCTGAGGAGTCCACAGACCACATCACCGCTTAATAAGATCAGAAACCAGGATGGAAGTTTTGTGGGAGGAGAAGAGTGTGTGCTAAAAATATGGAAGGAGTATTTTGAAAGTCTATTTGATAAAGAGGATACGCAAGTGCAAACTAATTTTTGTGAATTGAATGAAATCGGCAATGAAAACGACATTAGTATGGAAGAAATAGTGGAAGCATTAAATAGTATGAAACTAGGCAAGGCTGCTGGGATTGATAGGGTTTCCGTTGAGATGCTGAAAGCAGGACGTGGCGTGGTGATTGACCAGCTGTACCGCCTTTTTAATCTGTGCTGGAGGAGTGGCAGCGTACCAAAAGAATGGTCCAAAGCCGTCATTGTGCCGCTGTACAAGGGTCGCAGCAAGAGTGCAAAAATTACCGCGCAAAAGTAAACTGTATGCGAAAGTGTTGATAAAAAGAGTGATGAATGAAAGTGAAGGAAAAATGTGGGATGTTCAAGCAGGATTTATGAAAGGAAGGGGATGCACGGATCAGGTCTTCTCCTTACGATGCATAGCAGAAAAAGTTTTGGCAAAAAGCCAAAAGGTATTTTGCGTATTCGTAGATCTGGAGAAGGCCTATGACAAAGTGGTGAGAAATGAACTATGGTCAACATTGTCTTTGTACGGGGTGAGCAGCAGCTTGATACGAGCACTGAAATCTCTTTATGAGGGCTCGAGTGCTTGTGTCAGGATCAACGGAGCTTGCACGGACTTCTTTAACATAGAAAGGGGTGTGAGATAGGGTTGTGTTGTGTAGCGTCACCGTGGCTGTTTAACCTGTACATGGACAGTTGTTTGAAAGAATTGCAAGAGAGTGCGTGTGGTATAAAACTGAACGAGCTGACCATCAAATGCCTCCTATATGCTGACGATCAGGTGATCTTAGCTGCATCGGCGGAAGAGTTGCAGTTGATGGTTAATATTATGCATGAGGCGCTGAAAGGTAGAGGAATGAAAGTGAATGTAAGTAAGACTAAAGTAATGGTTTTTGAAAGAGAGAAATGTATGACGAATTGCCCTATTATTATCGAAGGGCAAAGAGTGGAACAGGTGAAAGAATTTGTATACCTGGGTTCAAAATTTACGAGGGATGGAAAGTGTGACCAGGATATTGAGAAAAGAGTTTTGGCAGGAAATCAAGTGAATGGGGCGATGCATACATTTATGAGCAGTCAAAACGTGTCTAAGAAGGCAAGAGTGGCTGTGCATAGGGGTGTGCTTATCCCCACACTTATGTATGGTAGTGAAAGTTGGGTGTGGCAGAAGAAGCATGAAAGTAAAATTAATGCAGTGAAAATGCGAAGTCTGCGAAGTATAGCTGGAGTGAAATTGATGGACAAAGAAAGGAATAGCGTGATTAGAAAACAATGTGGTATAACTGAAGATGTATTGACAAAGATAGAAAAAGGGATGCTTAGATGGTTTGGACATGTTGAGAGGATGGATGAAAATAGACTGACTAAACAGATCTATAAGGCGAGAATGAATGGGCAAGCTGGTAGGGGTCATCCTCGGCGTACGCATGGTAACCAAATTGATGACCTGCTGGAAAAAGGCCAGGTCAAGAGTACCCTTAACCGGCGAGCGTGTATGAAAGCACTTATGAAAGTAGAAGAAGCGAAAGTGGTATGCCAGGATCGTAGCAAGTGGAAAGCCATAGTCTCTGCCTACGCCGATGGGAAACAGGCGTGATGATATGTATGTACCTAATAATGGCATTCGAACTTTTTTCAAACTCACATGCATAAGCGGGAATCGAACCTGGTCAATATTCGTGGTATGTAATCTTGTGTAGTGTTTGTTTGTATAATTTATCCTGAATGTATAAGGAACAATTATTTTTCCATGAAATCTTGTGTAAACATTAGAATGAAACGCCAAGAATTTAAATAATTTGCAAAATATCGTCATCATTTAGAATCATTTATCTGAATAGACCACTCTTATTAATATCTACATCGCTATCATGCATTAAAATATGCGTTTATTAAAAATTAAAACGTATATTCGCCCTAGTGGGCAAAATTTGAAAATAGAATAAGTACTTCGTAACTTTTTGTTTTCTTGGGACGAATGTCGTGTTTCAAATCAAACGAGCCTTTTTAAAACCATATGTGCTTATTTTAGATAACTTTCACATTATTATTGTGTTATTTTTGTTATTATGTTTTTTATTTGATTACTTGAACGTTCCTACTGATGATTCGCCCCATCAACAATAAAAACAAAAAAATTGCAGAATTTGGATCTACCCAATAACCCAACCTAGCTTATCGTTGTTCACAGAGACTTCGACCAGGTTCTATTCCCGGTTATGCATGACAATTTAAAAAAAAATGTCATTTTTGCTAAATCTGAAATCGAAGCCATGGCTCCTAAAAATAGATGTCGCTATCTCTCATAGTTTCTGGCTTCTCCCTACTGACCCATTTGGACTGATCACTCTCAACTTGGTTACAAAATAACTTATATTACTAACTTGGTGTAATAATATCGTTTGGGGTGCCCCAGGGTGGCGTCCAAACTCCTCCTCTATTTTCTTCTTTACTAATACATTTTCTTCTCTTGTTTTATAAATTCGATTACGTTAAAAACGCACGTGACCGTAATGGGCAGATTCAGAAACTTATTACTATAATTTAGTACCTATAAGGAATACAGTTTTTTTTCTTGAATTGACTGCCTCTGTGGCGTAGTCGGTAGTGATACCGCTTGCGGTGCTGGAGGTCCTGGGTTCGATTTCTGGGTCGGTCCAAATATTTGTGTGATTCACAAATGTTTGTTTCGGAAATATAAAAGTATGTATATCAGTCGTCTAGATCCTAGATAATGTTATGTGTGAATGTCCACAAATATTAAAAAAAAATAGAAAAAAACAGTTAAAAGCTTAGGGATAGTACGAATTTCCTGAAAATTATTCTATCATTTCCATTTAACGATACAAGGACAAATAGTTCTCGTAAATATTCGTAAAACATATCGTGATGTTGTGTACATCGATACATCATCTTATTAACTTTGATAATCGATTGAATATGACTCCGAGCAGATCAGTCACGGACTTCAGAAGACTGAGAGGCTGGTATCAATCAGTGAATCGTGATCATAAATTTGACACTGTTGAATAAACCGGTGTTTGCATTATCCTATAGTATAATTATTATCTACTCGTACTAAACTAAACAGTTACCCGGGGCTCCCAACCATAGGCTGTTGGGCGTTACGTGAGGTTTTTTAGTCGGTAGGAGTCCGGCATAACATCCATGTGGATTTTCCCTCACGTAAACAAAAAAAAAAGAAAAAGCTATGCCAGAATAAAAAGTACCAAGTTTTTTGCAACTAACATCGACCATCAGCACTCCCGATGCTTTCACTCCTGTAAACCAAGATCCATAGCAATAACCGACACCTGAAAAATTACACCGAACTAGAATTTTTGTGAAGTGATTTTAAGCTAGTTAAAATATTATCGCGATTTATTTTTGTAAGATTATTTGTTGTCCTTTTATTTCCAATCGTCGCCATTTTAATATTTTCATGCAATAAATTACCTCCTGTATCATTATTTATCTCACGGACGCCGGATGTGTTTAAAATATCATAATGACTAGTACATAAACTGGAATCAAAACTGCACCACCTTCACCTCCCATTAGCGCCGAATTGACCAATAGTTCTCGAACACGCAAACTGCGCTTTTAGGCTTTCACCTTATTAAAACAATCGTTCTATATTCCGCGCATAAATTGTGTGGGCTGCAAGCTAGCGTGTTCCGATATTGGCGCCAAAGCTGCGATTGTATAATTCTCTTAACTTTCATTTGTTATGTTAATAACTGAACGTTTCTCAATTATCTTTGCTACAACATAATCGAAGTAATACCTACCTACCTTGTTAACAATGGTTTAGTTAATCGCATCAGGTTAGTAAATCTCTGTCCCCTGTTTAGCGTACAATCACGTTATTGTCTAATATGTAACGAACCTTCTCATAAGTATAATTAAGTTTCAGTTGAACAAGCTACAACAAGTATATTAATATAGGGGAGGACATTGAGGAAAATGAAGGCGAAAATGGCATAGCCTGCAAGGGCTGCGCACCCGTTGGACCTCAATGTTTGGACCTCCTTGATAAATGTGATCCATTGGATTTGACCTCCGTTTACCGTTTGGACCTTAAACTTATTATTATACATATAATAAGCTGCTCACAGACAGACGAAAAAAACTGCAAATTAAGCAGAATAGTTCACAATGTTTTTTTCATAGTCCAAAAATGTTAAAAGGTTTACGCAAGGGAAAATACGACACATTCAGAACGTTATGATGACAAAGAATAAGTATCCACATTCTACTTTATTTCTATTGTCTTTTAATTAATTTTATTGGCAACTTAATTCATCATTTTTAATTTTAGCCCCATTCTATAAAATAGAGTGCAGAGGGGCTTATGTCCAGACTTTGTCTGTAGTCTGTGACTCTGTTGCATTAAACTCATAACTTCAAAACCACGTGACTTACCATACTGAAATTTTGCAGACAGTAATAGCTGGTCATTTTGAGAGAGTAAGTACCTATACAAAATTTCAAAAATAAATGTCAAGTTGTTTTTTAGAAGACGTTTTAGAGAGGGGCAGTCTGGTGAGACCGATCTCACGGCTTCTTGTTTATTATCAAACTAATCCGATCAGCCTAATAGCAGTCCACTGTTGGACGTAGGCCTCTTCAATATACGCCACAACACACGATCCTGTGCCTTTCTTTGGCAGCGCAAGGTTGCCAAGTTGCAGTAGTTAAATGGCATAAGCAACTTGCCAACTAAATTATACTGAAACAGGAACAGATTTAGTTCCAAGTAGGTTGTAATGTAACGACACAGCGATAAATAAGGTAAACATAGACAGATTATCTATTGTCCCCGCTAACAAACACAGTATTGGCGCGGCAACAATGTTCACTGTTCTATTTGTTTGATTGTTTATGTTGATAGTGAAAACTGTTATTATAAACTACAGCTAAGTACGCTACTATTAACAAATATCTACTATTAGTCATATACAGTAATTAGTTGACAAACGTTTCCAGATAATCGACCACTATTGTTCAGGTATCACATTATATTTAACTAGCTGTTCCCCGAGGCATCGACCGCGTAGAAGTCGTTATCGCGTAAAATCATAACCCTCATTTTGCGCAGTCGGTTAAAAAGTAGCCTATGTCCTTCCCAGGGCCTCGAACTATCCTTATACCAAATTTCATCTCAATCGCTCCAGCCGTTTAGGCGTGAAAGCGAACAGACAGACAGACAGACGGACAGATAGACATACAGACAGACAGAGTTACTTTCGCATTTATAATATTAGTAGGGATTCAGTTTTCGATTCAGATACCAATAACTAACTTACATATTTAAATTTTGGACAGGTTTATTGATGGAAGTTATATTAGTGTCCCCAGTCCCCATAGGTCAAAATGCTATAGCGTACCAGCGAAGAAAGGGTTAAGTACTGAAGCAGCAGTTGAATCGCAGATCGCAAGTTAATTTTAAAGCCTCATGCAATCTAACCACAGATACAGGAATTCGACTAAGGACTCTTTTATTTTCATCTGTATGACCATGGCCAAAAATCAATTAACGTAGATAGACTGATCTGCATCTGACCAAGGACACAAAATAGTGGATGTGGTTAGACATAATGACCAAGAACACTAAAGCACAAAAGAGTGGATGTGGTTAGATTGATCTCACACCGCAATCTAAAAACGAATACAGAAACGTCTCTCTTTGTAAGAATTTGACTACACCATATACCTACATATACAGTGGGCTGAATTGAGAATATAACAAGGTAGATTGTGTGTTGTTTATACAACAACAGAGATTTAAAAGTCCATTTCATGCACGCTTTTCCTTACGAGCAACCATGGAGAGTGGAAACTGACCGTGAATGCTCGTAGCCAATTTTTTTTTTTTAAACTACTTAGGTGGCAGACAAGCTTACGGCCCACCGGAAGGTTGGTAACCGTAGCCTATAGACGTTTGCAACACCAGAGGCGCTACACACGCGCTGCCGACCCGGGCGCAGGTTGTGACGACCCACAGTTGAAATTTTTCAAGCCGCCCGTAAGGCCTTCAACTTGGCTTAACGACTGTCATATTACCGACAACCGGGACCAACGGCTTATCGTGCCTTCCGAAGAACGGAAACGCTCGTAAATAAATGTCACAAAGTGGTCCACGTGGTGGTCACCCATCCATGTCCGGCCATAGTAAATGTTGCTTACTGCAGTGATCGTTTACAGAACACTGAGTCCGCGGGGCCACGAGCGCTTCAAAAAAAAAAATATCTGATCAATTTCGATACGGTTTTCAAGATATTTCCCCGCAGGATTTTACAGCATTCAAACCAAAAGGCGTCAACATTAGTGGGAGTGACAATCACAGGCAGGGTAAGCAGAGACCATAGATTGCCTCTTCGATAGAGTCAATCTGCAACTACTTATAGCTATTGTTCGAAAATAAATAAACAGATAGTTTTTATCAGTTTATGTCAATAAATATTAGTACATACACATTTATTTACAATTTTATATCTACGTTTCAATACCTAATTATGCTCAAAAGACATTTTAACCATCTGTCGCGTCATTAATCCAATAATTCCAGATAAGATAATCTACCTAATTGGATCCAATAAACTGCGCGAAATAATTGCAGATATTATTATATCAATAGCGGAATGTATACATTCTAAATTTTCCTGTAGACGCAAGTTCAATGACTTGTTATTAAATAAACCGTTATTATGTATTAATAATAATAAATGTACAAGATTAATAGGCATACGCGTATTACGTGTACGAGGCAAATGTTTACTGTTTTAAGTCTGGTTTCAAGAATAGGAACACTTCATAAGATTACTCAGTCAACAGCATATATGCTTACCCGTAGAATTTCATCAACACTCAACTCCTTAAATAAATAAATAAATAAATATAAATAAATATTCACGGACATTTCACACAACGCTATCTGATCCCAAAGTAAGCTAGGAATAACCTGCTTGTGTTATGGGTATCAGACCACGGATATTAATACTTATATACTTTTAAATACATACATATTATACATAGAAACACCCAGACTCTTGAGATAAACATTTATGGTATTATCCTCCTACTACACCCCCGGGACTTTCGGCCGTAGTCTGATGAGGCAAGATCTGTCACAAGGCAGATTTGGTCTAGCTAGCCTAGCTGTTGACGATCATTGCTTTGATTTAAACATGCGGTTGGTCCTGAGATGGGTGGCCTCTTGGGGCATTACCATTTACTCTACTTTGAAAGGCATGTGACGCTATTGGTTACCTTTGCCAGTGAAATGGTAGTTTTTAAGCCAAGCCAAAACAGGCCAGAAGGCCTTCACTTCCGGCCTGTTTGAAAATTTTTAAACAGCAGTCACCTCAGTCTGTCCTGGTTTGTGTCAACACGGCAATCGGGTTGGCACTCCGGAGCGTGAGGGTAACACCTCTGGTAATTGCAGTGTAAAAAAAGCTTGTGCTCCCACCTAAAATGTCACAATAGGCTCTCCGACTGTAAAGAATCTGAATTAATGGAATAATCGGGGTAGTCTGAAGACTTTTCCTAGGTCATGTACAGCGGCCTCCATCTTCTGTTTCTCATTCCCTGTTAATTTTCGGGAAATTAATCATTTTAGATTTTGGAGGAATTGTTAGTTTTTTAATACTTCTAAGGTGACAGCCAAACAACAACAATGCGTGCCGGGCAGAGATGCCACTCATACACAGTGGAGAGAATCGTCGCCAGAACTGAGCGTTTCAAAAGATCGTTCCTCTGTCGAACTACAAAAACTTGGAACGATCTGCCCGCACACGTTTTTACCTCATCTTACAATCCCGGGTTCTTTAAGACGAGCGTGAAGAGGCACATCACAGGGCCGCCAACTTGAGGACCACTGTCAGATGCGCCACGGCTTTCCATCAGGCTTGTGGCGACGTCAATTTGGCGTGCTGAATATATAAAAAAAAAGCATTTTCTGGGTTCTATAAAGTGTCAATGAAATCATAATGACTGACGTTACACGTTGACGTAGGTACATAAAATAAAAATAGCATATTAAAGAACAAAAAGAGGCTGGGGGTGCTGGGTCAGTCCAAATATTTGTGTGATCCACAAACGCTTGTTTCAGAGTTTGGGTGTTTTCTATGTATTATATGTATCTATGTATTTACAAATATATGTATAAGTAGATACGTTTATCAGTCGTCTAGATCCCATAGCAGAAGCATGTTGTGTGAGATTGTCCAGAAATATTTATTAAGAAAAAGAAAGTGGATACTAGGGCGTTTGCAAATCCTAGATTACCCGGGGCTCCCGACCTTAAACTGGTAGGGCACGTGTGGTTTTAGTAGGTAAGAGTCCGGCATAGCATCCATGAGGGATTTCCACACGTACAAAAACGGCGTTTGCAATATCCATTCTAATATTATAAAGCTGAAGAGTTTGTTTGTTGGTTTCTTTGAACGCTAGGATCTCAGGAACTACTACTACTTACTAGTTAAGATAATATAGACGTAGTAATATTAATTCAATGGTTTGCAAATTCCCATTTATATCATGCTTCGTCCACAAATTCGGTTCACATACATTGTTTTATGTACATTCGTATATCTACAGTTCTATACATTATATTGAGCTGGTTGTATCCAATCACTTCCTTAAAATGTAGATTAGTTTTTTAGTGTTCTCAATGGCCTTCAACAAAGGCGATGTGGTGTGGTACCTACAATTAGCGTCTAACGGAAAATTCCAAAGGAAAACCACTTGAAAATTCTTTGTTCCTATCTCAAAGTACATAAGACTGTGATTTTGCAATGTTGGTAAAAAAATCTAAAAGATGGTTCAGTTTATCTAGAAGAATATACTTCTATTTATAAGAGGCATATTATTTTCGTGAAAGGTAGACTTCAAACTCTATGGTAGCAAGCGAAAGATTCAAGAGACTCGGGCAAAATTTTCAATCCGAAAAAAAAACATAAGAAGAAAAGAAAAAGGTGCTGTAGAAAGCAGTTTTATTTGTCTGCCCGCGACTTTGCCGCGAGGTGATTTTAAGTAATAACCGATCGACTTTGACCTGTCCAATGCATAGGTCTTCTATTAAAACATAGGTCAAGCTGTTTGTCATGTGGTAACATGTGATGTTAGATATCTGTCAAAATAAATTCTGTTCTAAAATATAAGAAGGAGACTTAAGTAAGGTTTAAAATAGTTTAAATCATACCTATATCTTAGTACATATCTACTTCGTTATTCGTTGAATACTTACTCTCTACAAATTCAAATATAATTTCATTTAAACGAACGAATTCATAAAAAGGAACGTTTTGCTAATGAGTATTTTATTCATGAATTAAATAAATGAAACAGTCTAGACAGTGAAACACACGATTAGTCACATAAGAAAGTAGACGCAGAGAGGCGAACGGCTGAACGGGGCTAGATTCAAGCTGTGTCAACGGCCTACCCTGTAATAGCTTGATAGAAACACCTCTGGTATGTTCAAGCCATTAACGGTATAGTCGGAATATCCTTACAACTAATATTATAAATGTAAAAGTTTGGATGCATAGGTGTTGATTTCGCTGACTTTTCAGTCAGCTAAAATTTGATACAGATATAGAATATAGTTTCTGCTATGCTAATGACAGCTAATGTTCTCAGTCACAACCCTGCGGAAGCGTAAAAGGAACTAATTGGCTAAAAGGCTGAGGCCAAAGGCCGTAAAATATATTTTTAAATAAAAATAAAATAAAAGGAACTAAAAACTTTTGGAGAATTCTAGCAGTTCAAGTGTACAAGGCCTTTGTCCGTCGTAGATGTTAATGCCTTATCTTCAGGTTGATAATCGCAAATTGAATTCATGCCAAAATTAACACCCGTCTCAATTCCTATTCCTAGGCAAAATTGGCGAAGATGCGTAATGAGGATTTTGTTACCAGTTCACAGACACCTGTTTCCTCTCTGCTTAAAATCACGGTTTCTAAAAGCGAACTGTAAAACAATATTTCATCATATACCTTGAGGACCACTGTCTTAATCTTGCCATGCATGTGGCAACTATGTTACCTTTCAGCAGGAACAGTACTGCAGCTTTCTGTGGCACATTCAGCCCTAGGGAGGGGCTCATTGTTGCCAATTCACTAACTAAACCACTACGAGCGGTGTACCGCCTAGCCTCTACCGAGCAGCAGGATAAGCCAGAATTGAAATAACTGTGGCTGTTATGATGATACACAGGTCATTCTCAATATCCAGACGTTGCCATAGCTTAGCCACGGGCGAGTGTTCTAAATTATGACATGCCGAATATGATACGTGAACTCTTCAAACCCGTGACTTCCCGAGAGTCCCAAAATAAGGTTTGCCTTTGAAGATGGCCCCAAATAGTATCCAAGTCGGCTCTGAGTATCCTCATATTTTATTCTTGCATCTGTGTCATTTTCTTTCAGTGGATAAGATCATACATAATAGATACGTACACAAGAAATTGTTAAAAAAATCTTACTTTTCCTGTTTTCTCAAAAATATTTAATAACAAATTCGAGGTCAGAATAATCTTTATTTTTTAGTCAAGAAGTCATTTGCTTGACGCGATATCAGCACAATGGGCGATAAATAAATTAGGTCTTAATATGCAACCTTGTCGAACGCCTCTGGTTACAGCTCACAGACTGTTGTTAGTTACTGTGTATTCCGTAACCTTGTCAACTTTGACAACACTGCGCATAGCAACCAGCCAATAAAATGGAGATGGTAAAATGGAATCATCATCTCTTGAGCTCAGGTATCCAGTTAATCCTGGATTTTATAGGGGTTTGTTTGAAATTCCTTCTCTATGGCATAGAGAAGGAGGTATTCGTAAACGTGTTATAGGTCTTTTACGAATGCATCAATGACTATGAGCGACTTTACAAGCGAGCGATCCCGCACGGCCAACAATGAAGCTAGATTGCTCAGCCCGCAGAGGGTGATGGCCGTCCGGGTGATAAGGGGATACCGCACGATCTCCGGTGAGGCGGCATGTCTCCTAGCTGGAACCCCTCCATGGGACCTGGAAGCGAGAGCCCTTGCGTCACTGTTTAGATGCCGAGGGAGAAGGAGAAGCCGAAGGAGGCGCTGGAGCGGGGCCAAAGGCCTGCGTCTCGAGAAATCGAGGCCCAGCGGTCCCTGCTTCACCAGGAAACCGTGGAGACATGGAAGGTGCGACTTGAGCAACCACACGGACGCTCTCTCGCTCGAGACCACGGTGCGAGCCATGATCTCCAGCAGGAGTAAGTGAGACTGCGCCTCCTCTTTCTGCGAGCAGGTCATGCTCGTGAAAGAGGCGGCGGGGCGGGAACGGGAGAGAACTCTTCCACCCGAGTTCCGCAGTCGGTGGCGGTCTTCGCCGAATATTGTCGGTCTCCATGACCGAGGGCTTGAGGGCGGTGAGAGGGCTGCTCACCGTCCTTACAGAAGCAGGCCCATGACGACAGCGTGAAGTGAGAGATTCACGCACGGCCCCCTAAGAAGCGGGATAGCACCCGAACCACCCCCTAGGCGAGACCGCAGTGGTAGCCGTAGGTCTGTTGGGAGTCCTGGGACATCCTTACGAGGGCTTACCTGGGGATCCCAACCATAGGCTGTTGGGCGTAACGTGAGGTTTTTTAGTCGGAACTACTGGGAACAAAAGTCTCAGTAGTTCTCCGAAGCCACTCTGGGAATGATCCGGAAATTGTCTAATAGAACATTCGTTATAGTATAACGAATGTTGCTTGTTGCATTGTTGTTGAATTTAATTAATTATATTTTATCAGTTGTGAGGTCGTTGGACATTTGGTGTTTCGCACATACCTACTCATATTTTTTCGGTTATTATAAAATCGAATGCGGATTATCTTTCGCTTTGTGTCAATGTCATACGTATTATCATTGTAATGGCAAGGTCGTACGATGTTGATAACGGACATTTTATTGTGACAATAAAATGTATAAAATTATAATATGTATACATCGTACATACTTTTAAATTTTTAAAATAAACTCATAATAATTGCTAGATGCTCTACCAATACAAAAGTAACTTCAATTATGACGTCTGAAACGAATCTTCTAAACTTTCCAACGGATTGTCTAATCTAAATGAATTCACGTGAAAGCGAAGTACTTTCGTGAATTAATTTATGACACAGACAACGGGTTTGACGAGTCCAAAATTATTCTAAAATCAAGAAAAATGCACACAATTGCATAAACGAAGGACATCTTTGTTACATAGCTGAGCAATAGGGAGTATTGACCTCGTCTATTTTAGAGCGTGGGCGATAGGGTGCGTCGCACTCGGCCGCAGACGACCTCCCCGGGGTCAAGGATGTTGGAAATTTACGTTTAAATTTTCCTCTACGCCTCTACGGTATTGTGCGTTTGAGAGAATTGCCTCGTCACGACATTGTGGGAGAATCTAGCTCATTCTTTTTTTTGAGTCTGTGGCCTGGTTGGTAAGATCTCGTTTGATATGTGGAGTAAATTTTTTTTTTGGTATCACTGTACAATATAATTATAATTCTAACCCTACGTTGATTTTGAGATTCGAGAAGTGACTAGGTGAGTGAATAACTTTATACTATTGCTATACAGCTAGGGATGGCATGATTTTAAAAATAGATCGTTCTTAGTCGATCGATAATTGTCAGAATATTTAACCGTCGTGAGGGCGAGGCCGCACTTGCGGTTATCGCGGCGGTTTCTAACCTCAAAATGTCAAAACATTGACTTGATTTCATTGATTTTGACAGTTTGATGACATTTTGAGGTTAGGAACCGCCGCGGAAAAACGCAAATGCGGCCTCGCACTTATGGCAGTCTCTTTCTAAGAAGAATGCCTTCTACAAAATTATGATGATGTATCGGAGTTAGGTATAAATACATCTTATTTAGATATAAAAAATTGTAAAACATTCAAAAACATGCACTTATGCCAATAATTCATCAAGCGAAGAAAAACGTTTTATCTAAGTTATCTTTCGAACGATAAAATTAGCAGTTGACATTTTAACTATGTACATTTATGGTATTTTTGAAAGAATCGATTCCTTGATTAGAACAACACATTCTTATAGTTTTTCAAGATTTTTTATATTTTACTTACATACTTCATTTATGAAATTTCGAATGCTGCTAGTGATGGGACCACGAAAAAAGTTAAATCTCGGTATTTCTTTATGTCAGGGATTTTTAGACGTAGCTGGCCATTGAATAGGTCGATAGATCACATCTTGTAAAATTCGCACAAATGAAACAAAAACATTCTCTTGAGTGCCTTCACTCGAGTGATTATAATACATTAAAATGATTCTAATTCGTCGCGTGTACATAATAACTTTTACCAATTATTATTACAATTTGGTGTTAAAATACACCTGTATCGTATGACCTATCCATCGCTATCGCGACATAGTACTTAGCTTACGTCATAGATAGTGGTGTGACCTTAAGATAATTATCGGTCGTCGCCTCGTCTCCCGCTGTGTTATCGATAAATTATTATAACAATGCAAGGACCTTCGCCTGACAAATCTGGTAAACAAGACTTTGGAGTAGGTACCTACATTATTTTATCTTGTCTCATGTTAGCAGCCACCGACATCCAATGCTCTGTCCATTTAACATTACGTGTCCTGCAAATAAGTCCCATTTTACCCCGTGAATGTATTTGATTTTGTAGACTGTTAATAGTTTCGAATTGAGAAACCAACGCTCTTTACGACTGGTTCGGTGATGCAAAATGTCTGCATGGTTCTAGTAAAGTTACAGAATATTCAAGCTTGGTGTTAGTACATCTTTGGAAAGTTAGTTTTTGTAATTTACAAAACCTTGAGCTTAGTGACAAACTGACAGTATCTACGCAGCAATTTAATTGGAGTAGTAGGAAAATTTTCTTAATCAAATAACGTATAATGTTAATATTTCCGGTAACGATAAAAGATTGTTTACCAAACCACTTCAAAAGTTAGCACGTTGAATGGATAATCCATAAATAGGAGGTAGGAGGCAGACAAAGCAACTCGTCTGGCGTATCGTACAAATGACCGCTCGGCCTTGTCTAGGCCACGGTGACGCCATCTTGCGTGCACATGAACATCTTTTATTTGGGCACAAAATTATTGTCGTCTCGCTCTATAACTCTACAAAACTAAAGCAAGAAAGAGATAAAACGTTTTTAATCGCGTTTGAATTTAATCAGGGAACAAGATACATGACTTCTAATGAACTAGTAATTGAAGGCAGATATAATATCATTATTGACTTTAAATTATAAACAGGTTTACATTACGGAGCGTCTGACAATAACTATTTCTGAATAACGGTAATGATGCAATTACACGTGCTTTACAATGTGTAATTGGCAGATAACGTTACCAAGACAACTATACGCTGTCTAGTACTTGATTTAAGATAACTGACAAATGTATGAGGGCATGGCACTTTATTGGACGTTAATTGGCCTGCCAGACAATATATTGAATGATATCTATCCTATTCCTGCTTTCTCGGCTTGTTTAAGTTGTAAAAAGTTCTTGGAAATTTTATTAAGTAGAGCGAACATTATTTTTAGCTTGGCTCATCTTAACTTTAAGTTCGCAACAGCTTCGGTTGTTCTCATATGCAATAGGTAGTTTTTAATAGCGTTATTAGATTTGTAAATTACAAACTCATCTCGAGTGTGTTGGCGCAGCTCGTAATTGGGAGCGGCGGACCAGTCCTGCTCGCGAAAGGCGAAATGCTGGCGGCCGGCCGGTCGCTACAACCGGCTCCGTGAAGGCCGCACGCCGACTCCCCACTCCCTTCTTTGAATTATGCTGGTGACTGGTCGTATCGATAACATGAACCGCGCAATAATGACAATCTTTTTGATACCGACCGAATATGTGTATGTAACATAAATGACTCTAGGTCTAACGGTTATTTTTTATTAATGTGATTAATTCATGAAAACCTTTAATGAGGAGAATAATAAAAAGGTTATCGTTACATAAAAGTCAAGTCAAAAACGGCAATTCATTCAATAAGTACCTAAGTATGAGGATGACGCGTATAGTCACTATCGCGACCGAGCTTCGTCCTCGTAAACAAAATGCCAATGACACAAGGGGTCGAGTGGTGTATCGATAATAATATCACGCATTATCGCGCAGCACTGGGCGCGTTCGCAAGGCCGCGCGACGCGTCCGCGTCTGCGTCTCGTCCATACAGTACAGTCATGTACACAAACACATCACTACCATTTTCCAAACGCTCCGCACTCTTTATTCCACATTCGAGTGGGAGCTACACGCGCGGTATAGATCGTTGTGTTTCGACATCATCTGATTCTGTTTGTTTATCATCTTTGTAAATACCTACTAAATAAAACACTTATGACACCACGTTGGGAGTATTCGATTTCCTTTCTATATTTATACCAAGTGGTTAGTAGTTCAGTCATAATTTTAAGATAAGAACAGAATGGAATTTCCGAATTAAAAATTGATTTTCTTTTTCAGGTTGCCCAAGATGCTGGTTTTATCATCTCAACGAAAATCTTCGAATCCACATGTGAGTCGACAACCAAGAACCTTGAATTCTGCCAAGAAAATATGTAAAAGAAACGCCGATTTTGCAAGACTGACTTACAAAGTGGCCTTAAACATGAGAGGCGACGTTAGATGATGATTAATAAAATCAATATGAAGAAAAGACAAACTAATTATTGAAAATTTTTGGACAATATTTTTGTAAGAGTTTACAATAGACAGATATTTTTGTGCGTTGCGCTTTATTAGTGTAGTGAAGTAAAAATAACTGTAAATATATCGATAGTTGAATGTGATGTGAGTGTGACCTGGTGATGAGTAGCGCGATGAGCAGTGAAGGTGACGCGGTGAAGGTGGAGGGGGGACACGTATCTGTCACCACTATCAGCATGTCGGGATCCGAGACTAGTAATGGTAAGGATTTCTTTTGTTTTCCTAAATCAATTTAGAATAGTCTTCATGGGTCCCCACCATAGCTAGCACCTTATCTGCTAGCGGTGTATCTGCTGACCAATGGACTCCCGTACGGGGTTGGGAGGTCTGACGGCAGTTGCTCTCAAGCGAAGGCAAAAAAAAACTAAACATTGGCAGCTCTTGCCTTTTTTTTTCATGTGAGGTAAATTCTATATGGATGCTATTCCGATGCTCTTAGCAATAAATAAAATAAATACAAACCATGACTGCTCCTAGCAATAAAATAAAACCGAAATATAGGTGGAGATTTGCACACAACTGGATGGGGAAAGTTATGAACAGTTCAATATGAAATTCGTCACGGTTCGAGGGCTTCCTCAGCTAGGGGATTTCGGTGTACGGCACCGCTTAGTACCTTAGTATACGCCATACGCCAATGAGTTAACTTTTTGACTCAAGTGTTGACTGTTCTCGAGTTATTCCACTTTGTGGCCCACCAGTACGTGGGCCACAAAGTGGCCGTTTTAACACTAATTCGCTAGGGTCGACAAAACGAACGCAGATCGATAAAACAGAATACTATCAGCAAGTTGACAAGGTCGAAAACTTGCTTGCCCATTTTTTGTAATCATTAAGAGGTTTAAATAATCTACCGATTTCAAAAAAAATGTGCATGCATTTATCTACCGACAATTGCCGATAGAATTTTGTCGATCTTCATTTGTGTATAATTTTTTTACCGTGAGGAAAATCCTACAGGAATGCTGCCGGACTCCTACCGCCTAAAAACTACACGTATCCTATCTAACAGCCTACGGTTGGGAGCCCCGGGTATGCCCTCCAGGACTTCCAACAGACTTACGGCTACTACTGCGGCCTCACCTTGGAGCCTTCGGGTCCTTCATTTCTGTATCATAGCTGCCCAAAGGATAAACCACAAACCTTGTTAATCATGTAAATACCTTTTTTGATGGAACCGCCACATTTACGATTATTCCTTAACGTGGGCGGATAATAGTTACGCGTGTTTTGCTTAATTAGAGTAATTATTATAAGTTGCTGATACCACTAATACTGCTCGTTCGCCCTAACTTTGCCGCTCGGCTCCATACTAAAATCGAATTTTAAATTAGACGAAGTAAATTGATAGCAACTAATGTCACTTCTTCATACAATGTTACGTATTTTCTATGACGAAGTGACATTAGCTACTGTCAATTTACTTCGTCTAATTAACAATTCGGGTATACGCCTTTACGCCAGCGGCAAAGTTAGAGCGAACGGGTAGTACATATAATTTATTGCCTATATGTAGTATATTATATATACCTATGTGAATATGTAGAATGACAAGGTTACTTATTCAATGGAGGAAAAAAATTGCATCACTTTTTGACCTTGATTTTGGTTCAAACTAATTTTTTCTTCGAAATTGGTCTATTCATTAGGCAAGCGTTGATGCCACAGACAGATACACAAGTAAAACATAAAAAAAATCCCACTTTTTCGTTGAGGATTAAAAAGCTAAAAAAAACTATACCCTCTCCGAGCTTGCAGAAATTTTATTTGAAACCGTAGGAAGTCTTGAAACACCATAATATCGTTTCTTGTTTTACACATTGGCAATCTGTTATATTATTTCTGACAATGTCACAGAACTCACAGACATAACACATAGTCTAGTCTAGACATTCCAATGTCATGATTATTATTATGTTCGGAAAATGTCTGCATTGTTTTGGCACACACACACACACACACACACACACACACACACACACACACACACACACACACACACACACACACACACACACACACACACACACACACACACACACACACACACACACAGTGTTGCGTGGCTGTAACTGACCTTCCACGAACTTCGCCGACTCAACGTTACGTCTTTCTTTTGGGCATAAAATGTGCAAAACAATTTATAAGAAACCAATTTCATTTTGTGATAAAGATATTGTAATTTCAAAACAAACTGGTGACTGATACAGTTATTTGAAGTGTACAATAAGTCAACACACAAAGTGCCTCTTTAAAAACACTGAAATGCTGAACCACTTTTGAGAACTTAGATCGTAAGTAGTGGTTTAGGTGTGTATTGAACCGTGAATAACGCTAGCTAGGTAGGTATCCAGGTAGGAAATAGTGTTGGTAGGATATGATATGCTAGGGGAATTATCTAAACTATAATCTTTTCTTTAACATACTACCATCAAAGGCTAAAACCAGATAACGTGTGTCTTAGAAAGGATCTCCTGCGATCATCATAATCATTGACATCTCAGCTGCAGGGCAGGCCACCTTCAAAATCGCTACAATGTTAATCCACTATGACTATAATACCACAATTAGCCGTCACCGTCAGAATGGCAGGTTGCCTGTGACAAACGAGACCCAAAGTATACTGAAAAATTGCTACATGATTGCTTATATTTGCTACACGTCTCCAAGAATTGCTACATAAAATACATTTTGAGAAACAAGAATATTTTTTTGACAAGCGATCCTGACGTTTGGATGGCTGGTTGCCTTCGCGTTCAGCACGAAGGACGCAGACTTCCAAAACTTTTATTGCATGAATAATTGCTTAATAATTGCTTCATTCACGAATTTCAGGTTTGAGCTTCATATTATGTAGCAATTCTTGGAGACGTGTAGCAAATATAAGCAATCATGTAGCAATTTTTGAGTATACTTTGGGACTCGTTTGTCACAGGCAACCTGCCATTCTGACGGTGACAATTAGCCAGACTAGTATCTAGGCAGTATAGGGTTTCATGTGGTTCCATCACGAGTTTTTCTTCTTTACGCAATAAAGAGTTTTGCGAAAATGTTCCCTTAATCGTCTTTTACGACACCCTCGAAATCAATTGGGGTCGTGACATTTGTGTAATGTGCAATCTCTTCAGTCAGATTTTCTGTGAGCACACAAAAAAAAGAAAATTGAAACTGGAGAGCTGGTGACTCACCAAATCAATGCTAACGGCGCGGCACTTCGGCGCAGCTGATCCTGATACCACGTTGCAATGACTCATTTAGCAGCAATTTCGCTGGCCCGCATTTATGTTCAGAATGCGGTTTGGGTTGGTCCACACCGTGAATATGCATTTGAGTGGAAAATTTGTACATAATTCTGAGCTTGTTGTACTTATAAGCGTTTTAGACCAACGGTTACTAAAACTAAAAAAATAAGGCGTTAAAATTACCATACTGGTAAGAAAGAAACGCTGACCAGGTGAGCTAAAAAACCAGAAGCCGTGAGATCGGTCTCACCAGACTGCCCCTCTCTAACACATCTTTTGAACTTTTTATTTGAAATTTTGTGTACCTGCTCAAAATGACCAGCTATCTGCAAAATTTCAGTAAGTATTGTAAGTCACGTGGTTTTGAAGTTATGAGTTTATTTTAGGTTTAGGTTTAGGTTTGAGAGTCACAGACTATACAGACAAAATCTGGACATAAGCCCCTCTGCACTCTATATTTTATAGAGGGGCTAAAATTAATTTTAACTAAAATCAGTTCTCGGATTGAAGGTGTAAGAAGCGTTTCACAAAATGGGCAATATTTTTACTTACGGTTGTACATATTTTTATTTCACTGATAGTATTTATCAAAACTGATGAAAATGGTATATGTGAAGGGCATTCTAGTTATTGATGTCTTGATAGTATGTATTTATGAATTACAGAACATAGGTAGGTATACTCATAGATTTAGAATTTTTCGCTACTCTCATTTTAATTCTATGGGTATACTGAGATATTGAGAAATGTGTGGTAACAAGAAATGTCTGTAAAAATCCTAATAACGATACTATAATATATAACTAATGCCACAGTTTAAGAGTCCATATGACGCCAAATAGACTATTACTTGATCTAGATCTCAGGACTCGTGAGGTCTGCTGAATTAAAATTTGAACACAGACAACTTCAGTTCATGAACTAAAAACGCTCTAGGCTCGAAACACGATTACTGATAAAATCCTCGATAGATTTTTGTTTTATTTTATTTTATTTTTTGTGTTGAAAATACCTCGATTTCGTGAAATTTTAAGCTAGATCTCGTACCTATATTATAAGTTGATTTTATGATATAAAATATTTATAAGAAAGACAAAAGTAAAATCTTCATTTGCACTAGAGCATTTTTTTCATATTGGTTATAGTTTTTTTTATAATTAATTTATTTCGTTAAAGCGCACAAAAACCGATCGCATCTCTCTCTTTCTTGCACGCTAAAATGTACATCTTCTATCTTCTTTTAACAATTTGGCGTCTGGTAGGCTCTTAAAGAGAATAATGCTGTGTATATGTATAGTTAACAAAATAAAGTAAGTAGAAGCGTGAATTGAATATCACGAAATCAGAAGACACCGTAACCAAAACCGTAACTTAGTTTAAACCTTTAGAAAGCAAGGGAAAACTTACGCACACATATTTCAAAAGAAAGGAAATATTTTTTGTCAGTTTTTTCACTCGCCTTTCATGAATTCCTAGTGATAATAATAGCAAAAGCTTGTAAGTCTGAATGGATGTATAGGTATATGTTTGTTAATCGTTAGGCCCTAACGGATTATAATCCGGAATAACACGTAAGTTACTTTTTATTCCCTGAATAAGTTCCATGGAATGGGCGAAAAGGAACAGAATACAAATATGCATTCCCGTTTTATATGGGAATTAATTCTCGGGATAAAAAGTAGTTGGTGCTTTGATTATATAAAGTTCAGAAGAGAAGTCTATAAATCTATCCCTGTTCCGAATTTCAGCCGCATCCGTTCAGCCGAGCGTGAAAGAGCAACAATCATCGATACATACTCTTTTTCTTTTTTATTTTACGTGAGGGAAAATCCTCACGGATGTTATGCCGGACTCCTACCGACTAAAAAACCTCACGTAACGCCCAACAGCCTATGGTTGTGAGCCCCGGGTAAGCCCTCGGAAGGATGTCCCAGGACTCGATACATACACTTATAAACTTTCGCTTTTATAATATTTTAGTAAGATATTGTTTCTGTAGTTTAGTCATTCATATCTGATCTAATCATCTAATGAAGGACCTTATTTCAGTGAATACCTACTATTTTCTTCAGCAAAGAGTGTTTTCATTGTCGTTTCCGTTCTCAGTTCTTTCGCCAACATAATTCCAAATACAAGCAGTATACGAAATATACAAATTCCTACGATATAAACATTTCCTATGGAATGTGCATATGAAGTCGAGTGAGTATTATTCACATCACGAAATAATAACATTACACAAGCGGTTGATAGCGAGACCATTGACCCCGCTATGGGGGCCCCACTCCATTCGTGTTAAACGGCTACTTGGAAGGTTGTTTATTTTATAAAAATATCATGTTTTCATATTTATTGATATTTCAATACTATGCCTACGTATAGTGGTTAATGTAAACGCTAAAGTGAGCTTTAATGAAATAATAATAAAATAATATACTGTGACATTCTCACACAACGCCATCTAGTCCAAATTAAGCTAATATAAGCTTGTGATGTGGGATTTAAATAAATACATACCTACTTATTATACATAGAAGCACCCAAACTACAAAACAAACGATTGTGGATCACACAAATATTTGGACCGAACCGAGAATCGAACCCGGGACGGGACCTTACCATGGCAGGCGCCAGGCGTTTACACTACCGAATGCCCTACCGAGGCAGTCTCTAAGTTGTCTAACTAGTCATAAAGGGTGTTTTTTTTCGAGGTATAGAACTTTGAAATGGAATAAAACGAAAGTGATTGTTTTTATTGATATGGAAATGACTTTATTCGAAAGGAAATCTTCTGGCATTATAATTTAAATATGATTTCTGGCATATAACCGCCATGGCTGGCTCGGACGTAGTCTAATCTAGAGGTCCAATTTTCGATGACTTTCCCAACATTTGTGGCCGTATAGCGACAATATCGCGCCGAATGTTATCCTCCAAGTGGTCAATCGTTTCGGGCTTATCGGCGTAGACGAGCGACTTCACATATCTCCACAGAAAATAGTCAAGTGGCGTAAAATCGCACGACTCTGGAGGCCAATCCACGTGTCCAAAACGTGAAACTATGCGGTAACCAAACGTTTCCTTCAATAAATCAATTGTGGCACGAGCTATGTAACATGTTGCGCCGTCTTGTTGAAACCACTACTCCTGCACATCATGGTTGTTCAATTGATGAACGAAAAAGTCAGTAATCTTCGCTCTATAGCAGTCACGATTGACTGTAACATTCTGGTCAGCATCGTTTCTAAAGAAGTACGGGCCAATTATTCCACCAGCCTATAAAGCACACCACACAGTCAGTTTTACTGGATGTAACGGTGTCTCAACATACACTTGAGGATCATCATCACCCCAAATATGGCAGTTTTGTTTATTGATGTATCCATTCAACCAAAAGTGAGCTGCACCGCTAAAGAAAATTCGCTTATGAAAATCACGATACGCATTTCGGACAGAACCATGATTTTCAGAATAAATTTGCACAATTTGGAAGCATTGTTCAGGCTTCAGTCTATTTATGTTAAAATGCCAAACCATACTAAACATAAATCACTTTACAGCTGACAAAAATACCGCCGGTTAAAACAGCTAGGCCAACTTAAAGTTCTATACCTCTAAAAAAAACACCCGTTATTATGGCTCACACCGAAAAAAGTAATTTTGAGAATCTCATTGAAAGCTCCTCATAAGCGTGTGCCTTTAAGGGACAGTCCCTTTCTACTAGGGTTAACTCGCCATGCAGAAGCAGGCGCAGTGTGATGGTTTGACGAGTACCTCAATCGCCCCTCCGCTAATTGCCTTCCGACTTTCCGAGGGCTTACCTGAGAATTGCGACCATAGGCAATTTGTAGGGCATCGTATGGTTTTAGTTTGGAGTCCGGCATAGCACTTATGAGGTCTTCCACGTGTAGAGTAACCTGTAACCGTCAAGCAACGGGGAAGGATCTCTTTAAGTCCGCAACCAAAGCAGGTCCCGGACACAGTGATCTCATTTTGGAGAAGGTGTGTGTGTGTGTGGTTTTGAAGAATGTGTGTAAAATCATTTTCCTTTCTCAAACGAAGTACGAACTTTTTTACATCGTTACTCAAATTTTCCTCGGAATTGCGGTTTTGCTTTTATGACTCCCATTTTTGTTCTGGTTGACTAATCGTTATCACTACTATCATGGCATTATTAGTCAGCGTACGTGAACAACCAAGAAGGATGTGTCTCTATTGAACCTGAGTACTTGAGTATGTAAGAGTCTAGTCTCGTTATACCTACCTAACCAAATTTTCTTTCTGTTATGTTCCAGGTCAGTTCTCATATAGTTCCAGCGGAGTCCGCATCAGTGTTTCTTCCGAGCCTCATGATGAAGACTCCACTGATGCCGAGATCTCCAAGATCGACTTTTCACAACATCAGTATGAGGTAAGATATTACCATAGCGGCCTTATGTTTGAAGAGAATTGTTTAAAACGAATTTAACGACACATCCTGCCAAGGGCTTACCCGGGACTACCAATCGTAGACAAGTGTGTAACGTCGCTGGTGTTGCAATCGTCTTTAGGCTATGATGACTACTTTTGGTCAGGCGTGACGTAAGTTTGTCTGCCACCTTATTAATATAAAAGTAAACGAAAGTACGCACCTCACCTGATTGTTGACAATCATGTAATCTTTTTTATCCCCTCAAGTTGAACTATCTTTAGCCACTGCAGCTGTTATTATTTTATCAGTTATTTCATGACACTAACACTTAAGATTTTATTCAATGAATACATACACACTTACATACATATAGATACGGCTCCATCCCCGAAGGGGTAGTCAGAGGCATAGTATACGCCCACATTTTACCTTATAGTTTTGTTATGTCTTACGTAATAGGAGGTGAGCCTATTCAGCAAAGGCTCACCTCCTATTACGTGAGAAATGGAGTGAAAATGGAAAGGCGCAGGTCGCCGCGACCCGCTATTGAAATTTTTCATGCTGCCCATAAGGCCTTCAAATTGGCACGATTGTCATTTTACTGACAACCGGGTTTCATTTCGAGTTTTCCTTCTCTACGCAATGGATGTTTTTGCGAAAGTGTTCCCATAGTCGTCCCATACGACATCCTCGGGATGTATTGTGGTGGCGACATTTTGTGTACTCTTACCCGTCGCAACACGGGCGGGACCCCGTTATCACACGGGGACTCTTCAATGAATATTGGTTTCAATTCGGCGGTATTTATTCGGTTCATTCAATTAGCAACTATGCTTTTGGGAATTATATTTATAAACGTAATTCCAACCCCGAGCTTTTCAAAGGAGGTGTGAAGTAGCACATTCACAGAAATTAGAAAACTCTTTTTCTGATCTTACATCGTTGGGTTTCAAAATTAGGACCCACTACCAATAGTCGTGTGGACTATGAGAGTGGCAGCGTCATTTTGGCTAAACCATGATTACAAGACTAAACTAGAAAACTAAATACAATCCCATGTTTCAGGTTAACATGCGCAACAAGAAGAAACGATCATCCAGCGGCACGCATTCCGAAGTATCGAACAACGAACGCGAGCGGCCCATGTCGTGGGAGGGCGAACTGTCAGACTCCGAAATGGTCATAGACACCAGTGTCAATAACGGTAGGTCATAAAAAGTTAAAAACTTTACACTCTGTTAAAATTAGGATGATAATTTTGACAGCTCACGCCTATGAAGTATCGTATTTGTTTATGTCAAGTATACTTCTAAAAAAAATATCGTAGCACATAGAAGAGTACCGCCCAATATAGGGTGTCCTACTAAGAGCTGTAAAAATATCATCCTAATTTTTAACAGAGTGTAGTTCTCTGTACTTTTCCGCTGCTGCTCTCTCTTTCAGCTGGTCTCTTCACATACAATCTAACAAACAAACAAATTAATTAATTTCACTTAGGCATATACAGATGTACCTACTTGTAAAACGTCTTGAATATAAACCAAAGAAGTACAAACTGCTCTGCTGGATCTTCTCATGATTCTGCTAATCTGATCACCAATGCAATTGGTCATTTGTTATGACACAATCTTAATTTTTTTCACCTTCCGTTCTCAATGCTAGAAGCTTTGCATATTAAGTCCTACATACAAACTTGAAAACAACCGCGGTTCGTACCGTATGTCTAGACCACAGACATATAAAGGACATAATTATAAGACTAGTCTTTTATGTTTGTGGTCTAGACATACTTATGTTTACGAGGAAAAGCTGTTTGATATTTTGCGAGTCTGATGTGAACCTTGTGGAAAAACGTCATGTAAAAAAATTATGAATCAAAACCGCGTTTCTCCCCGTAGAAATTTAAAAAAAAGAACTTGTAAGTAAACGTCTTTAGAATGGTGCATGTGGAGAGTAGCGAAAAATTCTAAATCTCTAGCTCTCTGATAAAGAGTACCTACCAAACGTAGATGAATCAATCAAATAGAGATATCCATCTAAGCATGTTATTCTTTTAATCATTGCAGATGAAAACAGCAACTCCTTAGATCTTCAATCGTCAAGAGACTCCATCGACACACTTCGAAACGTGACAATCAAGGCTGAACCAATGAAGAACGAGAGTTTCCAGGCAGTAGATGATAGAGCACTGGATTTGAAGTACAGTGTACCGCTACAACCACACCAAAGGAGTTTAAGTATGAACAGGGTAAGTACTAGGTATCGATTTATAGATTAAACCTATTGGAATATATCAATACATATAATAAAATCGTAACTGTCTGTTAGTCTGTACGTTTGTGCACGCTGATCTCAGCAACCGCTTAACCGATTGAAATGCGGTTTTCTTTATTGCGTTGCGGTTTACTCCGCTTAAGATTTTGTGTTTGCTTCATGTCGATCGGTTCATAAATAAAAAAGTTATATCAATCTAAAGAATCACGTATAAAATGCAGTGTACGAAGTCGCAGGCAACAGCTAGTATTGAAATATATTTTAAAACAATACCACATACGACTAGCGCCATCTAGTGATGGACCAACTACTTATACGTAATACGATCTTTTTTTTTGTTTTTTAACGTTAGGGAAAATCCTCAAGGATGATATGCCGGACTCCTACCGCCTAAAAAACCTCACGTTACGCCCAACAGCCTATGCTTGGGAGCCCCGGGTAGACCCTCGTAGGGATGTCCCAGGACTCCTAAAACGATCTACATAACATAAATTCTGTTACTTATGATCCGCTACGTTATCACCTTTGGTTATCTCCTATTAGTGTTCTCCTCCTAGCATTAAATAGTGTATTTGCTGATCGACAGACTCTTGAGAGAAGGACAGTTGAAGGTGCCTGAACTCCGAAGATATTTTGTCTACTTACTTAGGCTAGGTACGCTTTTCTAAACTTCACCCGCGACGCATTTCGAAATTCTATTTCCCTTTACTCTGTTAGAGAACAAACAAACATGTTTTACCTATAGCAAAGGAAGACCCCGTGGCCAGTCCTTCCAGAAGAAATTTATTCTTTGCTGAACTCAATGAGTGTAACTTTTATTTCCTTCTATTTCAGATATCAGTCCTAACAGACGCAACATCGTTGTCTCTATCGAGGCGGCCTTCCTCACCTACGAGCAGTGCCAAATCGTTAGCGTTGAGTGACCAAGGTTCGGTTCCCATGGCGCATTCGGCGCTAGACCAGGTGCATAATCTGATTGTCAAGAAGGAGAGTCAACTTTCTGGTAAGCTATTAATGTGTAAAAGAAAACGCTCGTTCTGTAAACGATCTCTACAGTCAGCAACTTTCACTATGGCCGGTCCTTGGATGGGTGACCACCAAAGTAGTCAACTTTGCGTCATTTATTGACGAGCGTTTCCGTGCTTCGGAAGGAACGTCAAGCTGTTGCCAGTTGCCAGTAAATTGGCGTTCGTTAAGCCAAGTGTAAGTCCTTACGGGGGGATTGAAAAATTTCAACTGCAGGCATTCAGGCTCACCACCCATCCCACCACGTGGGACAATTTCTAAAAAGAATTACCTATCCATAAGTAAACGGAACTGGTGAAATGTGGGCTTATCAGCTTATATCTCATAGGGGAAAAGCCGTCACTAAAATGTATGCACGTTTTTAAGCTAAATTTAATAAGTGGAGCAAAAAACTTTTGTATATAATCACGTCTGTTACAATATTAAACCCTTCTATCCACAGAGCTAAAAAGCGAGCACACAGTCGGAATGGACAAGCTGATTGGCGCGTTACACGGATCGCCATTATTGGGCCGGTTACCCCGCGTCCAGTCCAGTGCCAGTACCGACTCGGCTGTCCACTCGATGTACACTCATAGGTATGTACTAGTGTTCAGGTATTTTGATAGTTGTTATCAGCACAATCACAGGCCACTGCTTTTTGAAAAGGTGGACCTATGACAGCTTTCGATATCGTGTTGCTCTTTGTAGCAGAGTTAGGATGAGGCCAAGAATACAATAAAGATAAAATAGATAGTGTAAAGAACAAATATTTGACTCAAATGAGTGTGGTCGTGGTCGTGGAGAGGAGATCTTCTTCACGACCGAAATATCACGCTATGACGTTTCAAAGCGATACTTTGGGGCTTAAAACAATTAGTAGCTTAAGTAGAGTTCGCTTCTTGTTTCTTTATATCTTCGACGGAACAGAACTGGTGGTACCACCTTTGTTTTGTAAAGTTTCTATGTAGAGGTTTATGTGAAATTTGTTATATGACTTGACTTTGACTGTGTACATAATAATAACTTCGTCTCCCCGCAGTGTGTACAGCAGTCCGTCGGCCAGTCCGCGCGCGTCGCGTCACTACACGCCGTCCCTCTCCCGCAACAACAGTGACGCGTCCCACTCCTCGTGCTACTCCTATAGCTCAGAGTTCTCGCCCACACATTCCCCAGTACAGGTAACATTCGTTTTATATACCTATTCTATACTTCTAATTTCTATCGTCTACCTGATTCAAGGCTATAAGTATGTATGTATGTATGTATGAAAAAAAACAGGATCATTATCACAGGTGCCAAGATAATATGGCATCACGAGTGGTGTATTCCGTGTATTTAAAAGAAGGGAACAATGGTTGGTAATAAGGTGCAGACTGATAATGGTGGAATAGTACAGGTTTGTCGGTCCATCAAAATTCTAGCGTAGATCGAACGGATTGTTCCTTAACAGAAAAGAGGATAACCATGAGATTTGATTGATTATCAGATAACGGTAATATAATCCGGCTCGAGGGACTAAAACTACACGTTTCGAGGGACCAAAACTACACGTTCTGGTCCTTCGAGCCGGATTATGTTACCTGTAAGAACAGAAATAACAATCGTAATAATAGCCAGAATAACTGTAAGAACCAATTACACAGTACTTACTATCTTGGAGGACTAGGTACGGTTGGTGTCTGGTATCCTTTTTATCTATTGTGAGAGACGTGAGTTTGTCTTTCCATTTCTCTGCAGTTAGTAGTGAAAATCCTTGTTTACTCCGAATGAATTTTCTCCCCCTCATCAACTATCGTTTTAGGGCGAGCGCCCACTGCTTTGCGATCCGGTGCGTTTGTTGTATTTGACAGCTTTTTCTTTTTTAATTTGGCATGGCTTCAAATTGAGAACATTGGTGAATGAACTAAAAACTGGATTCATAAAGGTCGCCTTACACGCTTATTTAGCCGGATCACGAGGACCACGAGGGACAACTGACTGTTTCTCGTGGTCCTATTACGAAAACGGATATCAATATTTTAATCTTGATGTTTTTGCTTATATACACTTTTTCAATAGGTATAACATTAAATTTTAAAATAAAACAAATAAGGAAGTCAGTCTTCGTTTAATTTATCGATTTTAATTTTTTGTCAATCTTCATTTGTTTTTCCAATTTTCACATGTTTCACTGATCTTCATTTGTTTTGAAAATTAGCGCATACCTAGTTATATACAGAATGTAGATAAAAAGTAGGGACCACGAGGGAGAACTGCTTTCTCGTGGTCCCACTATTTCGTCACACTAATGGTACCACGAGAAAACATGGGTAAATGTGTGTGCAACTGTACAAGGTTCGTGGTATGATCGTGAAGTTAGAGCCGGAGGTGGTTTTTGGACGCGAACTCAAAGACATGAATTTGGTGTATAAGTTGTGTGCATTAAGTTGCTCTAGCTATCAACTTAATGCATATTTAGCCACCAGATGACATTATTTTATCTACAGACTGTCGGATATGGTCTGGAAGCGAACCAAATCCGTGAGTCGCTCGAACCAAATCCAAAAAGTATTGTGTTACAGATACAGGTTTTTGTGACAAATAAAGCTACCGATGTTGACGAGTATTGAATTTGTCTCTTCTATTAAGTAAGTACCAACCAATTCCTACCCTCTGTTCAGGACCTTACGGTTCCACTAAAGCATAACCTGGACAGGACACCCTTGGCATGAGCTCAATATGAGCGTAGGCTCAATTGTAAAAAACTATATTGAGAGATTGCGGAACGCGAGCCTAATGCTCGCCTTGCGGAAATTAGGGTTTAAGGGGCCCCACTAACAACAAGACTCAGGGGCCCTAGTGACCTCACCGGCACGCGGTGCACCTTCCGAACAACGGACGACGCTCCGCGTATTTAGGTACCCACATGGTGGCCTAGGCTCCCATGTAGTACAAGGTGGTACAATATTGGTCCGGGGGGTACCACCGTGCAGTTGTGAAAAGCCCCCCAAGTAACCCAGCCCCGGTTGGGTTGCGTTCGGGGTTCAGCAGCTGCACAGCCTGGCCCGGGGCGATGTTTGATGCAGCAGGGGGGGACCAGTAGGCGGTACGTGGTGCCTAGTGTGGCTGACGGATGTTGACCCCCCGGCCAGGGAGACCCGTAGAGACGGTCTTGCCGCCGGCTGCCCGTGGCATATTATAGGGGCCTAACAGGGACTAACCACCCTGGGAGGCTGCTTTACCAGGCCACGCATTATCCTGATGTGGTCCGTCGTGCGGGATGGTGACCGGAAGGGGACCCGGCGGCCATACCCTTCCGTCCGGCGGGTCGACTTCCTTCTAAACACACAGTTATAGATAAAGCTAAGCCCCTAAGACTTGTCACTCACTGCTGCAGCAAATGTCGCTCCGTATTCACGTCTCCCTTTAACCCAATCATGGCAGCGCAAAATAAAAATAGAGGTTTCACAGCGGCCGCTGCGACCATTCCCCAAAACGCACTATTCGAGGTGGAATTCGCTAACATCCGCGGACTCCAAGCCAACCTCGACGCCGTCTTTCACCATCAAGAGACGGCACGGCCTGCTGTGATGTTCCTAACGGAGACGCAAACACGCCACCCTGCCGATCAGTCGTACCGTTGTCGTGACTTCACTGAGTAGCTGGGGTCCCTCAAGACTGATCCTGCGGGACAGGCCGCCCACGCGTTCGCTCTCTCCCATGGTCTGACCCAAATGGTACTCGGGATTACGCGCATACCGGACAGGTCAGACCATGGACCCGCCCTTCTGGACTTACTGCTGACGAGTAATCCAGTACGAGAATACTTTGCAACCATCCCGTGGATTTAGCGCTGCTTTGCAGAGAGGGCTTCATCGGAAAGCGCCTCTGCTGTTGCTGGTGAGATAACATTAGGTATGGAATACTACATTCCATACACTGATGTCGCCAGCATCCGCAAAGCCCGCCCCTGGTTCGCGGGTGAGTGTGCCGTAGCCTTTCAGCCAACACAGGCGGCTTACCGCACCTGGATCAGGGCTCGGGCGGTGCGCAACCCGAATGTGGCTCACCTCAAGGCAGCGTACAACATAGCCACTCGGTCGAGCAAGAGAGCTATCAGGAGAGCGGACGCCCAGCGCGTCTGTATACGATTGATGGTCCTGATGTGATGTAAAAGCCCCACGAACACTTTTACACACATTTACCCGGTGTTTTCTCGTGGTACCACTAGTGTGACAAAATAGTGGGACCACGAGAAGTTTCGAGAGTTTTCTGTTCTACTAAGTATGTCCTGTTTTCAAAACAAATGACGATCGACAAAACAAATGAAGATCTTTAAACAAAGAATGACAAAACAAATCAAGATCAGTGGAATATGTGAAGATCAGAGAAAAAAAATTAAGAATTACAAAAATTTATATCAATAAAATAATGAACACCGACTTTTTTAGTTATTTAATACTAAATTTTAAAAGTTAATTTAATGTTATACCTATCTAAAAGGAGTATATAAGCAGGTAACATCAGGACCAAACAGTTGACATCCGATATCGTAGTGAGACCACGACACGAGAAACAGTTCTCCCTCGTGGTCCCACTAGTGGTTCAAAATAGTGGGACCACGCAAAACACCGACATTTATTCGATATCCACCTCGCGATTATCACGAAAGTGTGAAACGGCATTATGCCGGCTAAATTAGCGTGTAAAGCGACCTTAATGAATCCAGTTTTTAGTTCATTCACCAATGATCTCAGTTTATAGCCAGGCCAAATTAAAAAAGAAAAAACGCAAACGCACCGGATCGCAAAGCAGTGGGCGCTCGCCCTTACGTCGGAATTTCACCAACAATTTACCTGCAGGGTCGTCATCCAGGCTTGCTATACCGCGAAGCACCAGCCGCATACGATACAACGCACGACGACGAACCCGACGCACCGGACGACAGGCTACACCATCACCAAGGCATCAGTCGGCAACAACTTATAAATAGGTATGTAGTTGAAAGAACCTTTATCGTGATCTTCGGAACCCAATCCAGCCTCACATGAAAGATAGCGCATCTGCTGATAAAATGGTGAAGACAAGGAGCCCTTGAATCAAAAAACCCTTTAAGACCAAAGGGGGGTAGCCTTTGGTCACGGCAATTGACGCGCAGGACGATTATGGTGAAAATGGGAAAGGGACCAAGACTGGATTGCGATAGGACTGATTGAGCTGGCGCTTATATCCGGTGTAAATTTTCTTAAAACTACTCTTTGAAAGTGGTACAGGCACAGATTACATAATATATTCTATGTACAGGTTACGTAGTAATTATTATTTAATCTGTGGTACAGGTGAGTATCACTTTGATACAAGTTGATCAATGTTTATGAGAAACACATTGGGTAATTTTACAGGGTTATTCGTAGGCTTGCTTGCCTCGTGAGGCTGCCTTGGGCCCGAAGGTATCGATAGGGCTCTATTGCGCCCTTTTAAGTCTAATATAAGACTAGTACTAGCTGACCCGCGCAACTTCGTTTGCGTCACATGAGAGTGAGAAAGGGAGAGGTATGATATTAATATTTGGAGTATTATAATGTTTCCCGTTGCATTTACCCCCGTCGCGCTTATTCCCTTCGCGTCGCGTGGCTTGTATTCATTAGAGCTGAACCGCATATCATCGTTTGCGTCACATGAGAGTGAGAAGGAAAGAGGTGTTAAAGTGATATAATAATGTTTCCCGTCGCTTTTACTTCCACCCATCCGTTTTTCGGTATGGAACTCATCGTGTGCGAGTCCGGCTCGCACTTGGCCGGTTTTTATCGTTCAGTTGACTGGCTGCCACTGCAAACCAAGTTTACTCCCGTCGCGTCGCTCATACGGGTTATTGTAAGAGAACCTTAAAAGATAGGCATACACTGTGACGGACTTTTCTTTATAACTTTTTAAGGGGAACAGTTTTGTAATACACAATTTTTACGTAACTTTAACTATTTATGCAGCGTCCGCAATGGAAGCTCTCAAAAGAAAGAAATAATCCCCGTTCTCGAAACATTATTCATGGCTGCTCCGCTCCTATTCGTCTTAGCGTGATGTTATATCGCCATTAGCCAGCCTCAATAAACGGACTATTAAACTGTGAAATAATTTTTGAAATGAAACCAGTAGTTTCTGAGATCCTAGTTCAAACAAACTCTTCAGTTTCATTATATCGTGAGCGAACCTTCAGAGATAGACAAATTAGGTTATTGTGAGCGAACCTGAAAAGATAGACATATGCTGTCGCGGACTTTTTTTTAGAACTTTTTAAGGGAAACAATTTTGTAATACACAATTTTTACGTAACTGTAACCATTTAAGCAACCAATTTTTTTCAGTCAAATTATTTATATCTCGTTCGTCTCTTCACAGTCCGTGTCCAATCTGCGGCGACAAGATCAGCGGTTTCCACTACGGCATATTCTCGTGCGAATCCTGCAAAGGGTTCTTCAAACGTACAGTGCAGAACCGGAAGAACTACATGTGTTTAAGAGGCGGAAACTGTCCGGTCACCGTCACTACCAGGAAGAAATGTCCGGCATGTCGGTTTGATAAGTGCCTTGGGTGTGGAATGAAGCTGGAAGGTAGGTTTATGTATATTTTTCTTTACATTTCACTAATCTGTTGACTTTGTGTCATTAAAAAAAAAACAAATAAGTATGCTTATCCTATGAAGCGCTCGTGGCCCCGCGGACTCAGTGTTCTGTAAACGATCACTGCAGTAAGCAACATTTACTATGGCCGGATATGGATGGGTGACCACCACGTGGACCACTTTGTGACATTTATTTACGAGCGTTTCCGTGTTTCGGAAGGCACGATAAGCCGTTGGTCCCGGTTGTCAGTAAAATGACAGTCGTTAAGGCAAATTGAAGGCCTTATGGGCGGCTTGAATAATTTCAACTGTGGGTCGTCACAACCTGCGCCCGGGTCTGATGTTGCAAACGTCTATAGGCTACGGTTACCAACCTTCCGGTGGGCCGTAAGCTTGTCTGCCACCTAAGTAGTATAAAAAAAAATCCTATGTTACAAATAACATAAGTGAGAAAATTTGTGAATATGAGATGGTCAATTGCACTTAAACCCTTGAATGAATTTGGCTGCAATTTTGTATAAATATTAGTCAACACTAACAATTTATCCCAGAAACAGGTACCTGTGGGAAAGTAGTAAAAACAAATTTCATATCCTACCCATGAGCCAAAATCAGAATAATACGTCACGTTTCACTTGTGTGGATCGTTTATCGATGGAACGTTTTCATTAGTTCAACCAATTTTTAAAATACGGTTTCGTAGACCGCCAAGAGTTACTTTTTAAAGTTGCTTCCGTAATTGACAAAAAAGAGACAAAAGTTGCTTCCGTAATTGACAAAAAAGAGATAACTCCCTACCCCCCTACTTCTAAAAGAGTATATTACAGTCCGTTTACCCTATATTGCCCTACCCGACAAGGTCCATAATGTACCTAAAAATTTATTTATGCATCTGCAACTGACATACTAAAAATGTAAATGAACATGACTACTAGAAGCCAGAGTCGTCAGACAGGCATTAGGTATTGTTGACTTCTTTGACGAAGATTTGAAAAGTCCGTATACCCTAAGAGAAATTCTAATTCTAGTCATATATTCCAGCGATCCGAGAAGATAGAACCCGCGGCGGTCGTTCTACCTACCAGTGTTCATACACCCTGTCCGGTGCCGCGTCTACGGGCTCGCTACTGTCTGCTCACGCGCCTACTACCTTGCGGCACGCTTCCAGCCTCACTTGTGTACGTGTTATTTTGTGCCTTGTGTTTTAGGTGATAAGTTTCATATTTGTTTGTAGGATTGTTTTTTTAATTATTACTATCATTTTACGCACGGTGGTAATCTACATACCTGTGTTCATACACACTGTTTGAGGCCGTATCTACAGGCCCACTACTGCTCACTACCTTACGGCACGCCTCCAGTCTCACTTGTGTACGTGTTATTATATACCTTATGTCGTAGGTCATTAAGTGTCATATTCGCTTGTAGGATTGTACTATAATTTTACGCGCGGTGGTCTTCCACGTACCAGTGTTCATACACACTGTCTGTTGCCGCGTCTACGGGCTCACCATTATCAGCCCACGCACCTACTACCTTGCGGCATATATACCTTATCTATTGGCAACTTCGTACGGTATACGGGAAAAAATGTGTCTCGAACACGACGTTTTCTCGTATGGACTCCATGTGAACAGTTTCATATATTGTCTACTGCCACTACCTACGTTCGAGGAAATCTCGTGTACGGGACGGGAAAACTTTGACCGTGTGAACGTAGCCTTTTAGTGGCAACTTCGTACGGTATACGGGAAAAATGTGTCTCGAACACGACGTTTTCCCGGATGGACTCCATGTGAACAGTTTCGTATAATGTCTAACTGGCACTACTACGTTCGAGAAAATCTCGTGTACCGTATACAGGAAAACTTTGGCCGTGTGATAACGTAGCCTATTTTGTAGATGATAAGTGTCATATTTGCTTGTAGGATTGTTTATTTAGTTATTACTATAATTTTACGCGCGGTGGTTCTTTTTCGTAGGTACTTGTGGTGCTCGAAGGACTATTTTGATATTGTGATCACTGTCCTTCGAGTCCTTCGAGCTGAATCGTGTTGAGAATTTATTCTAGGATTTGTAATATTATACAAATACAATCATTATTATATCAATACGCAACATACCTCCTTGGTTTTTTTAATATTTTATGGCCCCTCTTAATATTTACAGGTAAACGGTCCTGCGTCATACAGCCGAGGAGAGTGCAGTAACAGCCAAGTAACGCCGGATATACCACCATTATTACAGGTACAATACTTTTTTAATAAATAGCGTAATTGCAAAACTTTCCTTCGAGTCAAACAGCTTCACCTTATCAGTACTTGTTTTTACAAATGAAAACCATTTGCATTTAGGCAGCGGGAGATTTTTTTTAGATTATGAAGATGAATGATTTATTTTTTAACACCTACTCCTGCTTATGATAGCACTGTAGTACCTACCTACTAGAACAAGAATTTTTGTTATAAAAAATATGGTAACTGTTTAATATTGTGTACTCTCTGTAGGTAGTGTGTCAGTGACCTTAATTTGACCAACACATATTATATGAACCTCTCCATAATGTAACAAGATTTTAAAACCCCTATAACCATACTCTATTCCTCAGGAAATAATGGACGTGGAACATCTATGGCAATACAACGAATCAGAGCTCAGTCGACTCGGCAAATCGACGTCTGGCAGTCCCTCTGCCAACCCCTTATTGGCTGCCAGCGGGATCACTGCACACAACTCCAGTCCGGACTTCCTGGCTGACCTGTGCAATATTGCGGACCATAGGCTGTATAAGATCGTCAAATGGTGCAAGAGTTTGCCGCTGTTTAAGAATATATCGGTAAGTTGTTTAATCTTTATTTTTGAATTCTAAGGCAGTATTTCTCAAGCAATGTAGGAATAAGTCCTTTGTAGCTGAATAGGTATCATAGTTTCAAAAAACTCTTAATCGTTATTATTTCGCTATGTTGAGTTAAAATGAGATCAATAGTGGTTATTCAACCCATGTATATTTATTAAGCGTGCAAATATTTGATTTAATCGACCCTCGGAACGTCATGAGCAAATTTTCTTCAGAATTTGTTGGCGGAGACTACTGGCAGCCTGAATTTAGATTTGGGTAGCTTTTGAGCTATTGCGATTAAATGCCATAATTTATTTTATTAGTACACCCCCAGGTAAAGTGGAACCTGTAACTGACTGATGTATCAAATAGTCTGAAGGATATCCTACTCCGCAGATAATTGTAGGATATATACCGGCTTATTATAACGGTCTCAGAATCGGCAGTGTTTTAAATTTACAAATTATAATTCTTTTGATCTAATGAAGGTTTAAATATTTACATATAATTATTGATACTGTTGATTGATGGCACTTGATGGAACTTGCTACACATATTGAAAAACTTCACTTGTACTGTTCCACAACATTTATTATTGTAATACCTAACCGGTTTCGCCTTTCGGCATTGTCAAAGGCTATTTACTTATTTAGATCAAAATTACACTCCGAACGCATAAACAATTATGTTTTTTGTATTATGCGCTCGGAGTTTAATTATGATCTAAATAAGTAAATAGCCTTTGACAATGCCGAAAGGCGAAACCGGTTAGGTATTACAATAATAAATGTTGTGGAACAGTACAAGTGAAGTTTTTCAATATGACTTACATATAATGGTTTAATTAATTCCCAGATCGACGACCAGATCTGCCTGCTGATCAACAGCTGGTGCGAGCTGCTGGTGTTGTCGTGCTGCTACCGCGGCGTGAGCACGCCGGGCGAGGTGCGCGTGGGCGGCGGACGCGGCATCACGCTACATCAGAGCGCTAAGTATGTCACTTTATATTCTGTAAAATATAGCTTCATCTCTGTGACAGTTATATTAACGTGAACAAAATTAACTTTTATTTCCAAGGTATAAAGTTGTTACTTACAGTATGCACCTCTGTGTTCTCTATCTCTTAATTTTTGTAAACTGTTTAAAAAGCGTGGTCGTGACTTTTCTTGCTTAGTTCTTTCTTACAGGCTCTACTACCTATTGCCTTGTAAATCGGGCAGTAAATGTAAATGTAGAATCATAACTCTTGAGATTCATAAATGTTACTTTGTAACATAAGTGAATAAAGATATTTAATTTTTATTTCATTTTAACTTCGCACGGCAAGTGTGGAGTGCAAAGTGCCTTTCGAAAGAAAGAAGGTTTTCGTACAAGGAACGGAGTGACCGAGACAGTGCTGTACAATGTACCTTAACGTCAAGAAACGTTGCGCTGCCTGACAGAACTACGACGCGACGCTCGAAGAAGGCTCTAGAAACGGGATTTTATTCCCTGTTCTATTACAAGTAAATGCTTTCCAAAAGACCTATAAACAGACGGTCGTAAGACACAATCCACTCTCCGTTCTTTTTTCTGCTCACCCTATATAAAGCCAATACATTGGGCTGCTCACCGATCTTGCGGGCTGCTCACCGTCCTTGCCGAAGCTGGTCCATGACGTGAGGGATTCACGCACGCCCCTCCTTAGAAGCGGGATTACACCCGAAACCCCCCAAAGACGCGGGATAGCACCCGAACCACCCCCTGGGCGAGGCCGCAGTGGCGGCCGTGGGTCTGTTGGGAGTCCCGGGACACCCTTACGAGGGCTTACCTGGTGCTCCCAACCATAGGCTGTTGGGCGTTACGTGAGGTTTTTTAGTCGGTAGGAGTCCGGGATAGCATAATCCATGATGGATTTTCCCTCAGGTTAAAAAGAAAAGCCAATACATTACAACATGTTTATCTATTTTTCAGGTTGGGTCTAACACCGTGCATAGAGCGTATGCTGAGCTTCACAGACCACCTGAGGAGGTTGAGAGTTGACAGATACGAATACGTCGCGCTCAAAGTCATCGTTCTTCTCACTTCAGGTTGGTTCATATTCTATTCGCGATTATACAGACGCACCTAGTGCTTACAGCGGCACCATACTAACAGTTCCAACAGTCAATCTCATCTGCAAAAGAATGATGGACGGACAAGCGATAGTCGTTTAGAGAGGTCCAATTGACTTCGACACTATTGGAACTAAGGTATACTTATGCTTTGTCTAATTTAAACATACCTACCTACTGATTTTCGGGGATGTTCTTTAAGCTCGTACCTTAGAGCATAAATAAAAAGGTGTATAGCATCAGTTTCCTTGTGCACAACATAGGCAGGTGAGCTATAGCTGAACAGGGACGTACACGATGAGACGTGTGTTTTTAAACGATAGTTTATATGTAATGTTAATTTTAACAAATTTTAAGAATTCGTATCATATTTAAAAAGTATGGAAGACAAAGGTAGCCAAGTTTAAAACAATAAAAGTCGTTTTTCAATGGTATTATAATATAATCTATTGTCTAAGTTATACCTGTGGTAATGTCACCTACCTACTATAGCACCTAAGAGTGACGACTAAATAGTAGGTACTTACAATAATTAATCAGCATATTAATGAATTTACTTTATTCAAATAACTTTACCCAGTACTTGAGTTTAATTTCTATAACATAAACAGAACTTTATCATGCATAATTTGAAGGGTTAAAAGAACCTAAAATAATAAATATCAATTGAGGCATCGATAGCGTCACGCATTACCTGAAATCACTAGTAATTGCGGCGGAGGCGCCCGTGTAGTGCGGGAGAACGAGAACCGACCGCGCCACCTCTCCGCGTCTCCTTCAACCCCGGCGCGCAAATATTTGTTTAACGTAAAAGTAACAATAATATGTCTTGTCTGTGAGATGTAATTAATGATTTCTTTTTAGTGTGTTTCAGGGTATCGGTTTTTCACGATTTTAGAGCGCATTTAACCATTAATATACTAAAAACATTTATTTTAAGAGTCCATATGACGCCAATTAGACTATTACTTTGATCTAGATCTCAGGACTCGTGAGGTCTGCTGAATTAAAATTTGAACACAGACAACTTCAGTTCATGAACTAAAAACGCTCTAGGCTCGAAACACGATTACTGATAAAATCCTCGATAGATTTGTGTTTTGAAAATACCTCGATTTCGTGAAATTTTAAGCTAGATCTCGTATGTTATAAGTTGTTTTTATAATATAAAATATTTATAAGAAAGACAACAGTAAAATATTCATTTGCACTAGAGCCTTTTTTTTATATTGGTTATAGTTTTTTTATAATCAATTTATTTCGTTAAAAGCGCACAAAAACCGATCGCGTCTCTCTCTTTCTTGCACGCTAAAATGTATATCTTCTATCTTCTTTTAACAATTTGGCGTCTGGTAGGCTCTTAAAGCTAAACTGACGTGCGTTGCTTCGCACCGCTACCGTTCGTATCGTTCGAATACGACTGCAAGCGCTCGCGGCGGGAGCGTGGTCATGTTCTCACCCGTGCCTACTGTTCCCACTCAGATACGCGCGCTCTATACCTAATAAATACTCTAAGACTCGTACACTTTCGTTTCGTGTGGATTTTGCCACCGCATGTAATGGTTAACCATATTTAAATAAATAGTCACAAATGCACAAAAATTAAACATAATTTATGTTGCTACAATGCTGCTACGGAATAAACTGATAAAATAATAATTTACCTACACTAAAAATATTCGCCATCTTAAACATAAAATTGTTTGTCACCACACAGACGCTCCAGACTTGCGCGAAGTGGAGAAAGTGCGAGCATCTCAGGAGAAAGCTCTAGCGGCGCTGCAGGCGTACATCGCCACACACTCCCCGTCCACGCCCGCTAAGTTTGGAGAGCTGCTGCTGCGTATACCGGAGCTGCAGAGGACTTGCCAGGTGAGGATATCGCCTGTTTGTAACATGGAGGGGCTACATTAGCGGACGATGTATCGTGTCACGTTGTCGCGCTAAAAACATCGTCTGCGGGCATACACGATCTACATTACGCGATACATCGATCTACATCCTGTCTACATTACGCAGATTTGTTACTCCACTGCATTTAAAAAAAAAACAAACACGTTCGTCCCGCATCAAAGTCTGGACGACACTGAAGTCACGCAGGTGTAGCCACCCAAGCCCAAGCGAAAATTGTCGCGACAAATCCCTTTGAGGCGGGGCAGTTTACCGACAGTGCCCCGATAATACATCGTCTACGCCCGATTACGCGCGTTGCAACGATGTAGCCGGCTACACCAGCGTGTTAACACGAATATTCGCCGTAGCCCGCTAAAGAAGCCCCAGCAACATAGAGCAACACGGGAATACCGACAGACGGTACAGCGGAGTCCCAGTGTTAAGGTGCGGTTCCACTTAGAAGGAGCGAAGAGGAGCTTTGCCGCAATTCACCAATCACGGTGCGGAGCGGAGAAGTGATGTGGATTTTAAGCCATGTGATTGGTGAATCGCGGCACAGCTCCTCTCCGCTCCGCTTAAGTGGAACCGCACCTTAACACTGAGACTCCGCTGTCCGTCCGTCTGTCGGTATTCTCGTGTTGCTTTCCATTTAGGCGGAGCTTAGACGAGCTGTGCCGCGATTCACCAATCACATGACTTCAAATCCTCTTCTCTTCTCCGCTCCGCACCGTGATTGGTGAATCGCGGCACAGCTCCTCTCCGCTTCGCTTAAGTGGAACCGCACCTTTAGGGTCCCGTTTTTACCCTTTGAATGCTTCAATCTCAGACATCCAAGACAACTTTACTAAGAAATGGACATCAGTTGATGAGACACATAAAGTTTTAGAGTTGGGAGATAAGAGCAATGCAACGTATGACTTTGATCGCGAGGGGAGGCGGAGAGACTTTCCCCGCTGTCAATCTTTATAGTCTTTTTATTTTGTTAAAAATTCAGTACAGCCTAGCTTGTCTTTGAACTTGACACTAACATTTTTGTGGACTGGCCGATATCAAAACGGTGTCAAAACGTCACGTATGCCGTTAAATAACATGTAAAACATTTTTATAAACCGCGCGCAACGAATAGAATCCGGTAATTTGTCTAAAATGACAGATTTTGCTAATTTGATTCTACTCGTAGTACGAGTAGAATCAAATTAGCAAAATCTGTCATTTTAGATTTTCTTTTACAAGTTATAATCACTCATCATAATCTCTTTTTTCCTTCACAGTTTTTCATGCAAGTCGGTAAAGAAATGTTGAATCCTGCCAACAAAAGTAAAGACGGTGATGGACCCAGTTTCAATTTGCTCATGGAACTTCTCCGTGGTGACCACTGAACTCAAAATGGCGACTCTCTGACCTCAAAAGTCAAGGATCCATCATATAAACCTTCCTGGTTACTGTATTAAACATTGCTCAAGAATTATTTAAGCGAAATCTCTCTACAATGACATAAAGAACTGACTTTGATATAAAACCTATTTTATAAGTTTTTTTAAAGTCACCAGTCTTTCATGTTAAAAATAGGTAAATGCCTAGTCTGACTATAGTTTTTGACGTGATTTTGAATGAAATGTAAGTTTCTTTTGTGTGTAACATAATTTTTGAACCTCACTTTGAACGATAGGCAATAAAGTTGTTTTCAACCGTAACGTTGGCAGAATCATAAATGATTTAGTTCAGCCATACAATTTAAAAATAAAATTTCCATGCAATGATGCAATGCCGATATCTTATGAAAATTTTAACATTTAGGTGTAAAACTTTAGGAGCAATTATTATGACTTTTTTATAGTGAAATAATAGCAACTTTGTTAGGACGGGATTTGATGAATTTTTGTAATGGCTCAGCATCGCCCGCGAATAAACTTTTTTCACTATATACAAAACTTTACCCAAAATTATGATGTATGTCTGGCCTTGATAAAGACTGCATTTAAATCTTTGTCCCTTCAGTAGAAAAGTAGGTATACCTATTACCTATGACATATAAACTATATGATATTAAATGACTTTCTACGCATAAAGAAAGTGCCAATTTAGCTCATACTTTGCATTTAATCATCTTGAGTCTGTTTAAAGCCCGAAAAATCTATAAATTTACTTCATACATTTTTACCTACATTTGTATTATAAGGGCAACTATTCGCATTAATATTAATAAATAATGAGTGGTACTTTTTAAGGTCCTGTGGTAATAGATAGTGTTTGATGAAGTATCTGTATACCTACTAAATATGCTTGCCCTTACCATAGTAGAAATATTACTGTTGAAGCTTTTGCAAAAGGTTGTTCAGTTCAGACTATAAAATTAAATTCAGTATTATTTTTTAAAACAGTCCCTAATATTATAAAGAGGAAAGATTTGTTTGTTTGCTTGTTTGCATCGAGAAGGCTCCGCAACTACTGGACCGATTTGAAAAATTCTTTCACTGTTGAGAAGCTACATTCTTCCCGTATTCCCACGGGAACGGTAGCTATGCGGATGAAACCGCGTGACGTTTGCTAGTAATTTATACAAACGAATGACTTGTAAGTACGGCATTGCCCTAAAAGAAAATGAAACGACATATTTAACTAATTCCGTCATAAATCACTGCCACTGAAACTTCTTATACCTATTTTAACAAATAATAACCTTATATTTAATGGAAAATATATGGGAACGATTAAAAAAACAAGGTTAGATAATATTAAATGTAATGAAAATGAGACTTTGATGCTTTTTGCACATGGCAAGGCAACTTTGTATTATCTGTGAGATGGTTCTATATTTGAAATTAAATTGATTGTTTTTCTGGAGTTGGAAAGTGGCTCTTGCCTTTTCGCATTTTTATTAAAATACTAGAAAGATGATATTTGTGTGTTAGTAAACATAAACTAGGTCAATAGTAAATATAAACTGCTGAATAAGGAACCGTGGTCCATCAATTGGTCATACTGGTAAGACCACGAGTATTATACTATGTCTCACATGTTGGACAACACATAGTATAGGTCCTACCAGTAGGTCAAATCGATTACCTTATGGAAATAGTAATAAAACCGAATGAGAATCCCTTGTATCAAATACCAAATTTTTGACTACCGATTTTACTTTTATTGTTAAAACAGATATTTGCAAACCAGACCAGTTTATATTACTCTTGACTTATAAATGCCAAGTACATGTCATAGGGTAGAGGAATATTGTATAAGAACTACAACGAGTTTTACCTATTTTGGTAAGTATTATACATTTTGTGTATAAATTGGGATGCGTCAAATTTTATATAAATAGAAAAATTTCAAGACGAACCCGTTAGTTAAGAAATATGTTTGTAATCATTGCCATTTTGATTTAGTTACTTAAGTTAGTTATAAATGTTGTTAATATGTGCAGCTTAGAATATGAATAAAAGCAGTTCTGGAGGTGAAACCTTCAAGATTTTAGAGGTTATAGTTAAATACAGTTTTTAAAACTCATCTTTAAGTTATATTTATTCATTCGTTTCAAAAAAATGTGTTATGTACATGTTATACAAAAACTTCTATGCGTGAGAGTAAGTTTGGAACTATATGCCCCGCAAGTTTGTATTGCGCTGGAACCTTGTCATAATGACAGCTAAGTGACGTCATCGTGACGTAGCGCGAGCGCGGGATGGCCTCGCGAAGTTGCGTACGGTATTCTTTTTAGTACTGACCACTCGACGGACATACGTCACCAAGATGACCGCCAAGCGCAATACCAACTTGTGGGGCTTATACAACTGTTGAAAACTGCTGGTCCGTTTCCTTTATTAGCTACTTTTAACCGTCTAGTAGTCACGGTTCATGAGGAAAGGTCTGGTGACAGACAGACGGACAGCGGAGTCTCAGTAATATGCTTTTTAGTGGTTCACAAAAGCATGTTACAGAACTTTCCTTTGACGAAATCGGTTTGAATTTTCAGTAACTCATAGGAGTTGTTGTATTTGTACAGTTAGATTCCGATCATGCTTTTTTGTTCGGTGTTGGTGCAATACTAAGCATAAAGTAGCATTGCTTATTTTATATACACTCGTTTTCTTTTATGATACATTTATTATGATTTATTTCTATTTTTTCTTTAGCTGTCATGGCACAACTTTTGCAAGCTGACCACGTCGTCAGTTTTAAAAACCAGTCAGTCACTGCCGTTTTGTAAAGTAAGAAATTGCTAAGAGCAATTTTATCTAATGCAATACTTATTATTTTTATATAAAATATTCTCATATTATAAGTATATTTTTAGACTTAGTATATAGGTAAGTAATCTATACTAATATTATAAAGAAGTAAAGTTTGTGTGTTTGTTAAATTGTAAGGGGTAATCTCGGGATCTACTAAACCGATTTAAAAAATTCTTTCACCAATAGAAAGCTACGTTATTTTGGAGTGTCATAGGCTATACAGCATCACGCTACAACCAATAGGAGCGGAGCAGTAATAGTAAATGTTTCAAAAACGGGGGAAAAGTTATCCTTTTGAGAGCTTAGTTGCGTGTGCCGCGTAAATATTTAAAGTTATGTATTGAATATTAACGAGGAGACGCTACGGGAGTAAACGCAACGCGACGGGAACAGGTAATACTCTCTCTTATGTGGCGCAAACGAAGTTGCGCGGGTCAGCTAGTATTTTATATTAATGCTTAAAAGTCGCCTTAATATTGAATAAACAATATTAACTATCGGAAAATGGTTCTAAGATATGTAGTCATTACAAAAATATGTTTTTGCATTGGTTTATTTATAATATATTTCATAATCTTTATTTTATATTTTCATAGTTGAAAATTATAGGGAAGATACAATACCATGCCACAATTAGGTAGTTTATGCTCTACAAGTTAATAAAAAGCTACAAGATTTTAATAAGGTGACTTTCGTATGCAACCTTATATTATCTTTATTTTAATGGCATTGTCATTGTAATTCGAACAACGCCTAATGATAATGACGTCAAGAGTCTTACAATTTGGTATGCTTAAATTTCTGCGATAGTCTTGTGAACAGGGTGTGTTCAAACTTTAGCAAAATTACGTACTAACTACATTCCATACAAACGTACGTTTAATTTTTATTGCTTTCTTTTATTAGACTATTGTTCAGTTGCAATAAACTTGTACTGTACTCTTAAGAAAACGAAAGACGTAAAACAAAGAATAATATACAATATAATAAGTACTTCTTAGAATCAGACGGGCACAAGTACTTCAGTTAGTTTAGTTAATATATCAAAGCTCATAGTTTATAATAATTTACTTACATACACTTTCATATGTGCCACATAACTATGTTTAGAATGTTCGCAAGAAATACTCAAAAATATATTGTTTATCGAAATAGGTTTTATACTTCAGTTTTAAAAATATTAGTTTAGAATTAGTATAGGAACAGTAAGAAAAAAACGAATCAAAGAGTTCAGAGCATGTACTCGAATTGTGGATCACAGAGAATTTCGTACGTTTAATGTCATTCGCACCCGCGTGAAAGTATACTGGTATTTCGCTCTCACAGTAGGTAAACTGTGTGAGAGAAATACCATTACCTACTTTACTACTGGTCGCCTCAACTATGTGAGTGACAAACGGGTCTGGTGGTGCTAGGAACTATTCTCTGTGCTCCGTTATTCGATAAAGTAAGTGCATAAGAAAGTTGAGACTCGCTGTACGGAAACAAAGACTGCTACCAGGTCAGAACCGTGCGGTTAGGTAGGGTATAATGGCAACCCGATAAAATACGTTTAGCCCACTTCAATAAGTCTGATATTCAATTAAATTGATATTGACGTGGGAATCAAAATAGTTCAGGCGCGCTATTTCGGCGAATGACAATATTTTTAGACATTAATCCAAAATATACTTCGATCAACAATATACCTACTGTTGATGAAAATATACCACGTAAAAATGTCGTTTGAATGATAAATTATTATGAACTCTGTTTCAATATTATTTTTCGAAATTGTATTGCTGTAACTTGTTTTTACTGTGGTCGAATAGAGTAGGTAGTCATGGTATGACCACTTGTACGCAAGTATCAATCGTAAAAGAGAAGAGGGGTCTTTGTTTCGTGTCTATCGAGTTTTTTCTTCGATTGTAGGTACTTCCGATATTAAATAAAAATTTATATTCATTATTAAAATATAAATTTTTATTTACATTTTCTTTAAGATTTGACGTAACAATATTTTGCGTTAAAATCCTGTCAATAAATAAAATAAGTGGCATCTACATATTTCTAGTTATTTAGATTCGTTACTGAACTGATAATTTAAGATGCTAGTACGTTAGATTATATTTTTATATTCAGTAAAGCAAAGATGTGCGTGAAGTTGAGGGAGGTATGATCGAAGTCCGAATAATTTTTATATTAAAAATTAAAAGGAATGTAAGTTTGGTATGGCGTCCATGATACACTGTTATTATACATAAGTATTATAGTGATATTGTATTCTCTTTTATTTTGTAGAATTATGAAGATTTTTTTATATATAGTGAAAAGTGAATAAAATATGATTTTGATTTATGAATGTTTTTATATTTTTCAACCTAGACTTATTTTAGGAAGTTTGATCAGATGCCCTTGCGGCCTTGGTTAAAACTAGCTTTGCTACTGTTGCTATTCGGATGCGCTTGTGACATACAACGAACCCTGTAGCACCGGTTTGAAGTATGTAAATAGGTCACACCACAAATTAGATAAATAAATGGACACCGCTCAGACATTAGAGTTCACAAACACGAGATCAAAGATTTTCATAGCAGTTTTGGATAGGTAAGTACTGATTTGTGCGCGAGTGTGCGTAGCAGAGAGGTGTGTAAAAAAAAATGTACTGAGATTTCCATCTGTACTATCTCTTTTTTTATTTAACGTGAGGGATCCTTCATGGATGCTATGCCGGACTTCTACCGACTAAAAAAACCTCACGTAACGCCTAACAGCCTAAGGTTGGGAGCCCCGCCCGGGTAAGTTCTCGGAAGGATGTGCTAAGGTGAAGGACCCATCTGTACTATCTAATTTGTGATCACACATAAATATGGTAATTTATTTCCACCAGTAAAATGATTAAATACTATTCAATTACATACAGATCGGCAACTTCCTGCCTCCCACTGAGTAAGCGTCCCCATCCCCCCACCAAAGTTGATGTGTCTATTGCCGTGACAGTACTTGAGAGAGTGTCACTGCGTTGCATTACGTATTACTACCTACGTACTTTGTGCTATCGCTTTGGTTTAATTTGTGCTTAGCCAAGGGTAGATTTGGAAAAAAAGTACCTACAATCCTACAAACATGAGATTGCGTTCTGTTCCTTATTATTTTGTTTCCATAGCTAGTCTCCCTAGTATACTGGTATACTCACACACACATTCAAGCTTGATTCAAGCATTTACATTACTTGTATATTAGTGTGGGTGAAAACGAACATTTTTGTATGGAGTTTCCGCCCTGTGCTTTGGTCACTGAGTTGGGCGCCAGTCAAAATTATTGAAAATTAACTTGATAGTAGATATGTAATACTTTTGCCTCGGTGGAGCAGGCGTTAGTTGAACCTGAGGTAGAGGATAGAAAACACCCAAAATGCGAAACAAAAATTTGTGGATCTCACAAATATTTAGACCGAAAGGACCTCAGGGCGGCAGGCGGTTACACAACTGAATACGCCACCGATGCAGTCAACACATTATCACTATCATTAAATTATACCACAGGGCGGAAACTCCATACAAATGATTCGTTTTCAATTCTGTCACCTACACTAAGAACACGCTATGTTCGTACAGAGCATAAATGTGTGTGTGACCGTATGACCACTAAGGCTAAGCAAATGTTTCGTTAAAATACCCTCCAACTTTATGACGGCTGTGGCGGAGGTGGGGAAGCTTGCTCAGTGGGGGGCAGGGAGTTGTCTATCTGTATGTAATACCACAGATAATAAATTAATATATTCTATAGTAACACATATAATCTGTGGTAATACTATTATAATCTTTGATTATAACTAAGGGATTCGGCGGGAAACTTTCAGACAAGCGTTACATTGTGTTTTAATAATTTTTCAAAACTAGTGTAATTTTGAGTGTTTATGTGTAATTTATGGTGGATTATTAAACAAAGGTTCGACAACGTGCAGAAGTGTTGGAAAGTGATAAACCGCAGTGAAACGCGAGTTTTTAGGTTTGTCGACGAATTCCACAGCAATCTCTAGTAAGGTACTACCGCCTTACTAGAGTAGAACTTAGTCCAAAATTGGACATACCTACATGAATACGCTGCTCATAAGAAGAATCATAACATGAAAATGATTTATATTTTCACAATGAAATTTACTTGACTTTGGCATACTCTCAAACCGAGAAAGTCCAAGAACAAGAAGAAAAAAAAAAACTAAGGGATTCGGCGGGAAACTTTCAGACAAGCGTTACATTGTGTTTTAATAATTTTTCAAAACTAGTGTAATTTTGAGTGTTTATGTGTAATTTATGGTGGATTATTAAACATAAAGTTTCGACAACGTGCAAAAGTGTTGAAAAGTGATAAAGCGCAGTGAAGCGCTAGTTTTTAGGTTTGTCGACGAATTCCACAGCAAGCCCTAGTAAGGTACCACCGCCTTACTAGAGTAGAACTTAGTCCAAACTTGGACATACATGAATACGCTGCTTATAAGAAGAATCATAACATGAATATGATTTATATTTTCACAATGAAAACTTGACTTTGGCATACTCTCAAACCGAGAAAGTCCAAGAACAAGAAGAAAGAAAGATTATAACTAATTTAGTGAGACTTTTTGACTTATAGTACCTATGAGTAATTTGATTGTATTTTTTTGCCTTTCTGACCAGTAATACACCTAGGCGTTCCACTTTTAACTTTCTGTGATGTTGGTCCACCTGGGATCCACGGTTAATTTTGTACCCCTGATCCACCTAGCATGCATTACCTAAGCAAAATTGTTTTACTAAAGGCAAGAATCTCTTTTTAGGATTCCGTATCCACAGGGTAAAAACCTCGACCCTTTTCATGACACTGCCGTCTGTATGTCTGTCTGTCCATCACGAGGATGTATCTCAGGAACTGTGATAGCTAGAAAGTTGAAATTTTCACAAATGATATTATTTCTGTTCCCTCGGAAATCAGAATTATAATGATAATTATATTAAGGGGACTCCCATACAAAAAACGAGTTTTTTTTTCGCTTTTTGATATGGTAACCTCCGTGGACGAGTCCGACTCGCACTTCGCCGGTTTCCAGCTTAGTTTTTCAATGGTTAACTGTTGGCGCTAATATGGTCATTTATTGAAGACAACGTAGATACTTTTTTTTTAACGTGAGGAAAATCCTACATGAATGCTATGCTGGACTCCTACCGACTACGTGTGATTGTACACGTATCCTACCTAACAGCCTACGGTTGGGAGTCCCGGGTAAGCCCTCGGAAGGATACCCCAGGACTCACATCCCAACAGACCTACGCCTACCACTGCGGCCTGACTTTGGGGGGGGGGATCAGTGCTATCCTATCCCACAACTTGGGGGGGGGGGGGTAGAATATTAGCACAGTAGTATACAGGATGATTTTTTTCAAAAGGGATTGGATGGCCAACTCTGAAACTATAAGGAATAGCGAAAAATGCTCAAAGGAGTCACGAGCCCGATTTTGATGAAACTTTAATCCTCATCATTAGATTTTTGAAAAACCAATTTTCCTAGCGGGTCCGTAACTTAATTTCGAGAGACATAATATATGTTCGATTATTGAAATATCGACTGAACGATTGTGCGAATAGAGTTTATTGCAAAAACAACGAATCGAATCCATTGATTTCGAAAAAAAAACACAACCTTTATTAATACACCTTACGATAGTGTTGCTATTAAGGATCATATTCTGGGAAGTAAGGACATACGGCAAACTAAAGGAAAGAGCTCATATTTAACAAAATACTTTTTTTTATTACGTTAACCGATTAATTGTTCAAAATCTTTTCAATGCATAGCTGGATTCGAGACCTCAAGGATCGTAGTGCATTCAATATTATTGATTCTGTTTAGAATATACGTAATACTTAGGATCTATTCTGGAATTTGGAATGAAACAAATTATGATACAAAATTTAGGTACCTACATGAAATATGAATTCTATTAAAATTCCAAACTTTCCTTAAATTTGCCGTATATCATTACTTCGCAGAATTTGATCCTTATCACCTTCACTATCGTATGGTGTAATAATAAAGGGAGTGGTTCTTTTTTCAAAATCAATGGGATCGATTCCCGGTTAGGATTATTGGTTTTTCCAAAATCTAATGATGAGGTTTTAAGTTTTATCAAAATCGGGCTCGTGACTCCTTCCAGCATTTTTCGCTATTCCTTATAGTTTCGGATTTGGCCATCCAAGCCCTTTTCAAAAACTCATTCTGAATATTAGTAAACAACAATGCGTTCAATAGTTCGGTTGGAGTATTTTTAGGCAACCTAATCAAATGATAATGGACATCGTCCTAAAAGCACGCCATTTCTTATTTTAGCGAACTGAGCTTGCGAGCGGTCAATTACTGGTACCCTGGTTTGGGACTGGTACACCCATCCTACGAAGTTAACCATGAAACGTAGGTGTTCCTTTTTGTCGCTTCGCTTCTTCTTGGGCTTTCTCGACTAAGGAGTATGCCAAAGTCAAGTAATTTTTAGATAAAAAAAGAAAGAATCTTATTCGCGTGAGATTCTTTTAAATAGCGGCGTATTCATGTATGTATGTCCAAATATGGACAAAGTTCTACGTCAGTAAAGCAATAGTAGAATTAGAAGCAGTCTTTGACTATTTAGCACAGGACCCGCCTTAGGTACTGAAGCATTCCCCTCTGCCAAGGCAATAGACCATTCTGCCAAGGCAATAGACCATTCGGACTAAGAGGTTTATAAAAAGCACTTGAGAATCGATTGATTCACTATCATAATCGTTATAGCTGTGTGCGAACGCATGGCTTCCTCAGATTAAGGCCGATGTATGTCGATTATGATAGTGAATCAATCGATTCTCAAGTGCTTTTTATAAACCTCTTAGTCCGAATGGTCTATTGCCTTAGCAGAGGGGAATGCTTCAGTAAGGCGGGTCCTGTGTTAGATGGTCTAAGGAAGCGGTAGATACTTTTTCGTATGGTATGGAGTTTGCAAAATGTAACCAACATTCGCGTTTCACTGTGTTTTATCACTTCTCAACTCTTCTCGTTTTCAAAGGTGTTATATTTCAGAATCCCATCCACCATATTTACACATACACTATGAGTAGACTGGTTTTGAAAAATTACCACTGATTGAATGGCATCCCCGTCTAAAGAGTTCAATTCAATTCAATTTGGGAGTTTCGGACGCAACACGAAGGTGTTTGGAATTGTTTTTTGGGTTAAAACTTTGATTTGATAGAAATCTAACTAAAACACAGAGGATAGTGCCCTACTTACCTACGCACTAAATAGACGACGGCTATGATTTTATTGACACTTAAGTTTCATTGTAGTCGACTGTACCTACCAGTTTATCTTTTTATATTGCTAGACGGCAGACAAAGGTTTTGGTGAATTTCACAGGTCCCAAAACACCTCTGTAAGGGCAAAACCAAGGAGATTTTGTGAGTACTCCCAGCGCCAACGCAATCAGGTGCTGGGAGACTCTCACACTGTTCCACGCCGAGTTAAAAAAAAGTGGCAGACAAGAACAAAGGGCATCAGATTTTTTGACGTGACAACGTCTTATAATTTGATGGCGACGGCTGCACGACGAAAAACATGACGTATGCGGCGTTACCTCGCTCTGAGGCGTTCCATTTAAGGCTGAGTTGTAACGTTCAATTATCGTCAGTTAACCGACTTTACAGACAATCGATTTTTTTTATGCTACTAGTAGCTACTGGTAGCAGACAAGCATACGGCCCACAAGATGTATTATCGGTGGTCACCGTAACCTATAGACGTTTGCAACACCAGAGGCGCTACACTCTAAGATTGAAAGTGGTTTCCGTTGGCATTACCGCTGTCGACCCTATTGCAGTACCGACTTATAGCTAAACGAACAAGCAGTGCTGTTGAAGCCGCCTATAGGGTTCTTCCTGGGTTTACCACTGTTGACCGAAATTCATTTGATCATTTGACGTGTGACCGAAACAACATTAGGCCGTTCTACTACTGATCGAATGAACAAGTGACCAAAAGAGTTTTTGTCGAACAAACATTTGGTATTTTTACTACTGATCGAATGAACGTTTGGTCGAAAAACAGTAGACTCAAGAATATTTTTACAAACAAAAGCGAAATAAGTAGAATTCGGTACTGGCACTCGCCGGCCGCTGCCGCGGCACGCTCGCTTCGCTCGCTCGGCTCGTGCGTTGTGGTCGCAGTTCTAACCTAACCTAACCGAGCCATTTTGATTCAGCCTATGTTAAAATATTCTCCAGTCAACTGTTTTTCGACCAAACGTTCATTCGATCAGTAGTAAAAATATCAAATGTTTGTTCGATAAAAACTCTTTAGGTCAATTGTTCATTCGATCAGTGGTAGAATGGCATAATGATTTTTCGGTCACACGTCAAATGATCAAATGAATTTCGATCAACAGTGGTAAACCGGTTCTTCCTCCTTGGTCCTGGGTTAAAATCTACCATGCTACTGACCTCTGGGACGAATGGTTGAACATGTCTTTGAAGGCACAGAAACGCTCGTAGATAGTCACAAACGCTCGCCCATATCAGGACTTATTTTACTTACAGGTAGGCTGTGGTAGGGTACCGTGTGGTTTCAGCTGATAAGAGTCCGGCATATTATCCATGAGGATTTCCACACGTAGGTATAAATAATAAATAAATAAATAGCCTTTTATTTCTTGCGAAGTTAATACAGAGTTTAAAATAAAGTAATAATTAAAGTAGAGTTTAGGATTAAAATAATTTGAAAAATTTAGAAAAGCGTAATAAGTACTTATATTTAAAAGATTTTGCAAGTATCTCACTCTATTATGCAAGAACCTCTCCTCAGGTGAAGGCTCTTAGCTAGGTATTTGCTGCCAGCAGGTTTCCAGTATGAGGTCTTCCTTGGAGACGGTTGCCATATGGACCCTTCCACTTTGTTACCCACTAAAATGGGCAGAGCAAGTAGCGAGGCTGAAAGACAAGCAGTGGACTAGCAAGTCCACTGCTTGTCTTTCAGCCTCGCTACTTGCTCTGCCCATTTCTATTTTAGTTTTTTTGCGTAGCTTAGAGCGTCTATGGCTTTTGTAATTTTTCTTATTTTGTTGTGGCGAATCTTTTACTTTTAATTTTTTTTTCTCACGTAAAAACCCTTAACATGTCCATTGAACTAATATTACTACGTAATCATGACTAACCTTTTCATAAAGTTTAACGCAGTAATCGTATACAAAACACAAGCGGAAATACATGGTTTCGTGCTACATAATAAATCTCAGGTCATTAGATTATTGAAACGAATTGCAATTCTAGAAAGGAAACAATATAAGTTATTAAGTGATTATATAGATTAAAACATAAAAAGCAAAATGCCGAAAATGTACAACAAAGGTGTGTCAGACGATTAAGGTAATAAATCAATAAACCAATCAGTGTGACATCGAATAGGTCTTTTTCAATCTTATCGAAGCATGACTTATGAATACAACCAATACTTATAATCTGTGCAATAAAATTTTATGGATCTACTCTAAAATCCATTTCCCGCATTTTTGTTGACGGTATTTTTTATGGCGTAATTTACTACAAATATGTAGTTTAATTTCATGAAGCACAATGTACGTAACATTTATGCTGGGTTGTAGGAAGGCATACTGAAAGAAAATAAATTTATTTCACATAGGCATATACAGATGCTCTTGTAAAACGTCCAGAATATAAATCAAAATCTACCACCAGTTCACAACGCGACCCACCTGAGAAGAACTGGCAAGAAACTCAGCGGGTTATTCTTTTTAGAGCTCTATTTACAAAATGAATCTAAAAACTATGCATTTTTACAATTTTTTTGAGAATCCAGTAGAGCAGGTCATTTCCAGGCTTCTCCATCCAACAAATAATCACCAATTGTATAGTAGCCCCTGCAGTACAATTTACTTTTTACAACCTTTTTAAATTTATTAAGGGACATACTTTTAATTTCGTCTGGTAGCCTGTTGTAAAAGCGTATACAGTTACCCATGAAAGAATTGCTGATTTTGTGCAATCTGCTATGATAAACAGCAAGGTTACTTTTATTTCTAGTGTTGACATTGTGTCTATCACTTAACTTAGCGAAACTATGTAAATTTCTTTGTACGTACATCAGATTCTCAAAAATATATTGTGATGCTACTGTAAGAATTTTAACCTCTTTGAATTTTTCGCGCAGAGAGACCCTTGGACCTAATCTATATAAAGCTCTTATGGCCCGCTTTTGTAAAATAAAAATTTTATCTATATCTGCAGCATTGCCCCACAGTAGAATACCGTAAGACATTATGCTATGAAAGTAACTGAAATAGACTATTCTAGCCGTATCTACATCCGTCAAGTGCCTTATCTTTTGTACAGCAAATGCTGCTGAACTTAATCTATTTGCTAGTTTGACAATATGTGGACCCCATTGTAAACCAGCATCGACCGTTAACCCTAGGAACGTCGTTGATTCCACAAGTTCCAACACCCGACCATTAAGTTGAACATTGGTTTCTGACTGTGTTACATTAGGCAAGGTAAATTTTATGCATTTAGTTTTATTATCATTCAGTCTAAGATTGTTAGTGTTAAACCAATGAACCACTTTAAAGATTGCGTTGTTGACATCGTCATAGTTATCTATTTGTCTTTTAACTTTGAAAATCAAAGAAGTATCATCTGCAAACAAAACAATCCTGTTGTTGTCCCCCACGTAAAAGGGTAGGTCATTAAAATATATAAGGAATAAAAATGGTCCGAGTATTGAACCCTGTGGGACGCCCATAGTAACTACAGAGCCCTCTGAGCGTGTACCATTAACATCAACCCTCTGAATTCTATTGTTCAAATATGAAGTCAGAAGATCGAGAGCCTTGTTTCTTATGCCATAATGGTGTAATTTCCTGATTAATGTTTCATGTTGGACGCAATCAAATGCCTTAGACAAATCGCAAAACACACCAATTGCATCTTGTTTATTCTCCCAGGCCTCGTAAATACATTTCAATAACTCTACACCAGCATCGGTAGTCGAGCGTCCTTTAGTGAAGCCAAATTGTTTCTCATGAAACAATTTGTGACTATTAAAATAGATCAGCATCTGCTCTAGTATTAGTTTTTCAAATATCTTGCTCAAGGTCGGCAACACCGAGATAGGTCTGAAATTACCCGGATCTGAAGCACTGCCAGCCTTGAACAGTGGTATAACTTTACTGTGTTTCATCAAATCAGGAAATACACCACTTGAGACGCAATCGTTAAACACAGTTGCCAAGTGGGGTGCAATGACATCTATAATACTTGATACGGATTTTACTGATAGCCCATTAAGGTCAGCGGTTTTTTTAACATTAATAGATCTAAATGCTTTTAAGATGTCGTTGCAGTTGACAACTGTAAATTCGAACGCGCCCTCACAGGCAGCTACAGATTCTGCTAATAAAAGCTCGGCGGAGGTGGAAGACGACCGGAGAGTGTTAGTAATCTCTATAGGTACATTACTGAAAAATTTTTCGAACTCGGTCGCCACATCCATATCCCCCGAAACGTGGTGATTGTCTATCTTTAAATGAAACTTTCTTTCATTCGCTGTACACCTACCACATTCCGCATTTATAATGTTCCAAGTAGTTTTAATGACATCCGCAGAATCTAAAATTTTATTTCTAATGAAATTAGACTTGGCTAAGGTACAGGCTTGCTTAAATATCTTTGAATATTTTTTAACATATTCCTGAAACTCTGGGTTGAAATTATGCGATTTTTCAGAATACAGTTCATATAGTTTATGGCGACTTTTATAAATTCCGGGTGTTGCCCAGTCACTGAAAGCAGAGCTGCCTCCGATTGATAAAGTCTTAGGGGTAAAGATTTTCCCAAACACAGCATGTATCAAATTAAATAAATCAGAGTAGGATTCTTCTACACTAGTGTAATTGGGCAATTCTGTTATTTTCTTGACTAAGTTTCTTCTGAATGTTTCCAAGCGATGTGTGTTAACTGGGACAAAACTAATTATTTTCTTATTTTCCCTACTATTTCTCAGATAAGAAACAAACTGACCGCGATGATCTGATTTTACAGGGTCCACTATACATTTTTTAATGGGATTTATATTTGTATAAATATTATCAATACAAGTAGCACTAGTGGCAGTTATACGAGTAGGTTCCAAAAATATATTATACAAACCAAATGACTTGAACAAATTTAACATTTTCTCTCTCTGTAAAGGTTCCCGTGCAGTTTCTAAAACATCTACATTGAGATCCCCACAAAATAGGACCGTTTTTTTAGTACTTTGGCATTTAAACAATGCTTCTTCAAGTTTTTCTTCGAACTGTACATATGGAGCGTCTGGGGGACTGTATATGCTTAGTACAATGAACCGCTCAAACTCTATACTGGCTATCTCAATAACTCGTTCAACAGAGAGGGCTACTATGTCTTTACGTTCTTTACACTTTATTGACTTATTAATAATAATTAAAGAGCCTCCACGTTTATATTTCATTCTACAGAACGAGCTAGCAACCTGGTGATTTTTGAAATTGAACATGACTTGATAAGATAAACTAAACTTGGTTGACCGATTTCTGGAGTCTATCATGAGATATAGGTACACATATTAATGATAAGTAGGTATCTACGATATTGGACACGAGGAATAGAATATTCTCGATCTGTGAAATAAGAAAGAAAGAAAAAACATTTTTGTGCCTCTACATCTTTATAGATTTCGCTTACACAAGCTGGTGACGGAAGCTCCCTCCCAAATCGCAATTTTTTACCATTGGGATGTGGGATGATGTAGGTGGGATTCTTTAGTGTCTAACATGATTATATCTGAACTGCATAGGTATGTAGATTTGGATACATAAGCCTTGCATTGATGTAAGATCCCACGTATGATGCAAGGTCAGACGGCTAAATTATAAATCTTTCCTAGCTACAATTGAAAAAATAAGAAATTATTTATCTACTTACTACCTATTTACCTCATTTTAAAAAACCAAAACATATTAATAACTAGACAAAATTTCTTAGAATTTATCAATTCTAAGAAATGTTGTCTATCGAACAAGGTGTTTGTTTAATTAATGTCAGCAATTTGAGATGAATTTATAGTTACGTACATAATAGTCTTCACAGTGACATCTGTAGTAGATACTTAGGAAGATAACGAAATGATTCTGTCAACACATTCTGGGAAATTTGTAAGAAGAATCTTAAACATGAAGTATCTAAAACTAACATAGTATTGTGCGTCCAGATGCTTTGGACGCCTGACCTGATAAATAAGTTGTTATGTACAATGAAGACTCAACTGCTCAGATTTTAAGTCTGTAGGATGTGAACTTACTTTAATATTTACCTGTGTTCTCCTTAGAACAGTTGTCTGTAGTTATTGCTGATCAGGCATTTTCGTCATCAAGCTGTCTCGCGTCTGCTGTAATTTTAATAACTCCTTTGTGCTTGCGCAGTCGGCTAAAAGCGATTCACTTCTATGGTTTACCCGTTCCCCAAAGACGAGGGATAGCACCCGAACCACCCCTAGGCCCCTAGGCGAGGCCGCAATGGCGGCCGTGGGTCTGTTGGGAGTCCTGAGACATCCTTTCGAGGGCTTACCCGGGGCTCCCAACCATAGGCTTTGGGCGTTACGTGAGGTTTTTTAGTCGGTAGGAGTCCGGCATAGCATCCATGAGGATTTTCCCTCACGTTAAAAAAAAATGGTTTACCCGTTTGACTATGTCTCGTCAGCTTATCCTAAAGGTATGCGGATTCTTTTGCTTTAGATAGTCTTTTTAAAGAATAAGAATCCACTTAATTTATCTTTAAATAGACTATCTAAAGAATTATCGTGATTTAGCGCAATCTGTATTGCTATTTTTGCATCTGGTTTTATGGATTCTTTACATTTACATTGTATCATTGACATATTTTCTGTTATATAGATCGATCGATGCATTGTATGGATTTAAATTAGGTAACCACATAAGTATTTAATATCAAAAAATTCTAGGTGTATTATCGATATGATTCGATCTCTATGAATACATGAGTAGAACCACATATTTTGGTAGGTAGTACCTACCTACGTAATTTAGAAGCTTAGATATAATGGAAAGTTATTCAAGTTCATTGAAATTCATATTTGCCTAGACACGTTTTTTCGCTGACTGACAATTCTTTTGTCTAAATATGTATGAGAAACATTTAATAAATAAATATGATTCAAGATTTACAAACAAGACATTGATCTTGCATGTCATCTAGAAGTAGATACCTACCTAACAAAATTAATGTTTACACAATTCTTAACAAGAACTGAGTTATTACCTCCGACGAAATTGTCATACATACCTAGTTGTTTTACTATCTGATACTGCTTATCTGTATATAGAAGATATTTGGTGGGTATATAAAGGTAGATTTTAGGGGTTGTATTTTGTATAGTGAAATTACGACAGCAGACATGTTGCGAGTTGCCGTAGTCTTTGCCATTTTGGGCTTGGCTATTGCCGGCCCAGCCGTCGTTCGAACTAAGGAGGATATTGAAGAGTTTATTAATTATTTGGAGAGGATCCGAAAGGGTAAGTAATTTTAGTTATTTATGCCTCTGTTATATGCATAATAATATCCGAAAAAAAAATTAAAAAATCGTACCTTATTTATTACGACATCAGCAGGGTTATGATTTTAAGATTACGAAACCCTGGGTAATGATTTTAAACTTTAATTATTAGGTATTATTTACGGGATATTTATACCTAATTCATCTACTATTTTGTCGAGTTTTCGTGTTTTTGGGATCTGGATTGCAAACGACATGATCACGGATTTCATCCTGTAAAATAAATAGTACTTAATCAATTGTTGTAAACTAGTTAGGTAGGTACTTACTTTCATGTTCAAAAATATCTTTTAATCATCTCTCAGTGGCATGTATATTGCATAGTCAAAATGTGTTAAAGAAAATGAAAATAAAATAAAATTGGAAAGTCTGAAATTCTTGGAAAAAATGACGCGTAGCAAAATTTTTGGTGATTGTGGTCTTTAAAGTAAAGCAAAATGTAAACAAATTTGAAAAGCAATTATTAGTAGGTATGTTAACTAAATCATAAATTTCATGTAAAAAAAATTGTCTGTCTTGAGCGAACTCGAATCATCGAATTATTTCAACACATAAGTATCTACTTCCCGGGTAGCCGTAGAAGGTGGTTCAAGTTCTGTTCAACACTGATAATTCTTACACATTTTTTGAATCTGTTTTTATTTGACGTTATACCTAGGTACCTTGAGTGATTCATAAATGCTTAAATCCCTTATTACCTAAGTGCGTACACTAAAACAATACCATAAAATGTTTACCAATGTTATCTGATCATAAACATTCGCACACTTTATGCTCCACAAATAAATAAATGATTTTATTTATTACTAGCTGACCCTCGCAACTTCGTTTACGCCACAAAAGGTGTATGAAACAAAAGGTATTTTTTCAATAGACTCATACGTCGAACCAGCCTGCGACGTACGAAACTGCCCTGTTTGCTTAATCATAAAAGAACTTAATGATTAAGGCTATTGTAAAATAATCCAGTCCGCGGCGAAGGCGTGGACTGAATTATTTTAGAATGGACTTAATCTTTAAGCTCTTTTATGACTAAGTCAACACGCCAGTTTAGATTTACAGTCACATTCAAAGGAATCCTTGAATTCTAGGTTTTGCGAAAGTTGAGATGTCTCTAATTCCTGAACTACAAAATCCTCAACATTGAAACTTGTGTTAAACAATCCTTAAAGTACTCCCTTTACAACACTGAAAAATCTTTGGAATCGGACCACGCATTGAAAAATTATAACTAAAAAAATCGCCTATCCCAAAGGAACCGCGCAAAATATCGGGATCAAAAGTATCCTAGAACCTTCCTCGGATTATAAGCTCTGATTGTACCTACCAAGTTTCATTCAAATCGGTTAAGTAGTTTCGGCATGATACTTATTCGGGATACAGACAGACAGACAGACATGAAAATTTTAAATTACATTTTCGGCTTCAGTATCGATCAGAGAATGCCCTACAATTAAAATTTTCTAAATATTTTCCATGTACAGACTCTCGGCCCTGAACAGTTTTATTATATGTATAGATAGGTTTTGGAAATATGTAGTTAGATATCTATTTTAGACAATTTACTGTATTCTACCACATCGCTTGCTGTACTTTAGTATTAGGAAATGAAATAAAATCTCACTTTGATAACAAAACTATTGAAACTCAACTATAAAAAAATGCCTTTTTACTTTTTCCGGAAGAGTCACCATTTACTAAACATGACCATTCAGGTAAAAGCTCCAGACTTTAAGTGGGCAAAGCTTCGAACCATTTCATGAATCGCCAATAGTTTAACTAAATGAAACTTTTTCCCAGGTAATGCCGAACAACCCGTAATGCAAGGCAGGTCTGCATCAGCACCTGTGGCGTACTCTGAAGAAACCAGCGGCAGGTACCAGGGCGACATCGTGTTGGATGAGGTCGATTTAGAGACGATGTTGGTTGAGTATGCTATGGGTCGTAACGCGTACACCACGTCCAGTATTACAACTTGGCCTGATAAGACTGTTCTATACGAGTTCGGAGCTGGGGAATTCAGTAAGTTGATAATCTGTTGAGTAATTCTTCTGTAATTACGTACTTACTAGAATATTTTTCTTGAGGTCTGTATAAAACTGACTTGTCACTTGCCATATATGTGACAGCAACTCATACTTTAAGTAGGTACCTACCTACTTACCAACCTCTACTAACATTATTCTGTATGTGATACGAAAGACTTGGTATGGTATGAGTAGTTTGGATTTCATGTTGATGATCATCGCAAGGAGACGACTTTGAAGTTGAAATTCTTTCGCAATATTCCTAGGAGTAGACTACAGTACCTACTGTCTCCAGGTTCCTATACATTTTTACAAAAAAAAAACATCTGTCTCTTCAGCAAAAGCGTAATAATAATAGGATATTGAATTGTCCCCAGTCAAAAAACATCTGTCTCTTCAGCAAAAGCGTAATAATAATAGGATATTGAATTGTCCCAGTCATGTTCTTATCTAAGTATGTGATGTTCAAAAGGTTAGAAACTGTTGAACAGAAATCCTAGAGTTCAAACTAGTGAAATAGAGAATAATAAGATGGTATGGGTCCTATTAATCAAATAAAAAAAAACATCTCTTAGATTCTCAACTGTTCTAGTCCGGATCACCTTCATTTAGTACTTACTGAGACATAGTTTCGGAATATGGTATTGACAAGTCTCAACGTAGACTTTTGTCTTTATACTTCGTATTGAGATCCAAGGAAAAGGACGACGATAGTACCTAAAGCTCTCTCTGTTAATTATTCTTGCTTCCAGTTACCTACTTTTGTTTATTTTTGTGCTTTTGCCAACAGCCGCCGCCCAGGAAGCCGCAATTCGGGCAGCTATCAGCGACATCGAAGCCCATACGTGTGTCAAGTTCCGCCAACGTACAAGCTCCGAGTCCGTTTATGTTTTGCTTACTGTAAGTAAATTTACACTATGGTATAATTTTTAATTTTTTTCAGTCTTCCATTAATTTACTGCGCCTTGGGCATAAACTAACAAATATTACGGATCTCAAAATAGTTTATTTATGTATTTATAATGATAATAGGTAGGTACCTAGGTATTTAGAATACGACTGAATAATAATACGGAATAAATATTTAGTGATCCATAAGTTTCTTTCAGACTTAACCCTTCAATCCTCAAAAAAAAATCTGTAAAAATCATGACAGCAGGGGTACCATCTTCTACTACCCCAAAAATGAAAGCAGGGCTACTATATTCTACAAAACAATTTATTTCTTACTTACCAGACCATATTCTACGATTCTGCAAACAGCAACAGGTTTATGCATAGAGAAGACTCGGATTTCTTTCGGAATCAGAGTGTTTTCTATGCATACTATATTAGGTCTAAAAACTAATTTTTCACTTCTTATGCTCGTAAAGTTCTTATTTATGCTGGGTGTATGCGGACTAAAACAACATTTTATGCTCTAGTGCATAAAGTTCTTTTTCTTCTTCTAAAACAATATGGCCATACTATACTAGACCGTAGAGACGGTACCATGAAGATCGTGTTACTCTATGAACCAAACATAATAAAACGCTATTAAATAACTTGTTTTTTTTTGTTACATTTAATTTGTACTTTCTGTGTTCTATATAAATTAAGAAACATTAAAAATCAGATAGTATTATGAGTGAAAAAATATTATAAAATGAACTTATGATTCGGTAGTATAGGTCTCGTTACCCATGCCTAATTTTAATTTTAATTAAAGACTTTTATTTACAATATCACTGTTTCATTTCCTTGCAATAGAAGTGAAAAGCAGAGTGTATAACTCGCTCATAAAACCCATTTTATCCTCGACTTAATATCCACCCTCGCCTTTGGCTCGGGCGGATAAACGTCTCGTATAAAATGGCTTCTTTTATGCACTTGTAGTACAATCTACTATATGTACATAAATCAGTTTTTAGACCTACCGCCCGAGCTATAGGCGAGGGTGGATATTAAGTCGAGGATAAAATGGGTTTTATGATCGAGTTATACACTCTGCTTTTCACTTCGATTGCAAGGAAATGAAACAGTGATATTGTAAAATGATGACGAAAAAATTTAAATGCGATGAAAACGTATTCTAATCAATAAAGAAATGACTACTTTTTTAACCGACTTCAAAAAAGGAGGAGGTTACTCAATTCGACCGTATATATGTTTTTTTTTTATTTTTTTTATGTTTGTTCGCGCAGAACTCCGTCGTTTATGAACCGATTTGAATTATTTTTTTTTCCATCGAAACTAGATACTCCCAAGGTGGTCCCATTTTAAGGAAGTCAGGATCTAATGATGGCATCCTGGAGAAATCGAAGGGAACTTTTAAAAATTGTAGCGGCATCTAGGGAATTTGTAAATTATTTTACTAAGGGCTTTAAAGTAGTACAACTTAATGAAGGTCTGGAGTCGATCTGATGATGGAGACGAAAGACTGTAGAGAGAATTCCCTAACGATATACAGCAGTTACCTTGTGTTTAGGCTTGATTAATTTGTACTGTCGAGAACTTTACACCTAGGTAGATAGATTTTCAGTCACACGTCACTAAAAATTTAAAAAAAAAAATTTAACAAAAAAGAAACCGACTTCAAACAAAACTAAAAACTGAAAAATAAAATTTACGTAGCACAAAGTTAGTATATTCTGATTTATCAGATATCATTAAATATAATACTGAAGTCGGTGCCAATATGACTATGAGAGAGATTAATAATGCCTACCTAAGCCTACATAGTTTTACTGGGCATCGATTTCTGTATTATATTTAATGATATCTGATAAATCAGAATATGCTAACTTTGTGCTAAGTAAATTTTATTTTTCAGTTTTTAGTTTTGTTTGAAGTCGGTTTCTTTTTTGTTAAAATTTTTTTGAAAAATGAATTCCATGTTCTTAAAATAAAATTAATGTGAAATTAGAATTCTTACCCCAACAATGTCTTTTTTCAAGTTTTTTTAAATCATTCTACATGAAGCATTAGGCATGGGTAACGAGACCTATACTGCCTAATCATAAGTTCATTTTATACCTAATATTTTATCACTCATAATACTATCTGATTTTTAATGTTTCTTAATTTATATAGAACACAGAAAGTACAAATTAAATGTAACAAAAAAAAACAAGTTATTTAATAGCGTTTTATTATGTTTGGTTCATAGAGTAACACGATCTTCATGGTACCGTCTCTACGGTCTAGTATGGCCATATTGTTTTAGAAGAAGAAAAAGAACTTTATGCACTAGAGCATAAAATGTTGTTTTAGTCCGCATACACCCAGCATAAACAAGAACTTTACGAGCATAAGAAGTGAAAATTATATTATTTTTACAAGAGAAGTCGGTAAAACCACTTGGTGCAAATAAGGAAAATTATAGATAGGATGTGTGTGATTAAAATTCACTATAATCGAGTCATGATTGCAGATAAATCTCTTACTTATCATACAAAATCAGTGCGAAGATAATAATATTAGTTTTTCTGTGATAACAAGTGTAGGCAAGCATTACATTTGTTTGATTAATTTATCTATTCCAATATTGTATATCTATTCTATAAAAATACGTGTTTATTTGTTGTTACTAAACTCTGCAAATAAAACTGCTGAAACTAACGACATAAGTACTTTTTGTGTATAGCTGAAACGTCTGTAAAAATTGTACAACACGCAGTCGTTGCTGCAGGCAACGTTAGTTAGTTACAATCATGGAGCAGGTTAGAATAAACTAGTTCTAGCTTCAGCGATCGAGATCGAAAAGTCTGAAAAGTTCTACTTCTTAGCAATTAATAGTTCCATGATGGAACTACTGGGAGAAATAATATCCTAGTAGTTCCTCGATGTAAAGGGGTCCCGACATGATCAATTGGCAATTGTCAATAACGTAGAATTTCATGTGCACGTATACGTCGATGCACACACACATGCAAAGCAATCACGCACACTGAAGCAACTTCCATTCATATTTTACGTGACTGACAATTGCAAGGCATGATCGTGTCGGGAGCCTATATGTTCCTCTTTTACTTTGTACCTATACATTTATGCTCTCTAGTTTGACTAGTTCGGTGGCGCTTGCTGTCGTTGAGGTTACGGGTAGTTGGCGCTGTGTTAAAATAGTTATAAAAATATTTGATTGTCTGTAATCAATAAACTCTGAAACTACTGAACCGTTTAAAAATAAATTCGCTATTAGAAGTCCATATCTTTGCAGAGTTCCATTCATTTTTGTAAATACGGAGATGGTATGGTAAAAGGCGCTACGGGGTTCGTAGTATGACACACACGCTGCCGTAGGGTACAGCTAGTTAATAGTATTGTTTTATATAGTTCATTTCGAAGGTAGATTTGTCTTGATTCAGTTTAGAGATGCAGAAAATAAAGTAACAGGTCGTTTTAAACCGAAACTTTACCTATTTCAGGGTATCAACAACGGCTGCTACGCTCACATAGGCTACCGGAGATCCCGAGGGGCGCATCAGATGAACTTAGCCCGCAGTACGCCCGGCAGCGGGTGCTTCCGCCACGCCACCATCGTGCACGAGTTCATGCACATCCTGGGTTTCACGCATATGCATGCCACTACCGGCAGGGATGCGTACGTGGACATTATTGAGGAGAACATCAGTCCAGGTACGATAGCTGCAAACTTGGAACTGCTTTTATTATGTGTGGGAATTCACTACACCTACGCTGGACTCCTGCTGCTTAAAACCACACGTTGCTTTTCGATCTGCCTATGAGCTGGAGCTCCAGTTGAGCCTTAGGAGAAATGACCCCAGGGCTCTGACACGGTAATACTATCATATGATAGATAGTACCGTGGCTCGAACAACCCGCAATCGTTTTTACTTATAGGTAATTGAGATCCACACGGATGTCATGCCGGACTCAAACCGAGTTAAACCACACGACCGTTCTATATCTCTACCTATTCGCCTCGCGCCCCGGGTTCTCGGAAGAATGTCCCAGGATTCCCGACTGAGTACCATTTCACATTTCAGCACAACATGCTTTAAATAGTTGACCAATCTATCTTAATTTGCAGGCAATGAACACAATTTCGACGTGTTCAGCGACACCACAATAAATATGTATTCAATCCCATACGACTACGTGAGCTGTCTGCACTATTCGTCTAACTCCTTCACGAGAAATGGCGACCCCACTATTGTTGCTAGAAAGGTTCGTACTTATTGGTTCGTAGTGGGATGCTGTGTGTGTTTGTCTTTTATTTTGTGTTTCACCGGGTTTCTTGTGTTATGTATTTCCTGTTTTATGTACAAACAAAAATTTTGTAGAAGTTTTACTTTCCTACAACATAAACAATAAGAAAAGTAATGAATAGGAAAACAATAAGAAAAGCAATGAACAATCAAAAAGTACTAATGAATTTCCTTTATAAAGAAAAAAGTAAAAAGTGTGTAATTTACTAAATTAGAGCAATCACGATATGGTAACAAGAGATGTGTATTTTCAACCCGAGCTTTAGAAAAAAATGCAAAGACCAATGACAATGAAATGAAATGGCAAAATAAATTAAATAGCAAACTTGACTGCCTCTGTGGCGTAGTTGGTAGTGATACCGCCTACGGTGCAGGAGGTCCTGGGTTCGATTCCTGGGTCGGTCCAAATATTTGTGTGATCCACAAATGTTTGTTTCGGAGTTTGGGTGTTGGATTTATTATGGATTTCAGCGGCTGTCCTTCTAGCAGTACTTGAGTTTTATGCGTGATGAAATTAGACAGGGGTGACAAACTTTTTGTTTTATAAGTTACTAGCTTTTGCTCGCGGCTCCGCCCGCGTTGAATTCTGATCCTGTTCATCGCTAATAATATATACATATATAATATATAACGTAGCTTAATATTAATTGGTACTTACAATGTTCTTCATTGGTATTTACTTCCACTAAATTATCGTTTTCGATTTCAGAAATTAGAACTCCAACGGGTACGGTAGAATTTTTATTTGTCAATATCCCAATATACCCTTGCATAGTTGTTTTCTACCTTTCTTACAGTACCCCAACAATAACTTATATCATAGTTATCAGAAAAATGTTTGCGACTCCACGTGTTTTGGCCATCATTTGCGTCGAAATATGTCGCTTTGGCGCGAACACGGACACCACGTCTTACACTTGCCGCCATTTTGGCCAAACTGGCCGCAGAATCACGATTCAAAAACTCGCTGAGTGAGAAAGAGACGCACTATGCATGTCAGTTAATTACGTCCGACGAACCAACGAACCAAGAGACTTATAGTCCGTTGGTTCGTTGGTACGTCGGCTCGCGTATATGATCCACTAGCGGACTAAACAGTCTGCTCCTAACGTTGACGGAGACATGGCGTGCTCCCAAACAGAGTTACTTTGTTATTTAGGAATATTGTTACAACAGGAGAAAGAAAAAAAGAAAAATAAAAGACGCCATAAAGTCTGGGTAAAAAGTTGGTTGCGAGAAAGACAAAGATTGTCACATTTAAATTTACTGTCAGCGCTTAATAATGAACCAAATGGCTATAAAAAATATTTAAGGATGTTTGAGGAAGTGTTTAGAGAGCTGCTGGGTTTAGTGTCACCTCTAATAGAAAAAGAGGATCTTGTAATTTCATAATATCTAAAAGATCATTATATGCTGATGTTTTCATACTTTTATTTTTGTAATCTTTACTCGTATACAGCCACAGGCATTTATGATTTTTAAAACATTGTACAAATGTCGTTAAATTGTCGCGACGAAACGAGCGTAGATCCATTATATATACAATCAAAGCGCGTGCGCTCGCTATAAAATTCGAAAAAAGACTGTCGGCTCGCCGGTTTGACTGATCCACTGGCGGTCTTTTTGTCCGCATACTTCGACGCACAACGGACAAAAAGTCCGCGGACTTTTGGTGCTCCACTGGCGAGCAAGACTGTTGGCTCGCTGGCTCGCTAGCGAGCCAACGGTCTTGCTCGCTAGTGGATCAGGCCCTTCATATAACAAAAAACATTGCGTACTACCGGTAGTACGCAAAGTCCTGCCAGCAGGACTCTGCGTACTACCGGTAGTACGCAAAGTCCTGCCAGCAGGACTCTGGACGTTCTATCATTAATTTGGGCTAGATGATGTTGTGTGTGAGCGTCCACAAATATTTATATTTATTTTATTTTATTTAACTATAAATTGCCATTTGTATTTGCAATTTATAGTTTGCTATTTAATTTTTCTACATTTAGCCAAGAACTTGTCTAACAGAACTGCTATTATAGTAGAGCAGATTTAGTATTATTTGTGATTGATTGAGACTTTAGAATTTGTTCCAAGTAAAATACCTACGTACCTACTTTATATTAAATTCTACACGAAATCAGAGGAATTTCCCAAAAATATTGACAATTAAGTAATTGAATTAAACTTAATTTAGATCTTAATTATGTTGATAATAATCTATTAACTGACTTGATTGATGTCGATAAAAGATATGTTTATACGTGATTGGTAGTCTGATTATTCTGATTGATTGATATAGGCATAGACTACCTATACCTATGTATGTACATATTGTACATGGTTATGCATGTTTACAGTAGTAGGTACCTACCTAATGGAAATCACTACTGCGTTACACACACATTACATTTTTAACATATCAACGAACCGTATACCGTGTCATCGTGTCGGACATGTAACTCGTAGCTGCAGTAGATACTGTAATGGAGAAATGTGCCGTAAAATGTTATAAATGTGGACGCAGTATTACGTTTTGGAAGGTCCAGACTTTAATCACATCTAGATCCGTGCGTTTTCCATAGACTTGTAGTTTGGCCGGCTCAGCTTTTTCAGCTTGAACCCCCCCCCCCCCCCCCTTTTTTTACTCTCTGACCTCAGATCGTACGTAAATTATATTTCCTGTTATTTTTGTTACATTCTCTTCCTTTTGCAATAGGTTTCAATCCACTACTATTTTATCATGTTTTAAAAATCATCTACCCGGTCTACTCGTGACATTTCTATTTAAGACCATATTCGTGCTTCCAAATGCACGTAATGTTGTTGGTCAAGGTCGACTGTAATGGTAGTCGCTTAGCCAAGTTGAGTTGGGAGCTCCGGGTAGACCCTCGGAGAGATATCCCCAGTAGTTACCTACTGTCTAACTCAGACTTTGAGATTCTGAGATGCTCGACGCAAATGATTTGTTACTGGTAATCACATAGATAGTAGTAGAATATCTAATGCTTTATTCATTTTACAGGATCACGACGGACAAATGGGACAGCGCAATTTCGTAACAGATTCCGACTGGCTTCGCATCAACCGCCATTATGACTGTCCTGGAGCATGGGACTGAACAAAAATACCGACAGACCAGCTACAAAACCCACTGAAGCATACCCAGTTGTATTATTAAAGTTTAATTTATACCATCTATGTACATAGATTAATATAAGAAGTTTATTATCAAATTCTATGTTTTTTTTTCATATTTTGCTATGGAACTCTCTCCACTTTATCAACCAAAGCATCTCTTAAAAAAGGTTGCAAAAAAAAAGTTTACGCTCCCGTCCGAGCAGTTCGGTTACAGCAAAAGAAAAGTAAAACTAATAAGATATTATTTACAAAACATACAAGCTAACTTTTTTTGTAAGTAGCCCCAAGGGTATCGGCGACCTACATGTTGTTGTGAACACATGACGATGAGTCTGCGCTTTGATCTCCGCGGATCCAGCGCGCGCGTCGTTCGCCTGTCGCACTAAATTTTGTCAGGACAAATTTCGACTCTTTGAAATCGTCGAGATTTAAACGGGGCAGGCGCTTATTTAATCAGATTTATTAGGTTTTAACTACAGAAATGAATGAGTGGATATCGAAATTAAGTTTAATACTTGTTTTGCATGATGTATTATACATTATTGTGATGGCATTTATTGCAGTAGGACCTTGAATAAAGACGCATTAAGTTTTTACTCATTGTTGTTAAATGTAGGTTATTCAGAAATTGGTGACCTAATTTTACCTAGCTGACTGACTTTTCTGCGACTTGACATTCGCGAAGACAACAAGCGGACTTTGGGTTTAAAACAACTGGGAATAATGCTAGACTGATAATGATGACTAATTTAGGTAGCTACCTACCTACTCTTTCAGAATCTCAAATGTTCGAATTTGTTTTTAGGATTCTGTACCCAGAGGGTAAATAAAAACGGGACCCTATTCATCAGACTTCGATGTCCGTCTGTCTCTCCGTCCGTCTCGAGGCTGTATCTCAGTACCGTGATAGCTAGAGAGCTGAAATTTTCGCAGATGACGTACCCTATTTATTTGTGTTGCCGCTATAACAACAAATACTAAAATCAGAAAAAAAGGGAGATTAAGGGCGGCACCCATACAACAAACGTGATTTTTTACCGTTTTTTGGTACAGAAAAAACCCTCTGTGCCCGAGTCCAACTCGCACTTGGCCGGTTTTTTATAGTTCCGGAACACCTAGGGAGGTACCTACTACCTGTTCGCTCTAAGTTTGCCGGTCGCCTCCCATACTACGCCTCTACGCCAGCGGCAAACTTAGAGCGAACGGGCTATGTACTCTCACATGTGTGTGTGTCCTTTCATGAAAATCAGAACTGATTAAGTAAGTGTAACTCAAGCAACCATCTTTCTCTAGGCAGCTAATAAACATGTTCAGAGTAAACTTTGACATGCAACGGTCTAGTGACAGTCCCGCTGACAGCTGTAACGCCGCCAGAGCGCGGGCGCAATGTAACCGACACCCGCCAACGCCGGCGGTCGTCGGCTATTTACGAAGATTCGCCGAAATTCTGCGGAACATACAATATACTGGGGATATTATGTTACTAGAATATAGAAACTGTTTGGTTGTGTGTGGAGTAAGCTGGGGACCATTTTAGGAATTAGTGGAAAACTTTTTTTTTTACTATTTTTCTTATTCTACCGGATTTATTCTACCGGACCCATGGTAGCCCTGAATTATAGGGGCGCTACAGAAACTTGATTAAGAGTATATAAGTCTATATTGAGAATATCTACATGCGCCACTGAGATGGATAGGGCCTAAGATAAACTTGCCTTTTAGGCGAGGCACTTACCTGGGGTTGAATGAATGAAAAATTTCGATGTAGAGCTATGAAAAACAACGAAAAGTGTCCTTGATGTCCAACCTGCTGAATATTTTGGAAAAGACGGCAATTCATTGGTAGACCTTGAACTCGTCATTTTACAACAACCACCTCCCTGCACTAAGATTATACCGTAGACATCTAGCAATGTACCTATACTCTAGGAGCGCATAGCAGATAACTAGGTAGTGGGTATATAAAATCTACTTGTTTAAATATCCTGAAGGAAAATATCGAACGACTATATCTACCACGACTCTACCTACCGTCTAGTAAAACATGTTTTATTTTTTTGTAAATATGCTGGCACTAACTGTAACGTCGTTTTATATATTCAGCTCGCCTTTTTAAGAAGCCGTGCATACCTTATTTTGTTACCAAACTCGGCTACTAAAAGTACCTGAAAAAAAAAACTGTGCCAAAAAGGGCATGTCAACCAAACATCACTTTAAATCTCTAGGGAGTAGAACCGGCATCTAACAAACACGCTAAATACCTATCTTTAAAATCTCTACACTGACATGCACTTAACAGTTTTTCGGTGAAAAAAAAAAACATAAAAATGTGACCGTAAAAAAGTGTCAATTTTTAACGACATTATCGAAATGACAAAAAAAAGTTAAAAGCCGTCAAAGACTTCTGCTATTTTTGTTCGAGTGTTTCTAATTAAAATGATAGTTGCGCTCACAAATTACTGATTTCCTCAGGAAATATCTTATTATCAATTATTTTTATCTTGAAAATTATTTGTAAGTTTACGAGCGTGTTGGCACTGATCGCTTAATATGTATAGACATGATATATTTTTAGTTAAAACTTTTTGAATATCCGTGAACTGAAATCAAAACCTTTCTAGGAAATAATAAAGTACCTAGGCATGAAATCACAGAAATCAGAAAATCTGATATCTGTGCATGAAATGATATGTAGTCAAAATAGGTACACTAGGAACATACATTTATCTCGCCGCCCTGACGTAATCATTAAAAAATACTTAAGTGTGTACTTATTATACCTATTTAAGAGTCCACTACCCAAAGAGTAAAAACGAGACCCTATTAATGAGACTTCGACGTCCTTCCGTCTGTTTGTCTCTCCGACACGCCACGAGGCTGTATCTCAGGAACCGTAATAGCTAGAGTTAACATATTCACAGATGATGCATTTCTGTTGCCGCTTTAACAACAAATACCAAAATTAGAATTTAGATTAAGGGGGCTCCCACACAACTAACGTCAGTGTTTCCGTTTTTTGGTACGGAACCCTCAGTGCACGAGTCCGACTCACACTTAGCCGGTTTTGATAATGTAGCATTTTGTTATTAAATTTAGTCTTGTAATTTTAGGCTGAATAAGTTTAGTACCTTTGTTTCCAAAAGAAAAAAAACATTTGTTTACTTTTTTTTTGCCTGGCGCCTACTACCATGGCGGCATTCTTCCGGATGTGCTTACGTCGCAAATCGTACGACTCGTTTGGCGCAAAGGCCATTAATTTAGCGAACACGTCAACACGGCAGTGGTCGGCGATGAGCCGAAACCGCTGATGCCTTCTGGGTGATACAATTGTTTCTTTTATTTTTGATTTGTGGGTGCATCTAAAATCGATTTCGAAAAATACTTAGTGCTTGTACCTACATAGGTATCATCAGTCACTTTATTAAACATAATTTAAGCTGTGCTTTGACCAACTATTGAATAGGTTGTACAGAATCAGAAAAATGTAGAATGAAACGTGAGTAGGTAGGTGGGAAACTTCGGAGATGTCACTCACGGCTTATTGCGGCCACATGACTAACTGAAGGGAGACAGCAAAGTGTAAAAGAGAAGAGGCTATTAAATTAATTATCACGTATATCTAACATAGTTTTGGGTAGGTACCTAGGTACTTACCTCCCTTCCTTACTGGATGTTATCTAGGTGTGGTAGGTTTTGATGGAAAGGTCTTTCAAAAATACGTAGATCAAGAAATAAACCAAATAACAGATTTCACAACTAAAATTACCTGAAATACTGGCGCTTAAAACATATTTTTGTCACCCCGTTATCGTTTTATTTTATTAATCAGTTTCTGGTGGCGCTTGCTAGATAAAAGTGGATCGATAAAACCACGGTAATACTATCATAGTATTACCATGATAAAACTGAAGAATGACAGGACTGACCAGGTGTACTTAACCACTTTAAAATAACATTAGCTTGTAAGTCCAGAAACGATTTTCTAGGTCAGTCAGCTAGGACTTAAATAAAAAAAAGGTTTGCAATCTCCGAAGTACAAAGTTTGATAAGAGTAGGTATGTTTGATGGAAGAAAGCAATACCTATTTAAAAAGCGAGATGCTACGGACAATGCCTATAAATACCAAACATATGTATATTCACTTATTTTACATTGAAACACCATTAAATAAGTTTTACAAACTTTTTTCAGTCGTAACTACAGGTACTCCATCTTGCGATGTCAAATCAAGACGATCATCCATCATCAATTACGCGATTCTATTTCCGTAAATATATCTAAGCATTTAATTGTCCCAGTATTTTTCTGGTAAGTGCTAAAATTGTATTTTAATTAATCGTTGGGACGAAGCGTTGCGTGGATGCGACGTGAGCGATGGCTGCAATGATTTGAGGTAATTGTTAAGCGCTTGCGCGCTATGATAACCATGATACCGTAAGACGCAGAGACTGAACAAAATCTTACTTAAAAGACGATAGCTGTGCTCGTCGGCTTTCCCGGTGACATACTTCGGCAAACTTTAGCACCCGTTTTACCTTCGTAGAGGACGCGCCTTTTTTTCTTCTAACGTGAGGGAAAATCCTCATGGATGCTATGCCGGACTCCTACCAACTAAAAATTCTTACGTATTCTGCCTAACAGCCTACGGTTGGGAGCCCCGGGTAACCCCTCGGAAGGATAACCCAGGACTCCCAACAGACCTACGGCTACCACGGCGACCTCGCCTGGAGGGGGGGGGGGGGGGGGGGGCTGGGTGCTATCCCGCGTTTTTGGAGGATTTACCCCGGGTGTCATCCCGCTCCTTAGGAGGGCGTGCGTAAATCTCGGGTCACGCTGTCGTCCAGGACCTGCTTCTGTAAGGACGGTGAGCAGCCCCCTCACTGTCCTCAGGCCCCCGGTCATGGAGGCCGATAGTCTTCGGCGAAGACACGTCGGCGGTGCCCCCACGGAACTCAGGTGGGAGGGTTCCTTTTAGTGAGCGCCTTATCACGGTAGCTAGGCAAGAGTACTCGTAGATAAATAAAAAAAAAAATATTCGCGGACATTTAAAAGATGAACCTAACAACTGGCATTATTAGGGTTAATTTCAATTTACTTACTTGGTTTAAGGGTTTCAGCTGGACGTTGACAGGTGCGGCATAGGTATAGGTAGGACAGTGAGTTATACCTGATAATTTTAATGGCAGGCAAATATTGACAGTGGGTATGTAACTGCTACACAGTTCAATTATTTCAGAGTGTCTTTACAACAGCAATATTATCGCAATCGTTCGATATCGATCTCAACAATCGTGCATATCTGACACGGGAATCAAACGCGAGATTGTAATCCTTGGTATTAATATCACCCACCCAGGCTGTCCAAAACTGAAACATTAATATTCCCGCATATTCAGGGATAATGTTCCTGTTTTTTACTTACAGCATAGCTACCATACCGGATGGTGTTGTGACAAATGGTTATGTTCACGCGTTATTGAGCCGCCATCCCTTCGAGATGAACTCGTACATGTCTCACAGACCACACCGTGGCCAAATTAATTAGCACACCATTTTACTTCGACTCTCGGAAAGCAGAAATATGATTTATGGGTGTGACTTGTGTTGTGTGAATTTGGATTCGAAATGTGTAGGTATGTAAAACTGGTTTTATTATGTGTTGTTTTAAGAATGCACTATCAGACTTCAAAAGGTAGGTAGGTAACTTACGCCTTACTGTAAGTCCATACCTTCATCTATAGGTACCTACATATTTTGTGAATAAACTAGCTTCTTTAATCAATGTCGGAAGACTTGAGTTAATATATGGTCCTATGACCCCTAAATGGGGCACAGTGCATCGCCATCCCTGTCGGTCTTGAGCTATATCGGAAGAACGGGAAAGTATTTATCTATGTAGGTAGTAGCTCAATGTTCAGTAAGTAATCCAGCACTGTCGTAAGTGGCGAAAGATAAACTTAATCTTTAGAAGGCTTGAGAGGCATTACCATTAGCGAGCTCTTTCTTATGCTTTGGATGACAAGGAACAAATTATGGTACCTAAGCGCTTTAAACTTGGAGACCATAATCTTCAATTTTACCAACAGAACAACCTGCTTCTGTATGATATGGTACTTTTTATTATGTGGGACCAAACACGTAAAGTGTGGGTGTATAGTATGCCTCTATCTACCCCTTCAGGGTTTAGAATGCTTGGAATATATTAGGTACCTACAACATTTTGCCATAGATGAAAGAGTGGCGTGATTGGAGTAAGGGTGGTAAGGGTTACGACTAAAGTTAGTCCTACGTCGGCGATTGCGTAGAGAGTCTACGAAAGTTTTAGCAGATATTTTACCTACAAATTGAGAGGCGAATAGAGACCAACCAATTACTAAAAGGCTATTCTATTCAACTCAATGACTCTTCCTCAGTTTCATTCATTCAGTTGCGCATAACAATTTAACATTAGAAGAAATATGACAACCACATGGTGTCGGAGTATCAACATGAAATATACCAATAATAAAACTTATTGGCCACATTTAAATCCTAAATCTAATTACGCTTCTCTTTAATGTTGATCGGTTTATATTATTATTATAGAACATGACGAGATTAGTTTAGTACGGTCTCGTTATGCGCATACGCAAACGAGCTGTCTTGCGACGCCACGCGCGCTTCCCGCCAACAACTGTCACCCCCAATTATGGCTGCCATGATACTTCGGCGCGCTTGTATTTGAATATAGAACGTTTGGTCAAAGGAATTCACATTTTAATATTTCGTTTTGGTTCTCTGTGTATTCTGAATGTGTATTTCTTGTAAACATCAATTCAATATGTCACAATATTGTAAAATCATGGATATAATGACTCCACTAGATATTATAATTTCAATCGACGAGTTCATGCTGAAAAGATAGAAAACTCAAAATCATAGATTTTTTTACGTGTGGAAAACATCTAGGGTGCCATGCCATGACTTCTACCAAATAAAAGGACAGGCTTTGCTACAATCTGCCTATGGAAATTCTTCCTTTCTTCCGAGGGCTTATATCCGGGACTCATGGAGTTCAAAGTAAGTCCTTGGAAGTATGTAACTTAACTACGTAACTACGTGAACCTTCTTAGTTTGTATAGTAAAGTCCTGTACAAACACCAATATTTGGTTAAGTTGCTTTACAACAGTGGACTGCAAAATGCGTTTGGCTAATTAAATTGATTGAATTAATCAGAATCAGAATCAGAATCAGAATCGTTTATTTGTAAAACATAGGTAATACATTATATAAAAGGTCTTAAATTCACAAGTCCGCTATGTTTTGTCCCAAAGACGTACAAATATAAATTTGAATATAAAAAAAACATGCATACAATTAATTTTTTTTTTACAGGTACAAATTAAATAAATTACTGCTATTTTAAGAGAAATAATACAATTACATATAATCTATCATGTCCAATCTAATTAATAAGTAATCAATAAATAAAATTGTTACATTGCAAAATTAAATTAAATCGGTCACAGTCATCGTCCAAAAAAAAATAAAAAAAAATACAATCAAATCACAATTAATTACATTATAATTTCATTCTTTTATGTCATTATCATTAATAAAGTCCTCTATCGTATAGTAACATTTTGTAATTAAAATTTTTAATAGTGTACCTTTGAACTTGTTAATCGACTGGTCCTTGATTGTGTCCGGTATTTTGTTATATACGGTTGTGGCCATACCGAAAAAGCTTTTTTTAAATAGTGCCGTATTGCACCTAGGATTACATAGCTTATTTTTATATTGAGCTCGTATTGGACCTCGCCGCATAGAAGATACCATATCAAACAAATTTATGTTCCTACGTACGAACATTATCATATTATTACATAATAATTTAATTATGTAGTTCAATCAACTCAACAACTACATAATTAAAATATTATTACATAATAATTTAATTATGTAGTTCAATCAACTAAACATTATCATATTCACAAAAAATGCATTGTATCGTACAATGCAATCGTCGAGCCCACCAACTCTGTGGCCACATCATCTGGCATCATGAGAGTATGCCACGTTACGCTCCGAGCATTTTCTACATTTCACACTAATTCAAACTGACGGGTCGCCGGTTCTATTCCCGGCTGACGATGAGAAGGTACGGTGAGATGCAAACGAAACTATAGACGAGCTTATTCTATACAAATAAATAAATCGGAAGTTTCGAAATCACAAACAAACTTTAAGTTTGTGTGTGATTTCCAAATTTCAGATACTTACTTAGGTACTACTAGCACAGCATACAGCTCATAGTTAGTTTTTTCTCTGTATACCTACTGTGCTACTAGTTTATAGTTTTGCTATAAACCTTGTAATGACAAATTCGATAAAGAAGTTAGAATGCTACGAGTAAGTAAGTAATATGCTTCCTGGATTTTATAATGCATTATTGAAAGAAGTTTTCCAGTGCGAAGTTGGGGTAAGAACCAATCTATATATATAAAAATCAATGCCACTTTTCGTTGTAATTTTATAACTCAAGAACGGGCTCACCTATCAAAACCAAATGTATAGGCTTTGTTCGGACTATTTAGTAGATGGTTTATATGAAGTTTGCACAAAATCGGTCGAGCGGTTCTTCATTTATCACGCAAACGAAGTTGCGCGGGTCAGCTAGTTTTTATATAAAACGTTCTTCACCACAACAAGGCCTTAACCCTGTGTGAAAACAAAACAGGTTTTTTCAGTTTTTTAGTCAGGTTTAACAGCAACTACACCAAAATTCTATAATCTCGTTACATGAATGTTTTTGTATTGATGTGCAATAAAGTTTATTCAATTATATTTTATTCTACTACACCAAAAGGCCGAAATACTCATTCAGATTTAACCTAATTATTTACACACTACGATAAATTGAAGAGAACAACTTGGCCAAGCAGCTAAACTATACTCATACTGCATTGGCATATTGGCATGATTCGGAGTTGCTTAATGTCATCATATTCATCGGAGCGTTAGCCCCGGTTGCCAAGCCCTCTCATCGTACTTAGAAGTACTGTGTCCAATTTCACTCTTTTCCCCCTATACTTAGCTAAATGTTCGTCAACCCCTGTAGTAGGTCAACAGAAACTATGTAATCCTCTACCATAATCAAACCACGACTGACTGGGTTGGCCTCTCCTGTTTTGTCCTGAAAAAGCCGGTGACATGGCCAGATATCCCATATTCCTTCATACATGCGAAACAATCACGTTTGCAACTTGTCCTTAATATCTCTCTCCGTTTCGTACGGTTTGGGTATCGTCAGTAGAACACTCTGCGATGAGCATCCTATCTACACATTGGAACCCAAGCCTCCAATGATGGTACACTTGCTGACTAGACAATGTCATATCAAAGGGAAGGAAAGCTTGAATCAAAGTTGAACTGAAACCAAAGATAATATAATAGTATTACATACTAAAACCAGGCGGAATGCATGGAAATGGAATGGTGACAACCGACTTCAAACAAAAACTAAGAAATGAAAAATAAAATTAACTTAGCACAAAGTAATGAGTAAGTATATTTAGATTTATCAGATATTATTGAATGTAATACTGAAGTCGGTGCCAATATTTCTATGAGAGATTAATAGAATCCTTTTAGAAGTCGGTTAAAAATTGAGCAAGAGAATCCAGCAAAGAACCGCGACAGGCCGACTTGATTGAGTAGCACTCCATTTATGTGAATTGTAACTTATGATTTCTGTTATGTGAAGCTAAGACTATCGGATCCTTCATACTTATAGAATTCGGGACTTCACGCGAAATACTATTTACTTACACTCACCGACGTTTCGAGCACGTTGCAGCGCCCATGGTCGCGGTTGGACTGAGGCGAAGATCGACAAAAACCACGAAGTTATTTCTTGTCAAACTATTCGTTGCGCGTTGTTATTACAACGAAGGATAAGGCCGGCGACACACTGCACTCACTACGTCACTTTTAATTGGCACAGTTTTACGTTCAAGTTTATTAATCACTGAATTCCACATCCCGGAGAGCTTGTATCCATCATCCCTATTGAAATTTTTGTTTTCTGATTTCAATGGCTTCACGCACCATACGTGGATAATAATGGCGATCAGTGGAGAGGACTTTCGGTTGGTGAAGTTCGATCCAGTGATTAATGCCCGAATCAAGGTGTTCTGCTATTGCCGATTTGTTCAACTGACGATTTTTTACAGCTGCAATATGTTCTTTGACCCTTTCCGCGATGGTCCGCTTGGTTTGGCCTATGTAGGAACTACCGCAGCTGCAATCTACTTTGTAGACACCTGGTGTTTGCAGAGGAATGATGTCCTTTGGTGTTCGCACGTACCTAGCCACTTTGGTTAATGGTTTAAAGATCGCCCGAATGGAGAACCGCCGTAAACACGACCCGATCTTGTCCGTTATTCCCTTTATATATGGCAGATAAGCTGGTTGACGTTCCACCTCCGGTCTCACTCTCCTCGGTGCACGTCGTGCCTTTCTACTACTCGCTGCATACCCATGTTCTGCCAGGGACTCTCCCCCTCCGTTGGGACTCACTTCTAGTATCAGGCGTTTCGTAGGTATTGCTACATACTCATTTCGACGTTAGCCTAGATTAGGTTACCACGTGTAAAAAAAAAATTAAAGTACCTACTACTAATCTTTCTCAATGCATCTGAAATCAAAAAATGTTCTCAAAGATCGGTAGTGTCTCTGGTTTTGTAAAAGTTCAATTTTCAAAGGCTGCGGTGACCAGTTGACCACTTCAATCAAATGACTTAAGTAGGTACCTATCCCAAAAACATAGAAGTTATAACTTCTCTTTCTCTCAAGAACCTAATACAAAACCATAATAAGTACCTACAAGCACATAAAATTTACTTACATGCAAATCAACTGGAAAGCATGGTTAGTATGGTTACGTAGCGGCTGCGTAGAACCGTAGACAAAAACATACCTACGGGTGTTCTACGTCTGCTTGCCGCTTTGTTTTGCTGCCTCTGCTACTATTCTAAATTACATTTGATCAGTCAGTTTCACAAATTACAAGAACAGTTTAGTCCCGTCTGCTCAGTGTAACATAATAACTAATGTACCTAGGTATAGATACTACCTATATTATATCATCTGTGGTACTACGTAGCTAGTTCGGTAAAAGATCACTGCGTTATGTAAGCGGAGTATGCTACGGTCAGTTCTTACATGGGTGACGGTGTGTGATTCTCAATTCACGACTGTTTCCATATTAGGAAAGGCCGATGGTACCTACCTATAAACTTTATACACCTTCATATTTCTGCTTCTGCACTTTCACTTTTTAAATACCTTGCTATTTTAGCATAAATAATTATGCAATCGCGTTAAGCGTCTCTAATAGGTAATTTGTTTAATAAAAAGGCTTACCTAGTTACACCTTTGCTACTTATTAAAATAAAATAATACTAATTTTCACATCCGCAACGCAACATTTCATAGACCCATAACAACATAAACTTATCACAACCAATTACTTCAGCAGTTTATGTTCATTTTCATCTAACGCTATAAATAATCACGTTGACATTTCAATTATTGTCGGAATCGTTTCCCGCTTAAAATATTTTAAACTTTTTTATAGGCGGGCCGAAGTTAGCCACGCCTTGCGGTCTTTGAAACCAACTCGGAATTAGAACACCTTGATACTCCCACTTCTTAAAAACATACATGAAAATAGTCTTGAAACTTACAGTTTTAAGGGTTATTTTCCGTTATACAATTCACTGGCTTTACAAAAGTAATTTGAAATCTAATGCTTAGAAAATATGGTCTAAAATCGATATTTTTGGTAAAATAAATGGGTGGGCTCAGAAGGGATAGATAGTTGTATATTTTTTTCGTGCCAGCACACATGTTGTCTTGGAGAAGTGGCGAGGCAGCCAGATCACTGCACAAACTCCATTAGTTCGCACATTAGTATGAGTTAGCCGAATTATTTAATTAAATAAAGTAATTCAATAAGCGGGTGAATTAATAACAATTATTCAGTTTAACCACGTTCGATCACACCGACGGAGTGGACACGGAGATTTTATTTAAACCAACTGTGACAGTGTGTACGAAATAATAAATTCAATTAATTACGTAATTTTTTGCTTACCGCATACACGTTCAAGTCTGAAACAATATTATGGAGCAAAGCAAAGGTATGTAAGTTTCTTTTGTTAGTTATTATTTTTATTTGATTGATTTTTGCTGTCGGTCCAAAGAACAGGCGAAGGATATAAGCCCATACTGGTAAATACCTATAACATATAAAGCTGAAGAGATTGTCTCTATGAAAGACATATGTTTGCTTAATGCACTTATGAGTTGAGATGCTATTTCTTTTCTCGTCGTGGGCAATCACAGATACTTTAATAAGCAATTTTTTTCTTAATTATGCCCCAAGCATTAGACAGAGACATACTAGAACTAGGGAGGCCTACGTCCAGCTTGATACTTACCATAGGGCACAAATTTAATTTTCTCCTTAAGCTTTTATTCCAGGGTATATTAGTAATCTTTAAGCTCTTTTATGATTAAGCAAACAGGGTAGTTTCAGACGCTCCTAGGGGTCTGATCAAAAAACATCTTTCCTTTCATAGACCTTATGTGACGTAAACGCGGTTGCGAGGGTCAGCTAGTACATATCTAATACATATAATAAAACTGTTGAGGGTCGAGAGTCTGTTCATGGAAGATATTTAAAAAAAAAATTGTAGGGCGTTCTCTTATCGATACAGAAGCCGAAAATGTAATTTAAATTTATTATGTCCGTCTGTCTGTCTGTCTGTCTGTATCCCGAATAAGTATCACACCCAAACTACTGAATCGATTTGAATGAAACTTGGTCCAAGGAAGGTTTTAGGATACTTTTGATCCCGATGTTTTGCGCGGCTCCTTTGGGAGAGGGGATGATAGACAAAATGGTTTTTTAGTTGTAAATTCTTAATGCGTGGACCGATCCCAAAAAAAAAACAATGTTATAAAGGAATTCACACAAGGATTGTTTCACACAAGTTTCAATGTTGAGGGTTTTGTGGTTCAGAAATTAGAGACATTTCAACTTTCGCCAACCCTACAATTCAAGGGTTCCTTTGAATGTAAGGGTCATTCTAAACTGGCGTGTTGGCTTAGTCATAAAGGAACTTAAAGATTAAGGATATTGTAAAATAATTCAGTTGGGACTGGATTGTTTTAGAATAGACTAAATCTTTAAGCTCTTTTATGATTAAGCAAACAGGGCCGTTTCACACGGTGCTTGACGAGTCTGATGAAGAATTACCTCTCGTGCACATTATGTGACGTAAACGAAGTTGCGAGGGTCAGCTTCGCCTTCGGCGCGGACTGAATTATTTTACAACAGCCTTAATAATTAAGCTCTTTTATGACGCGCATTAGAGGCCTGACGGAGGAAGCAGTCTCACAGGGTGAGGTGGTGGTGGCGGTGTCCTTCGACATCGCCAACGCATTCAACACCTTGCCCTGGAGCTGCGTCAGGGAGGCGCTTATCTATCATGGAGTGCCTCCCTACCTCCGTCGAATTGTCGGGGCTTATCTCTCCGAGAGAGCCATAACTTACCCGAGCTGGCTAGGGCCGGGTCGGCGAGATGTGTCGTGCGGTGTTCCACAGGGATCGGTGTTAGGACCGCTCCTGTGGAACATCGGTTACGACTGGGTGCTGCGTGGTCCGTTGCTCAGAGGGGTCGGCGTAACGTGTTACGCCGACGACACCCTCGTTACGGCGCGGGGAGCAACGCACCGTGACGCAGCACTTAAGGCCACGGCAGGGGTTGCTCAGGTCGTAGGTCGGATTCGGCGGCTGGGTCTCGAGGTCGCCCTTCACAAATCCGAGGCTCTGTGCTTCCACGGACCTCGGAAGGGGCCACCTGCGGTATCCAGCCTGTGGGTAGGGGGCGTCAGCATCGGCATCGAGCCCTCGATGAAGTATCTGGGGCTCGTACTCGATGGCCGGTGGAACTTCGGACATCACTTCCGAAGTTTGGTCCCAAAACTGAGGGGAGCATCGGCCGCACTCGCGCGGCTGATGCCCAACTACAGGGGACCCAACGCTCCCTACAGGAGACTGTACCTGGGGATCGTGCGAAACATGGCCCTATACGGGGCTCCCGTATGGGCGGAGACCCTGACGGCCATCAATGTGGCTAGACTGCTGAGCCCGCAGAGAGTGATGGCCGTCAGGGTGATAAGAGGATACCGCACGATCTCCGGTGAGGCGGCATGTCTCCTAGCCGGGACCCCTCCATGGGACCTGGAAGCGAAAGCCCTTGCGTCACTGTTCAGATGGCGCAAGGAGGCGCTGGAGCGGGGCCAAAGGCGCGCTTATCGAGAAATCGAGGCCCAGCGGTCCCTACTCCACCAGGAAACCGTGGAGACATGGAAGCTGCGACTTGAGCAACCAAAGGGGGGATTCGCCACAATCGCGGCCGTCAGACCGGTCATGGACGAGTGGCTGGAGAGGAGACACGGTGCTCTCTCCTACCGGTTGACACAGATGCTTGCCGGGCACGGTAGCTTCGGTAGGTATCTGTGGCGGAAACACCGGGAAACCACGGCCGAGTGTCAGCACTGCGAGGACCGCAGCGATGACACGGCGCTCCACACACTGGTGGAGTGCACGGCGTGGGCGCAACAGCGCCAGGTCCTCGTAGTGGGTCTGGACGTGGACACTCTCTCGCTCGAGACCATGGTGCGAGCCAGGGACATCCTTCCGAGGGTTTACCCGGGGCTCCCAACCATAGACTGTTGGGCGTGACGTGAGGTTTTTTAGTCGGTAGGAGTCCGGCATAACATCCATGAGGATTTTCCCTCACGTTAAACAAAAAAAAAAAGCTCTTTTATGACTAAGCCAACACGCCCGTTTAGATTTACCCTCTCATTCAAAGGAACCCTTGAATTCTAGGTTTGGCGAAAGTTGAGATGCCTCTAATTTCTGAACTACAAACCCCTCAATCTTGAAACTTTAGGTCGAAAAATTATTTGAGTACTCCCTTTCCAATACTAAAAAAATATTTGAAATCGCATTACGCGTTGAGAAATTACAACTGAAAAACCATTTTATCTTTCATCCCCTCTCCCGCAGGAACCGCGCAAAACTTCGGGATCATAAGTATCCTAAAATGTTACTAAGACGTTGAAGTCGTGGCTAGGGCTAGCTCAATCGGCCGACCCGTCGGCATTATACAGAGCCTCTAATAACTTCGGAACGACGTTTAAGAAGCCGTCGGAACTCTATAAACATCTAAGAGTTACTAAAATGCACGTCTTGGCAAAATCAAGAGACAAAATCGTTCAAACTCTTCCAAAGGATAAAAATATAGCAGAACTTGAGTCACGCGTCCAATTCCACAAGAAATTCATGGTGGGTTCGCAGACTGGTCGAGCGGGGTTGGGTAGTATCTGGAGACAAACAGATAAAGACATTACAAAATCTTTTCTGGAGCAGGATGAGAGCGATGCCTATAAGGTGCACGCGATGAACCTGGAGATGCAGAATGAATGGCTTACTCTGGGCGAATTTTGTATTCCCATGGCCTTGCAGTGGCGTACCTTATTGTACGACTGGTCGCCGGCTTTGCTTAAGTTCTACCTGAACGCGTTTCAATTGACCCTCCCCGACCAAAGTAATCAGGTCAGGTGAGGGAAAGCCACAGATAAAACATGTAATGCATGTGGAGAAGCGATTGGATCTGCTAGGCACCTGCTGGTAGGTTGTAGGACGTTACTAGACCGGGGTTAGGTTACTCACGCCGACACGATAGGGTATTGGAAATCATACGTGAGGCTGTCAGTTTGGCGGTAGCGAGAGCGAAAAAGGGATTAACCACAAACAAAAGAAATGACATTGCGTTTGTAAAGGAAGGCTGTTCAAAGAAAGTACCTCAAAAGCCATACTCAATTTTGATGGCTGCCGCCGATGGCGGTGCTCGTGGAGCTGACGGTGCCGTGGGAGACCAACATACCGAAGGACCACGCCATGAAGACAAATAAATACTTTGACTTGACCAATGAGTTAACCAAAAATGGCTATGTGGTTAAACTCTATGCCGTAGAAGTAGGAGCAAGGGGAATTCCAGCTAAATCCCTGTATAATTTATTGAAGGACCTTGGATTTCCAAGAGCTTCAGTAAGCTCTTTACTAAAACGCGTATCCAAAGCGGCATTGATAGGATCTTACCAAATCTGGTTGGGCAGGGGGGGGGGGGGAACATTGTTGACGGTGGAAGGTGATCGTTTATGCGCATAGTAAGGTGGCCACCCTAAACCTACTCGAATGGGTCGCAAGTCCCAGACGCCGTCGGGGTGTTCCCCCCTGTGCCACGCTATGGACCCGGCGCCCGCACGGAGAATCCATGGAATGCTAAGAATACGGTCTCTTCCTCGGACTATAAGCTCGGAATGTACCAAGTATCATTGAAAGCGGTTCAGTAGTTTCGGCGTGATACTTATTCGGGATACAGACAGACAGACAGACAGACATGAAAAGTTTAAATTACATTTTCGGCTTTAGTATCGACTAGCTGATGCCCGCAGCTTCGCCCGCGTAATATTTGTTCCCGTTCTCACTTCCCGTATTTTATCCCCTTGGGGGTAGAATTTCTCAAAATCCTTTCTTAGCTGATGCCTACGTCATAACATCTACCTGCATGCCAAATTTCAGCCCGGTCCGTTCAGTGGTTTGGGCTGTGCGTTGATAGATCACTATGTCAGTCAGTCACCTTTGAGTTATATATATTTATATATATATATATATATCTCTGTGGCGTAGTCGGTAGTGATACCGCCTGTGCCGCTGGAGGTCCTGGGTGCGATTCCTGGGTCGGTCCAAATATTTGTGTGATCCACAAATGTTTGTTTCGGAGTTTGGGTGTTTTCTATGTATAATATGTATGTATTTAGAAATATATAAGTATGTATATCAGTCGTCTAGATCCCATAGCACAAGCTTATATTAGCTTAATTTGGGCTAGATGATGTTGTGCGTGAATGTCCACAAATATATATATAAATATATAAATTAGAGAACGCCCTCCAATTAAAATTTTCAAAATATCTTCCATGTACAGACTCTCGACCCTCAACAGTTTTATTATAAGTATAGATTTTATTAATGAATCTTAAAACTATGCATCTTAACAGTTTTTTGAGAATCCAGCAGAGCAGGTCATTTCCAGGCTTCCTTATCCATCAAGGTAACTAACCGTATAGTATAATACCTTGCTGTATAATTTACCTTTAACAAACTTTTTGAATTTATTTAGGGACATACTTTTAATTTCGCTAGGTAACCTGTTGTAAAAGCGTATACAGTTACCCCTGAAAGAATTACTGATTTTATGCAATCTGCTATGTTAAACAGCCATGTTATTTTTATTTCTAGTGTTGACATTGTGTCTATCACTTAACTTATGGAAACTATGTAAATTTCTTTGTACATACATAAGATTTTCAAAAATGTATTGTGATGAGATGTGATGTGATACTGTAAGAATATTAACCTCTTTGAATGTTTCGCGCAGAGAGATCTCGCTTTTGTAAAATAAAAATTGAATTTATATCTGCAGCATTGCCCCACAGTAGAATACCGTAAGACATTATACTGTGAAAGTAACTGAAATAAACTATTCTAGCCGTATCTACATCAGTCAAGTGCCTTATCTTTTGCACAGCAAATGCTGCTGAACTTAATCTACTAGCTAGTTTTACAATGTGTGGACCCCATTGTAAACCAGCATCGACCGTTAACCCTAGGAACGTCGTTGATTCCACAAGTTCCAACTCTCGACCATTAAGTTGAACATTGGTGTCTGACTGTGTAACATTAGGCAAGGTAAACTTAAATGTATTAAGTTTTATTATCATTCAGTCTAAGATTGTTAGTGTTAAACCAATGAACCACTTTCAAGATTGCATTGTTTACATCGTCATTTATCTATTTGTCGTTTGACTTTGAAAATCAAAGAAGTATCATCAGCAAACAAAACAATCCTGTTGTTGTCCCCCACGTAAAAGGGTAGGTCATTAAATCAATCTGAGCTTATAATCCGAGGAGGGTTCTAGGATACTTTTGATCCCGATATTTTGCGCGGTTCATGTGGGAGAGGGGTGAAATACAAAATGGTTTTTCAGTTGTGATTTCTCAACGCGTGTTGTACGCGCGGAAGTACTTAAGGATTGTGCCACTGAAGTTTTGATATTGAGGGTTTTGTAGTTCAGAAATTAGATACATGTACACACAATGCAAGGGTCATTCTAAACTGGCGTGTTTGCTTAAAATAAAAGAGTCGACGCCGAAGGCGGGGACTGAATTGTTTTAGAATAGACTGAAACTTCAATCTCTTATCTGATTAAGCAAACATGGCAGCTTCGCACGCTCTGGATGGGATTGGATTTGGGGACATTCTCACACAACATCATCTAGCCCAAATTAAGCTAACATACCTAAGACTGATAAACATACTTTATATATTTCTAAACTAGCTGACCCTCGCAACTTCGTTTACGTCACATGAGGTGTAACATGTCACATGAGGTGTGTGAAAGGAGGGGTACTTCTTCATGAGTCTCATCAAGCAGCGTGTGAAACGGCCCTGTTTGCTTAATCATAAACGAGCTTAAAGATCAAATCTATAAATCTAATATCTAAGACAATTCAATCCCCGCCTTCGGCGCGGACTGAATTATTTTAAAATAGCCTAAATCATTAAGCTATTTTATGATTAAGCCAACACGCCCGTTTAGACTCACTTTCAAAAGAAACGTTGAATTCTAGATTTACCGAAAGTTGAGATGCCCCGCCCCTAATTTCTGAACTACATAACCCTCAATATTGAAAATTGTGTGGAATAATGCTTAAAGTAGGTACTCCCTTTCAGACACCAAAAAAATATTTGAAATCGAACCACGCAGTGAGAAATTATAGCTAACAAACCTCACGTAACGCCCAACAGCCTATGGGTAAGCCCTCGGAAGGATGTCCCAGGATGAATTTATGGCCTAGGTCCAAAAGATAAAAATACGATTAGGCCGTTACTTTGGCATAGCAGCCAGACGTGTCTAGCATTTCAGAGCGATAGAAACAGTTAGAATTTTCGCATCCATTCCACATCCTTCGACCGCCAATTTTAGGGGACGGAAAACAAGTTTTCAGCTAAGTTATGTCTCGTCAAACGGGTGTTGGGAAAAAGGGGGAACTTCCAAAAAGCAAGTAAACATGGTCCATTTTCTCAGATGATGCTGGTAGGCGACTTTAGTGTGAACTCTTTTCTTACCTTCTTACTAAGAAAATTTTAATTAAAAAAAAAAGTTTTCAATACCAGCCCAGAGAAGCGTGAAAACCGTTTCCACATGTAGGTATATGATGTAACCGATATTGCTGCGCCCGCGCCGCTGCACAATGGTCCACTGAGAAAAGCCGCCGGTGCGTATGGACGATAAACGGTCTTTTGTTACTGGGATGCAAATCTCAATGGCAGTCTTATTTATGTACGTACCTTTATACGAAATCTGTGATATAGGTAGTTACGTGGCTAGTGTGTTAATATATCGTCACGCCTTTATCCCCTAGCCCTAAGGGATAGGCAAAGGCATATTATATGCCCACATTTTACCTTATTTTAAGAATTCGTCCCACGTGTGTGTCGGTCAGCCGTATTGCCGTGTTGAGATGGACAGGCGCAGGTTGTGACTGCCTGCTGTTGAAATTTTTCAAGCCGCCTAAACAGGCCTACAGCTTGGCTTATAGACTGCCATTTTACTGGCAACTGGGACCAACCTTAACGTGCCTTCCGAAGCACGTAAACGCTCAAATAAATGTCACAAAGTCACATGGATGGTCAGTTGGTCAGTTGGTCACCCATCCAAGGACTGGCCATAGTGAAAGTTGCTTACTACAGTGATCGTTTACAGAACACTGGCGCCTTTAAATTGTACCTAATTGTGGTTTGACACTCTGATCTAACTCATCTAACGTCGTAGTCGTAGCGCCCGCCGGCAGTCCATTCTAGCTTTGTATTTATTCTTGTTAATTTGGTTTTATGATTTAAAAATTATCTTTAATCGCAAAAAAAACGTCCAAACCAAATGTTTTTATTACGATTTTACAACGTACATCCATCAGTTAGTTGATTGTAGATCCGAAGGGCCTGGTGGAGGTGCTTAACATTTAAAAAGCACTGGATGTTCGTTAGTAACGTTGCACGTGTTATAACAATGGATTTATAGAGGTGTATTACCTTTCACAGATGCTTCAAGAACACGCCAACCTGCAACCAAGAACTTCGATCCCAAACAGCAAAGCTCAATAAACTGCAATGTAAACACAAGCAACTACGCCGACAATAATCATAACCTCTTCCAAATGATCAAGTGCCATGAAGACAGCCTTCTAAGACTACACCATCTTACCGCAGGCAGACAAATCAATGGCACCTATGAACAGAGCTATCAAAACGACATACCCTGGTATTCCAAAGACTTACAACGCCCATACATCAAACCTGTCGATTATTTAGCTTACGAAGACATGAGACGGAAATATGAAGATAAGAATACCAACGATAGAGAAAGTCACAAAGAATCTGAGGAAGAAAGAGACGCAAAATCCGATGATAGAAAGAAACCTAGAAGGAATAGGACTACTTTCACGAGCCAACAGTTAGCTGCTCTGGAAAAGGTGTTTGAAAAAACACACTATCCTGATGCTTTTGTTAGAGAAGATCTGGCTGCTAGGGTCAACTTGACTGAAGCTAGAGTTCAAGTAAGTTTTTTTTTCTGGCATCAACGTTAGTACTTTGCGTATACTTTGCGTATTGCCCCCAAGAATATTGGAATCACTGCTACAGTTGGCTAGGTCTGTCTTGCGTTACTGTGGAACGCGCCCAGCACCATAGTAGGTACATAATAATATATCTAGCAGATTAGGTTTGTTGCTGTCCATTAGATTGAGTATTTTTGAAATACATGATCAACGGGTTTCTTTTTGGTGATCGATCTCCATTCTGGACAGCTTCGATGATCAGCAGCAAGTCTTTGATTTATCAATCAAAGGCTCGCTGCTGAAAGAATTTGACAATTTAGAAAATGCCGTATTTTCAAGGGCCGTTTTGTAGGTCCTATGTCTTTATAGTGAGATGCTCAGTACCTAATTGCAGTAATTTATAGTTTTTTTTTTTTTTATACTACTTAGGTGGCAGACAAGCTTACGGCCCACCGGAAGGTAGAACAATAACATTTTAATAAATAAAAATTAGCAGCGAAAAAATACTAGACGTAGAAAGAAGTACAAAAACAACAACTATACTATCGGGCAATGATCTCACCAAACTATTATAAAGATAAGTCGACCGGGTATAATGGATACTCTTCGTCTGCTGATCTAAAAGCAGCCTTTTCGTAACTATTAGTACCTACCTACTCACATAAAAAATCTAAGAATTTCTAGCATGCATGTTCTTGTCAATAGGTAGGTGATGACTGACCTAATATGCATCTTCTTGTTAATAGGTATGGTTTCAAAATCGTCGAGCAAAGTTCCGAAGAAACGAAAGAACGGCTTTGACCAACAACAGAAGTTCCACTAACCAAAGTTCGCCAGAACCCATTGCAGTTCCTATTGGTATTCATCATCAAGCAGACCCCAGACAAGACTTCACCAGAAATACTAAAGAACCTTGGCTTCACCACTTTCAAGCGAATAACTTGAACCTAAACCTTGGAATTCCTATAACGAATTCAGGGTTGTATCAGAATGATTATTCCTTGATGATGCAGAACGTTGGGAATCGCCAATATGTGCCCAATTCAAATAGCCTGATGGGTCAAAGTATGGTGGGTTATGGGAGCACTACCGAAAATGGGTATGGATCATGTTCGCTTCTTGGAGGCTACAGTGGATCACTTCAGTCAGCTCATCATGGGTCTTATAATCTCAATTTGCGATTAAGACCGCATGATTTTAGCATAAATAATATAGCGTTGTAAAAAGAAAATGTAAGATAGATAGAAGTTAAAAGTAGGTACTTACTTTTGTAAAAATTATAAAATTTTGTTAGGTAATAAATAATATCTCTAAAGAATTCAGTATTTATCTACCTATTTACCTTTCTTAAAGCGTTTATAATTAACTATACTATCGAATGGCTCTATCCAGTTATAAATTTTATGCTAGTTTTAGCCGCTCTCTATAAAATAGAGTGCAGAAGGGCTTATGGCGAGACTTTGTCTGTAGCTGTGACTCTGTCGCATTAAACTACGTCACTAGGTCACGTGGATCATCTGTTCAAAGTTTGAAATAAATCAAAAATGACAACGTCAAACGGATTGAACTCATTCAGTTATTATTACTGCGTTATTATTATTAGGTATTATTACTACGTTATAATAATATAACTCTATGATTAGTGACCGACCGAAGTTTCGGTTTCGGTTTCGGTTTCGGCCAGTTTCGGCCAAAAAATCGAGTTTCGGCCGCAGTTTCGGTTTCGGCCAAAACGGGCCGAAACTTTCGGCCGGGCCGAAACTCACGTGTTCATGAATTTTGAGTGCCTGGCTCTGCTTGTGACGTCTAGCCACGTCAGCAAAACCAGTTAATATGATACCAACCGAAGATTTACAAACGACTTCCAATCAATAGTTGTAATAATACATTTTTTACGGAATCCTAAAAAGGTGATCTAGGACATTACATAACCCTACCCCTTTGTTGTCGGTTCCGTTGACTTAGTTGGTCGTCTGTCTATCTGCAGACTTATGCACCATGATAGATAGACAGTTAAAATGCCGCTATAGCTACAAAGACAAATTAATAATATCAAAGGGGGGGCCTCCCAAACAACATACGTGATTTTTCGCTGTTTTTCTTGTACGGAACACTGTTGTCCAGTTTTAGTTCTATACTTCTAGAATGTAACCAAAACCAGCCAAGAGCTAGTAGCAGTGCACCGTGTGGTTTTAGTCAGTAGTTCGCAATAGCGTTTAGGAGTAATTCCACACGTAAACGAAAGAAACTCATCTTTAGGTGGAGATATTTCTAAAATGAACACTTGATTTATGGCACTTGGTGGAACTTGCTGCACCTATTAAAAATAACCGGCCAAGTGCGAGTCTAACTCACACACGGAGGGGTTAAAGCCTATTATTACGAGACATGAGGCCTAGCCGTCCGTCTGTCTATTAGTCACGAGGTTGTATCGCTGGAACCGTGCCAGATATAGGCCTAAAATTTTCACTGTACAGTAGTCTTACCGACTAAAAACCACGCATATCCTACCTAACAGCCTACGGTTGAGAGCCCCGAGTATGTCCTTGGAATGGTGCATACTGCGGCCGCGTCTTTGGGGGGTTGTTCAGTTGTTATCCCCCTTCTTGAGCGGGGCGTGGATGAATCTCTCACGTCATGCTATCGTCTAAGGCCAGCTTCTGTAAAGATGTTAAGCAGCCCCGTCACCGTCCTCAGGCCCGCGGTCATGGAGAAAAAAAAAAAAAAAAAAAAAAAAAAAAAAAAAAAAAAAAAACGAGTATGACCTGCTCAAAGGAAGAGGTCTATGGCCCCGCTCCAGCGCCTCCTTGCGCCATTTTAAACAATCATGCAAGGGCCCTTGCTACCAGGTCCCATAGAGGGGTCCTGGCTAGAAATCATGCATCGTGCGGTATCTCCTTATCACCCTGACAGCCGTCGCCTTCCGCGGGCTAAGCAATCTAGCCACTTTGCTGGCCATTAGGATCTCTGCCTATACGGGGGCCCCGTATACGGCCATGCTCCACACGATCCCAAGGTACCGTCTCCTGCAGGGAGCTTTGGGTATTGGGCAAAAACCGCGAGAGCGCGGCTAATGCCCCCTCCCTCAGCTATGGGACCAAACTTCGGAAGTGGTATCTGAAGTTCCACCGGCTATCGAGTACGAGCCCCAGATACGTCATCGAGAGCTCGATGCCGATGCTGACGCCACCTATATGTAAGCTGGATCCCGCAGGTTGCCTCAGGGCTGCGTCTCGGTGCGTTGCTCCTCACGCTGTAATGAGGGTGTCATCGTAACACGTCACGCCGACACCTCTGAGCAACGGACTACGCAGCACCCAATCGTAACCGATGTTCCACAGAAGCGGTCCTAAGACCGATCCCTATGGAACACCGAACGACACATCTCGCGGACCCAGCCCTAGCCAGCTCGGGTAAGTAATGGCCCTCTCGGAAAGATAGGCTCCGACAATTCGACGGAGGTATGGAGGCATTCCATGGTAAATAAGCGCCTCCCAAACGCAGCGCCAGGGCAAGGTGCTGAAAGCTTTGGCGATGTCACTGATGCCGATAACAAAAAATACCTACTAAAATCAGAAAAAAGCATCTACACAACTAACGAAATTTTTGTGCCCAATTTTTGTAACGGAACCGTCTGTGCGGAATCCGGCTAGCACTTGGCTGTTTTTTTTTAAAATGAACACGTGAGTTTCGGTTTCGGTTTCGGTTTCGGCCGAAACTGACCCTAGGGCCGAAAGTTCGGTTTCGGTTTCGGTTTCGGCCGGAAAACCAGTTTCGGTCGGACACTATCTATGATTGAACTTTCACTTTCACAATAAACGTGTTAGAGAGGGGTAGTCTGGTGAGATGGGTGGTCTCACGGCTTTCTTGTTTGTATTTGAATACCTTTTTAATAGAGTAAGTAGGTACCTATGTAACAAACGTAACAATAGAAACAAAAGATTTTGAGTGATGAAAGTCACTTGACAGATATCTTCAAACAAAAATTAAATGCAAATTAAGATTTTCGTTAAATAATTGTTTTTATTTACGTACATAGGTACTGTGTTGGCACAGTTTTACGTTCAAGTTTAATATATAATCACTGAATTCCACATCCTGGAGAGGCATATCCATTATACCTACCTATTGAAATCTTTGTATTTTCTGATTTCAATAGCTTCACACACCATACACACGTAATAATGGCGAAAAGTGCTGAGGACTTTCGGTTGGTGTTGGTGAAGTTAGATCCAGCGAATCGAGGTGCTCTGCTATTGCCGATTTGTTAAACTGAAGAGTTTTCACAGCTGCAATGTGTTCTTTAACCCTTTCCGCGATGGTCCATTAGCAGTGTTGTGGAAGTCAGCAGAGTATCGGTTCGGATAAAATATCTAATGGTAGGAGATCCCTAGTAAGAATTTCTGTAGTTGGCGTTCATAGGTCGAATCGTCGATCTCTGCAATGGTGCTTATGTAAGTAGGTACCTAATTCTCCATTTTTGAAGTCGGTTAATAAGAGAAATAAACTTCTAGTAGGAACTAAACTGATGTGCTTAACTTTTTTTAAATAGCTTTAAAAAATTTGCTAAGTTGTAAAATGCTATTAGAACAATGCGTGGTCTGAACTTTAGGCTACAGGCTAAAGAACGAGTATTTTGCACGCACTTGGCCGGTTTTGTATTAAAAGTCATCAAACTTTTAATAATAAACCGGTCAAGCGCGTTTCGGACTTGTAACGAAGGGTTTCGTAGGTACCAAAAACGACAAAAATCACGTTTGTTGTAGGTATAGTAACCCCCCTAAAATGTAGGTAATTATTTTTAACCCCCGACGAAGATGTCTGTCTGTGGCATCGTAGTGGCCCAACGGATGGACCAATATTGATGTGATTTTATTGTTCGAAAGCCAATGTGACGGGGATGGTTCTGAGCTATTTTTGAAGATTAAATTAAATATTAAATATTCACGGACATTTCAACCAACGCTAATTGATCCCAAAGTAAGCTAGGAATAACCTGCTTGTGTTATGGGTATCAGACCACGGATATAAATACTTATAAACTTTTTAAATACATACATATTATAGGTACATAGAAATACCCAGACTCTTGAGACAAACATTTATGGGCCACACAAATATTTGTCTCCGGTGGGAATCGAACCCACGACCTCCAGCGCCGCAGACGGTATCTCTACCGACTGCGCCACAGAGGCAGTCCCCAGCATCAGCATAACTTAAGATCACCAGCATAACTTCCCGAGTGGTGAAGGGATTTCACTAAAATTCACAGGTTCACATCAAAAACTGAATATGTCTACCTAGGTACCTGTACGTTATTTTGATGGTATTTCCACGACACAGTAACCAAGTACCTAGTCGGCGGGATAGGTACCCAAATTCTCAGAAAATTACAAGATAACAAGTATCATCGGGATCTTTTAATTTTAAAACTTGTTCTCTTGTTATTATTTGTTGATATAGCGACCACAAAAATTCATCTGTAAAATTTCAACTACCTACATACCTACTTAGCTCCTGCGGTTCATGAGATACAGCCTCGTGACAGACAGTAGTACAGACAGTAGTAGACAGACGTAGTCTCAGTAATATGGCGTCGTTCTTACCCTACGGGTACGGAACGCTAATCTTGTTTGGGTGGGTCCAATATCAATTAAAAAAAAATCTTTAAAGTCCGTTCAGAGTTAAATTACCTGTAGCACTTAGGTTGCCTATCTTGATTGCTGTGTTACCCGAATAAGTTTTTGTTTCTCCCATTTACTGCAACCTTAGTCGAAACTTACTTTCTACTTTTGCTGGCATTTTTTTCGAGCGAGGATATTATTTGAGATGTGGAACGTTGTGGACTTTGCCTTCGTTAGTGGTGGTAGTGAATGCTTTTTTCACATTTACATTAAAAAAATATAAATCTCAAATACAATCACATAGTAGGTAACAGGTGCACTATCTTAGTAAAGATAAATTTAATAAGACATGAAAAACAAAACTCTTCGCTCTAACGGTTAGATGTTATATAATCTCCACTAGGTATATTCGGTAAAATGTAAAAAAACAAGTGTAGATCAGTACAACGATCTTCATTTGTTTTTACCGATCTTCACTTGTATTGGTTGCTTGCCATAGTCATCGACCCGGGAATTAGCCGCAAAGAGATTGACCAGCATTTCTGCTTTCTCTTGGGCCTTGTGAGCCAGTGATCCGTCAGTATAGCGCAGCGGCGGCAGCGAAGGCTTGCAAGAGTTGGCCTGCACGGCTTTAGCCAGTTGCCAGTATCCACGGCTGCCCGTTGGATGTGACGTAAGCTCCTGACCAAGCCGCGTGACGCGCTGGGCGTCCGCTCTCTTGAAAGCCCTCTTACTGGACCTAGTGGCTCTGTTGTACGCTGCCTTGAGGCGGGCCACATTCGGGTCGCGCACAGCCCAAGCCCTGATCCAGGCGCGGTACGCCGCCTGTTTTCGTTCAACAGCTACGGCGCACTCACGCCCGAACCAGGGGCGAGCTTTGCGGATGCTGGCGACTTTAGTGTACGGAATGTAGTATTCCATACCTAATGTAATCTCACCAGCAACCGCAGAAGCGCTTTCCGATGCAGCCCTCTCTGCAAAGCAACGCTGACTCCACGGGACGGCTGCATAGTACTTATTCTCGTAGTCCGTCCCAGTCTGCTGACGAGTAGTGCCACAAGTTGTTTTTAACGATCTTCATTTTTTTACCGATCTTCATTTGTTTTTACCGATCTTCATTTATTTTTGATTCAGTAGTACCACGGGTAAAATTTAATTACCAGTGGTACTACTGGGACCATTTAGTAGTACCACGAGTATTTTTTTACCGGTGGTACGACCAGTAGTACCACTGGTAGTACCACGGGCAAGAAAGGACTCAAACCACGTGAGACTGCCAGAAAATGGTGGATTGTAAAGGGCTAGTGACACGGTTAAACTTCAATTGTCATGCACGTTAGAAAGAAAGAAAAAAAGAAAAAGCTTTTTTTTATTCGTTAAATATGAATGGAAGTATGCTTCAGTGTGCGTGATTTCTTTACATGTGTGTGTGCATCGACGCGCGACGTGTATATACACATAAAATTGACGTGACATGACAAGTGCAGTTTGACCGTGTCGCTAGTCTTTTAGGGCTAGCAACACGGTCAAACTGCAATTGTCGTGCAGGTTAAATATGAATGGAAGTTGCTTTACTGTGCGCGATTTCTTTGCATGTGTGTGTGCATAGACGTATATGTACACAAATGATATTTAACGTGCATGACAAGTGCACTTTGACTGTGTCGGCTCGGGACCCCTTTAATGAATGACTGATTTAAATATAATGGGCTAGCGACACGGTCAATTGTATTGAGTCAAGACTCAAGACTGATATTTATGAATGAGTGTACGTTACCCCCACAGACGTACAATAAGTAGCAGACGAAACATTAATTATGTTTGTGTGCGTTGGTCTTTCCATTCCGCTCGCTCTAAGGGGTTAGTGAATGCTGCTATCTCGTTTCTACACGTATAGCAACACTATACATGACATGTTAAAAAAAATGACGTACGCCTGGTTTTTGAAAGAAATAAGCTGCCGATGCTGCAGTTTGACGTATTAGATACCTCTCATTAATGTAGGGGCCAAACCTATGCACTTCTTTTCAAGATTAAAAATGCTAACATAAAATTAAGTGTGGCAAACTGTGATTCAGCATTTAATTAGTTCAGAAATGCATTTTAATATAATGCCTGTAATCTTCGATGATATTAAGTAAACAATATATAAAAATGAAGCCCGATTTCTGTGGTCACGGCATCACGCGTGAAATGCTGGACCGATTTCGCTAATTCTTTTTTGTTGTGTTTGTTTCTGTAAGGAGAAGGTTTTAAAAAAATTGTTGCAAAACTATTAGCAGAAATGGTTTTTATTGCGATTTTGAATCGGATCATGGAACTGGAAACTCCGAAATGGAAACCGGGAACAGAAAGACTAAGAGATAATTTTGCAATCCAATATAGCCGCCGCGTCGAAATCACAAAATTTCATGATGGGTATCGTTTAAGGGGGATTTTGGTACGCTGAGTACGAATCACATGATAATTTTGCAATCCAATTTGGCCGCCGCGCCGAAATCACAAAATTTCATGATGGGTATCGTTTAAGGGGGATTTTGGTACGCTGAGCACGAATCTCATGATACTTTTGCAATCCAATATGGCCGCCGCGCTGAAATCACAAAATTTCATGATGGGTATCGTTAAAGGGGGTTTTTGGTATGCTGAGTACGAATCACATGATAATTTTGCAATCAAATATGGCCGCCGCACCGAAATCACAAAATTTCATGATGGGTATTGTTTAAGGGGGATTTTGGTACGTTGAGTAAGAATCTCATGATAATTTTGCAATCCAATATGGCCGCCGCGCCGAAATCACAAAATTTCATGATGGGTATCGTCTAAGAGGTTTTTTGGTATGCTGAGTACGAATCACATGATAATTTTGCAATCCAATATGGCCGCCGCGCCGAAATCACAAAATTTCATGATGGTATCGTCTAAGGGGTTTTTTGGTATGCTGAGTACGAATCACGTGATAATTTTGCAATCCAATATGGGCGCCGCGCCGAAATCACAAAATTTTCGTGATGGGTATCGTTTAAGGGGTTTTTTGATATGGTGAGTACGAATCACATGATAATTTTGCAATCCAATATGGCGGCCGCACCGAAATCACAAAATTTCATGATGGGTATCGTCTAAGGGGTTTTTTTGTATGCTGAGATCGTATCACATGATAATTTTGCAATCCAATATGGCCGCTACGCCGAAATCACAAAATTTCATGATGGGTATCGTTTAAGGGGTTTTTTGGTATGCTGAGTACTATACACATGATAATTTTGCAATCCAATTTGGCCGCCGCGCCGATATCACAAAATTTCATGATGGGTATCGTCTAAGGGGTTTTTTTGTATGCTGAGTACGAATCACATGATAGTTTTGAAATCCAATATGGCCGCCACGCCGATATCCCAAATTTCATGATGGGTATCGTTTAAGGGGTTTTTTGGTATGCTGAGTACGAATCACATGATAATTTTGCAATACAATATGGTCGCCGCGCGCAAACTCACAAAATTTCATGATGGGTATATCGTCTAAGGGGTTTTTTGGTATGCTGAGTAGGAATCACATGATAATTTTGCAATCAAATATGGCCGCCGCGCCGAAATCACAAAATTTCATGATGGGTATTGTTTAAGGGGGATTTTGGTACGCTGAGTACGAATCTCATGATAATTTTGCAATCCAATATGGCCGCCGCGCCGAAATCACTAAATTTCATGATGGATATCGTTTAAGGGTTTTTTGGTATGCTGAGTACGAATCACATGATAATTTTGCAATCCAATATGGCCGCCGCGCCGAAATCACAAAATTTCATGATGGGTATCGTCTAAGGGGTTTTTTGGTATGCTGAGTACGAATCACATGATAATTTTGTAATCCAATATGGCCGCCGCGCCGAAATCACAAAATTTCATGATAGGTATCGTTTAAGGGGTTTTTTGGTATGCTGAGTACGAATCACATGATAATTCTGCAATCCAATATGGCCGATGCGCCGTCATCACAAAATATCATGATGGGTATCGTTTAAGGGGGATTTTGGTACGCTGAATACGAATCTCATGATAATTTTGCAATCCAATATGGCCGCCGCGCCACCTTTGTTAAATTTCATGTTGGATATTGTTTATGGGGTTTTTCGGTATGCTGAGTAAGAATTTCAGGTTAATTTTGCAATCCAATATGGCCACCGCGCCACTGTTGCGAGATTTCTGTCAGTTTACTGAGATACCAAAAAACCCCTTTCACGATATCCAAAATGAAATTTTACAACGGTGGTTCGGCGGCCATCTTGGATTGCAAAATTGACCTAAAATTCGTATTCAGCATACCAAAAAATCCCTTCTACGATATGCAACATGAAATTTTGCAACCCTGGCGCGACAGTCATCTTGGATTGCTAAATTAACCCAAAGTTCGTACTCGGCATACCAAAAAACCTCTTATACGATATCCATCATGAAATTTTGTGATTTCGGCGTGGCGGCCATATTGGATTTCAAAACTATCATGTGATTCGTACACAGCATACAAAAAACCCCTTAGACGATACCCATCATGAAATTTTGTGATTTAGGCGCGGCCGCCATATTGGATTGCAAAATTATCATGTGATTCGTACTCAGCATACCAAAAAACCCCTTAAACGATACCCATCACGAAAATTTTGTGATTTCGGCGCGGCGGCCTTATTGGATTGCAAAATTATCATGTGATACGATCTCAGCATACCAAAAAACCCCTTAGACGATACCATCATGAAATTTTGTGATTTCGGCGCGGCGGCCATATTGGATTGCAAAATTATCATGTGATTCGTACTCAGCATACCAAAAAACCTCTTAGACGATACCCATCATGAAATTTTGTGATTTCGGCGTGGCGGCCATATTGGATTTCAAAACTATCATGTGATTCGTACACAGCATACAAAAAACCCCTTAGACGATACCCATCATGAAATTTTGTGATTTAGGCGCGGCCGCCATATTGGATTGCAAAATTATCATGTGATTCGTACTCAGCATACCAAAAAACCCCTTAAACGATACCCATCACGAAAATTTTGTGATTTCGGCGCGGCGGCCTTATTGGATTGCAAAATTATCATGTGATACGATCTCAGCATACCAAAAAACCCCTTAGACGATACCATCATGAAATTTTGTGATTTCGGCGCGGCGGCCATATTGGATTGCAAAATTATCATGTGATTCGTACTCAGCATACCAAAAAACCTCTTAGACGATACCCATCATGAAATTTTGTGATTTCGGCGCGGCGGCCATATTGGATTGCAAAATTATCATGACATTCGTACTCAGCGTACCAAAATCCTCCTATACCCATCATGAAATTTTGTGAATTCGGCGCGGCGGCCATATTGGATTGCAAAATTAACCCAAAATTCGTAATCAGCATACCAAAAAACCCCTTATATGATATGCAATATGAAATTTTACAACGGTGGCGCGGTGGCCATATTGGATTGCAAAATTAACCTGAAATTCGTACTCAGCATACCAAAAAACCCCATAAACGATATCCAACATGAAATTTTACTTGGTGGCGCGGCGGCCATATTGGATTGCAAAATTAACCTGAAATTCGTACTCGTACTACTATTTTTTTCCCAAAAGCGTTTGACATCTTAGATCGTATGTCCACCTTTTTATAATCCGGACCAGTGTGCGGCCGGCCAGCCGCAACAAAAAAAGCGCATTGATGTTACGAGTTGGATCAAAACGTTACACATTGTATCATTACAAGGCGCGCATTGCAATGCTCGGATCACCTGCTTCGCTGCTGTAACCTCGTCTTGTATCATTACAAGGTGCGCATTGCAATGCTCGGTTCACCTCCCACACTGGCTGTAATTCTAGACTCGTAACATTACATTACGCGCGAATGCTCCCGGTGAGGAAGCACCTTTAGAAAAAAATGATGTTTTGTAACATCATTTTTTTCTAAAGGTGCTTTAGCCTCATTAGCATTTTTGAAGACCTATCTATGGATACCCCACACGTATGGGTTTGATGAAAAAAAAAAACTTTTCGTTTCAGTTCTGAGTATGGGGACCCCCAAAATTTACTGCTTTTTTTCTAGTTATATTTAAAAATCTTAATGCGGTTCACAGAATACATCTACTTACCAAGTTTCAAGTGCATAGGTCTTATAGTTTCGGAGAAAAGTGGTTGTGACATTCGGACGGACAGACAGACAGACATGACGAATCTATAAGGGTTCCGTTTTTTGCCATTTGGCTACGGAACCTTAAGAGGTATTTTAAGATACTCTTATTTCATTAAAATAAATCTTATTGAACTAGGCGGCTAACTCCTTCCCTGTAGTTTTTGCGTTAGTGTGTGTGGTTTTTATATGTGTTAGTTTTGGCGTACTTTTCAATCTCTAATGCTTTGTCTGCTACTTATTGTAAGTCTGTGGTTACCCCAGCAAAAAAGTAGCTCCTAGACTGATTTGAGTGGAACCTATATTTAGAGAGTTAATTTAGAGGTATATAAATTAACTGTGAACGGACTCTAATTATTTATTCTAGGTTAGGTATGTATCTATTTTCGTTAGATTGTGGGTAGGTACTTAGTTGATAATAATAAATAATTGTAAGTAAAGAGGGTTTCTTAATTCGTATGTAAATCCGTGTTCGTAAATTAAAACGTGGAAGCTCATCGCAGGAAACCTGTAATATTAGAGAGCTGCATCAACGCAAAAAATGAGTGACATTTTGGAGGAAAACGCTATCCAGGCAACGTCCGTTATTATGGACGAGGGATCAACACATGAAACATGTGATGCCATGGAGGAGGAAATAGTGCCGCTTAATCATGACATGAAGAATGCAGTGCAGGACATAGGTGATACCACAGAGGAGGTAATGGAAGAAACTTGTAATACCAAGGAGGAAGTAACTCAGGAATCTTGTGATGCCACAAAAAAGGCGATGGAAGAGACATGTAATACTAATGAGGACGCGATGCAGGAACCATGTGATACCATGAAGATGGAAGATACACAAGAAATGTGTCATACCTCAGAGGAGGAATCAATGCAGAAAACCTCTGATGCTAAATGTTCACCAATATCATACCCTAACGATTGGTTTAGTACTCATAGTGGACAAAAACCCACTATGGCAATTGTTGATAATAAGATTCAATTCGATAAACTCCGAGGGCTGGTAAAGGCACAAATAATGAATGGAAAACTTCAGCGTCCTTTGGCATTAGAATATATGTATAACTATTTACTTACTAGGCAAGATAAACTGCCCGTGGACTGGATATCTTATGGAATAACAATTGGTTTAAAAGATGAGCTTATTACTCCATGGAGTTTGGTCAATGTAGAGAGAAAAGACCCAGAAGAAAAATTGGAGAACTTTAAAATGCTTGCTGCTACACCCAAAGATGACAAGTGGATGTCAGTGTATATATGTGCTGTTTATAGAATCCATTGTACACATAGGAATCACAAAGAAGTCTTAATGAAACATCTACAAAAGACCTTCACACCTAAATTGAAAGATTTAGACAAGCCATGGAGTTTTCTTGATTCATATAGATTTTGGATGACTGACAGCTCATATCGTACAATGGTTGCAGCTATTGACATGTTTTATCACCAATTCACTTTTAACAGGCTTGCACGTCTCCGAGTAGGGACCGTCAGTTCACGTTTCAGGGGATGTGCAGCATTACTTGCTATGAAGCACTTTAGCAATGTAACAGGGTGTAAACAGGAAGACTTAGTAAACTGGATTATCACTTATGAAGCAGTAGATGACTTAAAGCGCATTATGAAAGGCGATGAAGAAACTAATTACGCATTTTCTTATTTTCCGTACCAGATGGATTTTGGGTTTGTGAAGAGATCTGCCTACTCTGCTTTGAGTAACCCATCTTTATTCTTTGTCATCCATTCAGCATGCACACTTCTTGGTTCCATACGGTCACAGAATGCCAAGTATGCATGTGAAGGTAATATGATAAAAAATATTAATAATTCAAAATTAATTGCATTCGTTTTTTCTAAAACAAAAGATAATGCAAAATTAGAGCCTGATCTACCTGAATCAGACGATGTCTCAGAATGGTATACTCACATGAAGGATAGAAAATTTCAGCTTACAGTGGCAATGAATAGTCACATCCGAAGCTTGAAAGATAATATTTCCAAACCATGGAAGGGGTCTGTTGGATGGTACATTAAGAGAAGTTTTTGTTTTTAGCGTATTGCATAAATACTTTATCCACCAAGTGTGTTCAAGTATTTTTAAGTTGTAAAATCTGTAATTGTAATAAAGTTCGTTTTAGCTATTTGCTTTTTGATTTGAATGATGACATAAGCCCCAACGAATTGTTACACAAATCATGTCAACGGGCATCAGTGACCACTGGTTTTGCAGTTTGGTACGCTTATCACTGGATTGGTCAAAGCAATACTGGTACTTCTTATCCCATTCTTGTCTGAGGAGCACATTGTTACTATCTTTAGACAGGGTCATTTAAAACTTTCACAAATATCTAAAGCTAAAGCTTATTATAGCATTAAAGACTTTCTAGAAGACAAGGCTGCCTGGCAGTGACACGAATTGCTCCTTTCTACATAATAAAAAACTATATTAGATTCTAAGATGAATTTTGGGAGGGACAGGACAGTTTCTTAGCGTGTTCTTCTCAGTCTGTAGCATTTCCGAACCCCCAGTAGTCACAAACATTTTGACAAACCTATATTTCTGTTTAAAATTTCAAAGGGAATAAATTTTATTTTATCTGGAAAATCGAAAAAGCCAGTATATGATGAACTTAGGTAAGTATATATTATTCTTATGACCAAACTTAGTACTTAATCTAGATCACAGCAATTGAATAGCTCTCTAAATTACAATAAAATAAATCTCTTACAATGAGTTACAAAATTAGATAAAACTAAATTAAAAAAGAAATTTTTTAATGAAGTTAATTATAAAAATGCTTGCAGCTTTTGTCTGCGACATCGTTCGCGAGGTGATTTTAACTAATAACCATTCGAAGACCATTAGACCTGTCCAATGCATAGGGCTTCTAATAAAACATAATTCGAGCTGCTTATCATTTCCGCTGAACCAATTTTTATGACACATACAGCGATATTTAAGTTGCAAAGATACCTACATAACCCTAATAGTACAATTGTAATTCAATCATTACCCACCAATGTCTTCAACGAGCAAATAAATTATGAAATGTACATAAAAAATGTGCATGAATCACTATCTTGTGTGAAGAAATTGAATGTTCAGGGGCTAATAAATTAAGTACAATATGTAGGTAGGAAACCAATTTCGGAATAGAAGCTTATGAACACTGTCAAAGTTATAGCATAAAAGACTGACTCAACCTATGGTATTGTACTTATACTTCACTTGTTATGATTTATAATAGGCTTTACTCTACAATTGGCTTAAACAGAATCCAAAGTCTTTCAAACTCTTCTTTATAACACTCAACGAGTTCCCTCTGTGATGTCACGACATAATTTTCAAAATTGCCATTCAAAGCTTGATTAGTCCAATTCAATGATCCTGTCATCAAGAATGGAGTGCCTTCATCTGATAATGTATCAGCCAAACAGAATTTGTGATGCATAAGATTCGTCGATTTCATCCAACGTATTGGTATATTATGCTTGGTTAACTTTTTAATACCGGAACCACTGGTGTAAGCCATATCAGCATCAATAATGACTCTAATCTTTACATTTCGATAGTGTAACTTCAACAAAGTGTTGGTTATGTCCATATTTGTTAAAACATACATACAGATGTCAATATTATATTGAGGCTGTGACAAATAGTGCAATAGTCTGTCCATACTTTGTGTTATCATGCAGCGTGAATACTTGCTTTTCTTAATCTCCTCTGCTCCAGATGAGAACATTATTACTTCATGCACTTCTTTTTGCTTTTTCTTATAATTCCTTTTGATAAAATACTTATAAGCAGCATGAGTAACAACAGTTAACGATATCAACATGAAACATCCTCTGTAATAATAACTCATGGTTGTTCTACGACAAATATGAGACTGAGGCTACAGATTCTAGTATATGACAAGATTTTGATTAATATTAATAGATAGTCCACAACAACCAGTAATCTATTAAAATAAAGGAATACAAAATTAACACTACATATCAAATCAATATGATGTGAATCAGTGTTGCCGCTCGATAGTTGACTATTGATATTATATCGATAGGCTATCGATAGTCGACTATTGTTAGCCTATCGATAGTTCTATCGATAGTATCGATGGTGTCGATACTATCGATTGTATCGATAGCACCATTAGTATAAATACTATCGACACACTGTAATACTATCGATAGAATCGATAGAATCGTTTTTCAATACTCAATGTACTATCGATAATATCGATAGTATCAATACTATTGATGCTGAACATTGCAATGACAATCGATAGTGTCGATAGTATCGATAATATCGATAGTTTTGTTTTATCGATAGTGACCTTTCCTTCAATAGTATTGGTTGGAGTCTGTAGTCTAAAACAGGGCTTCGTAAACTTTTAAGGTTACGGAACACCAAGCAAATATGGTTTATTCTACGGAACCCCATAAAAGGTTACAGCAAACTAGCAAGTTAGACAATGTCCGCGGTTCCACCTGCGTGAATTCCTGTTACCGTTCCCGCTTCCCATGGAAACGTTTTCCCGGGATAAAAATGCTTTTTTATTAAGCTCATCAAATTGACTGATGGAAGCCATAGCGACATTTAACGATTGCGGGCCATTCTCACAGTCCGTAAGACTTCTGACAGTGGTCCTCAAGTTGGCGACCCTGTGATGTTCCTTTTGACGCTCCGCTTAAAGAACCCGGGATTGTAAGAGGAGAGAAGTACGTGCGCGAGCAGGTCGTTTCAAACTTTTATAGATCGACAGAGGAACGATCTTTTGAATCGCTCAGTTCTGGCGAAGTACTCTCCGCTGTAAGAGCGTTACCTACATTTGGCTGGCATGCATAATTTCAGGATCGAAAATGGGAGGGCAGGATTAGGTTGAAGAGCTCTATTGAGAGCTAGGCTAAGCTAATAAATATCTCTTTTTTTTTTTGTTTGGAATGTACGCTTTTGTTACTGCAGCTGGCAGAAATAAATTGTTTTTCTTTCTTTCTATCTAAATAGCCTATGTCTTACTCCAGACCAGAACCCCTCAGGGATCAGGGGATAAGCGTTACTTCTTCACGGAGCTAACGCAACACCCTTTGGGCACAGTAAATTTGGCTTTTTCAATTAGCTCCCTTAAATCAAATATCTTTGGAATTAACTAAAAGGCCACATTAGAAGGGAGGGCATAACGGTAATCCCTTCTTTGAGCAGCCCGCCTGGCTCAGTACCTCCGCTCTGCAGAAGACAGCGGTAATAGTAACCGGGCTTCGTGTTGGGTTGTGTTCTCCGTCGGTGAGCAGGGTTCCAGAGCTCATTGGGGTGGTTATATGCGGGTGATTGTGAGACCAGAGGCTTGTCTGCTTTCAGGGAAACCCGGTGAAACGGTTGACCACAGGGCCCCCGCAAGCTGCACGGGACCCAAACCTGAGAATTAATTTATCTCCGACCCAGGGCCTGAAACAGCCGCCTGTGTAAAGTCCCTGGTGCTGTGGTCGTGCCGGAGGAGGATAACCGGAGTGGACGCGGCCACTGCATTAGAGGGGACTGGAGGCCCTTTCGTACGCCATGCCAATCTACCGCATCACACGTGCCGGCTTTTGGGAGTGCAGTAACCTCGCTTTGTATCTTGCGCCACCGGTACACACCCTTCTTAAATTCCCGTTTTCTCAACACCATGGCAAGGAAAAAGAAAAATATGAAACGTTTTACAGAGGCATTGTCGTCCACACTTCAAATGGACTTTTGTCACATCAGAGACATACACAAGAACATCAACGTAGTCCACCACCACCTGGAATCTGCGCAGCAGATCCTATTTATTTTGACGGAGACGCAAATCTCCTGCCCGGACTTAATGTCCCTTGGCTACAAGCTGGAGTACAGCTTTAGGTGAAAAGCTGGGGTGTGTTTGTATAATATGTACCTTGAAGACAGGGATCGGATCGGATCGGATCTACTAGTACGCGTGTTTGAACTGGTATCACAGCGATGATACGGACTGGTGGACTGCCTTTCTGGGAGTCGTGAATTGTGGTCGCTTGCCAAAACTGCCTAGAGAAACAATTGTCGGTCGGGTTTGCCACCCCTAATTAAACCGGATGGTAGACTGGCTCAGAGTGCCAAGGAGAAAGCCGACCTTTTGGGTTCTCTCTCTACCTCCAACTCGAATATGAACGACGTGGGTTCTTCGCCGACTGGCATACCCTGGTGTTGCACTTCCATTACAGAAATTAAATTTAGTCAGCGGGACGTAAGGCGGGAGCTTCAATCCGTGATCCCGTTCATAAGTCGAGTGGGCCAGATGGCATACCTGCGGTGGTAGTTTGGTCCTGAGTTGTGTCCGGCGCTTACATACTCGTCTTTTCATACTTTCATATTCTATGAAAAAGTCTCAGCTTCGTGGAAGATCGCGCACGTGCATCCTTTACCCAAGAAGGGTGATAGAACCGACCCGGCCAATTACAGGCCTATAGCTGTTACCTCCATTTTATCTTAGGTTGTTCCTTTTATCTGAGGTACCTTGAAAAACACGACCTGCTCAGTGACTGGCAATACGGTTTCTGTCACGGTCGCTCGACTGGCGGTCTTGTATGGCCGCACTTGCGACTTATAAAAAAGCAGTGTTTGCCGCAAGCAGTAAAGTACCGCCGCGCCCTGTACAGTACATTGTTTTTCTCTGTTTTTATTATTTTTTATAAAAGGTTACTGTTGTTTGGTCTATGTGCGCTGTGATCTAAAATAAAAATTATTTTCTTTCTTTCTTTCTTTCTTCTTATTTCCCTGCTGAGCACTCCGAGCTTCCTGGACGCCAGCTTAGCCTTGCCCTCCAAGTGACTGAGGAACTGCACGTCACTGGAGATGTCAACACCAAGTATCCCTATACTTTCAGAGATGGTGAGAGATGTGCCCTGAAATGGCGGCGCCACAGTGAATGGGTTTTTTTTTGCGGTGAACACACAAACTTGTGTCTTGGTAGGGTTGAATTGGACAAGATTTTGTCCACCCCAATCGGACACTGTAGTGAGAGTAGCCTTGATTTCAGACATAAGTTGTTCAGGGCTTTCTTCCACTGCAACCCGAGAGATACCGGGACGGCCCGCGTAATAAGTGTCACCCGTACTGTTGTCCGCATAACAATGAATGCCGTCAATTAGACAACATGTCATTGATATGCAGCAGAAACAAAGTAGGGGACAACACTGAGCCTTTTGGTACTCCAGCGTTTATGGCCATGCAGTCAGAACAGCTGCCGTCAACGACGGCCCTAATGCTTCTGCCGGCCAAAAAGCTGGACACCCATCCGCATAAACTCTCGGGCAGTCCATAGGAGGGCAATTTCGTAAGAAGACCACGGTGCAAAAAAATAAATACATACGTACGGTGCATAAAAATAATACTATTGAATCACAGGCTGCTATAGATTGCGCAAAAATATAGATAGTATCGATACTACCGATAGTATTAAAAATTGTTATATAATACTATCGATAGTATTAATAATATCGATAGTAAATTTGATATTGAACTTCGATACTATCGGTACTATCGAAAATATCGATACTATCGATAGACCAATCGATATTATAGATTATTTTCGAGGTCAACTATCGATAGTCAAACTATCGATATTGCGGCAACACTAATGTGAATGAAGGAACCAAACGTGAACAAGTTTTTTTTTTTTTTTTTTTTTCTTTTTTGGCTTCTTGCATTGCAGTTGGCCACAAACAAGTATTTCGTGAACAAGTTTCATCTTGCTTGCTTGTCTGTCATCCATCATGTCAATGTCAATGTCAATGAAAATTGAAGCTGAAATATCAATCTTTTATCAAATTTCCCGCCTGCTTTTCGCTTGTTGTGGTATTAGCCCTATATAAATCTATTGCTTTCTCCTTCCTCCAAATTACTCGCGAAGTTGAACGAAGTTCGTCGCCGAAGTTGCCCGAGTCAAAGAAAAATTTTGACGAAGTAGGCCGAGGTGGCCCTCTACAAAAATACAGATCAGTGCCCTCTACACTATCATCGTACTCGTCCAACTGGTCCAACTTCGCGAGTACTGTGGAGGAAGCATCCGAAGCATTAGTATAGAATAGTGTCCGACCGAAACTGGTTTTCCAGCCGAAACCGAAACCGAAACCGAACTTTCGGCCCCAGGGTCAGTTTCGGCCGAAACCGAAACCGAAACCGAAACTCACGTGTTCATATTAGTGACCGACCGAAGTTTCGGTTTCGGTTTCGGTTTCGGCCAGTTTCGGCCAAAAAATCGAGTTTCGGCCGCAGTTTCGGTTTCGGCCAAAATGGGCCGAAACTTTCGGCCGGGCCGAAACTCACGTGTTCATGAAGTTTGAGTGCCTGGCCCTGCTCGTGACGTGGTTGGGGTCAGCCCAACCAGTTAATATATTACTAATCGAAGATTTAGAGATTTACAAAGGACTTCCAATCAATAGTTAATACAACTTTATTTAAACCACAAGCAATTACAATCATTGAGAAGTATTAGACAGCCACCCCTGTGTTATGTCTCAGACCTCTTTTTTTACTTTTGGTTACTGAATCCTAAAGATCTAGGACATTACATAACCAAACAAATGGAACCGACAACAAAGGGGTAGCCCTTTGTTGTCGGTTCCGTTGACTGTGTTGGTCGTCTGTCTGTCTGTCAGCAGGCTATAACTCATCCACCGTGATAGTTAGACAGTTATTTTTTTTTACAGATGGTGTATTTTGGTTGCCGCTATAGCAACAAATAATCAAAATAGACAAAATAATAGTATTAAAAGTGGCCTTCCATACAACATACGTGACTTTCTTTTGCCGCTTTTCTAGTCCGGAACCCTACGTGCGTGAGTCCGGCTCATGCTTGTCCAGATTTTGTTATACACTTCTGGAATGTAACCAAAACCGGCCAAGAGCTAGTAGCAGGGCACCGTGTGGTTTTAGTCGGTAGGAGTTCGCAATAGCATCTATGTGTAATTCCAGATGTAAAAGAAAGAAACTCATCTTTAGGTGGAGATATTTCTTAAAGTGTAAACACTTGAGAAGATTTATACCGTTGATTGATGGTACTTGGTGGAACTTGCTGCACCTATTGAAAAAATAACCAGCCAAGTGCGAGGCGCACTCTCACACGGAGGGGTTTAAGCGGGACCCTATTAACGAGACATGAGGCCTAGCCGTCCGTCTGTCTATTAGTCACGAAGTTGTATCGCTGGAACCGCGCCAGATAGAGGCCTAAAATTTTCAATGATGATGTATTTCTGTTGCTGCTATTTTTTTTAACGGGAGGGAAATCCTACAGGTATGCTATGCCGGAGTCTTACCGACTAAAAACCACGCGAGCCCCGAGTATGCCCTCGGAATGATGCTTACTGCGGCCGCGTCTTTGGGGGCTTGTTCAGTTGTTATCCCGCTACTTGAGGGGGGCTTGCATGAATCTCTCACTTCACGCTATCATCTAGGGCCTGCTTCTTTAAGGACGGTGAGCAGGCGTTCTCAGGACCCTGGTCATAGAGGCTGATAGTATAGGGCGCGCTGCCGCAGACTGTTCAACTTGGGTGGGAAAGTTCTCTCCCGCTTCCTCCCCGGCGCCGTCTCTTTCACGAGCATGACCTGTTTACAGGAAGAGGCCTATGGCCTCGCTCTAGCGCCTTCCAATAAATTTAAACAAAGCCCTTGAGCCATTTAAACAATGACGCAAGGGCCCTCGCTTCCAGGTCACATAGAGGGGTCCCGGCTAGAAGACATGCCGCCTCTACTGAGATCATGCGGTATCCCCTTATCCTTACCTGACAACCATCGCGTTCTGCGGGCTAAGCAATCTAGCCGCATTGCAGGCCATCAGGATCTCCGCCTATACGGGGACCCCATAAAGGGCCATGCCTCGTTAATAGGGTCCCGCTTAAACCCCTCCGTGTGAGAGTGCGCCTCGCACTTGGCTGGTTATTTTTTCAATAGGTGCAGCAAGTTCCACCAAGTACCATCAATCAACGGTATAAATCTTCTCAAGTGTTTACACTTTAAGAAATATCTCCACCTAAAGATGAGTTTCTTTCTTTTACATCTGGAATTACACATAGATGCTATTGCGAACTCCTACCGACTAAAACCACACGGTGCCCTGCTACTAGCTCTTGGCCGGTTTTGGTTACATTCCAGAAGTGTATAACAAAATCTGGACAAGCATGAGCCGGACTCACGCACGTAGGGTTCCGGACTAGAAAAGCGGCAAAAAAAGTCACGTATGTTGTATGGAAGGCCACTTTTAATACTATTATTTTGTCTATTTTGATTATTTGTTGCTATAGCGGCAACCAAAATACACCATCTGTAAAAAAAAAAAACTGTCTAACTATCACGGTGGATGAGTTATAGCCTGCTGACAGACAGACAGACGACCAACACAGTCAACGGAACCGACAACAAAGGGCTACCCCTTTGTTGTCGGTTCCATTTGTTTGGTTATGTAATGTCCTAGATCTTTAGGATTCAGTAACCAAAAGTAAAAAAAGAGGTCTGAGACATAACACAGGGGTGGCTGTCTAATACTTCTCAATGATTGTAATTGCTTGTGGTTTAAATAAAGTTGTATTAACTATTGATTGGAAGTCCTTTGTAAATCTCTAAATCTTCGATTAGTAATATATTAACTGGTTGGGCTGACCCCAACCACGTCACGAGCAGGGCCAGGCACTCAAACTTCATGAACACGTGAGTTTCGGCCCGGCCGAAAGTTTCGGCCCATTTTGGCCGAAACCGAAACTGCGGCCGAAACTCGATTTTTTGGCCGAAACTGGCCGAAACCGAAACCGAAACCGAAACTTCGGTCGGTCACTAGTATAGAAGTAGGTATAGATTGAGTCCGTCGCTGTCGTGTCGGGGTCCGCTTGTTTGCACATCAGATTTGGTCCGCTCCGTACCAAATCAAGACGTGTGGACGGTTATAGTTTTATGATTAGTCGTGTTCGGGCCGCCAATAAGGACGGCCGCTCATTTTACTTTAACTACTATTAGAAACTTTCTCATAGAAGTATTTTTATGATAGTTTTTTTTACTTAACTTAATAAATCTTCATACCCAGTTGGGTTTATTCTTAAATATATTTTAATAGATCGGCTGAGATGATGACAATTGCATCATCTCAGCCGATCTGACGCTCTGACTCTGCTGGGCACAGGCCTCCCCTAAGGATCTCCAAAACGTTAGGTCCTGTGCCGCCCGCATCCATTAGGCTCCCGCGACCTTAATCAGGTCGTCAGTCCACCTCACGGGGGGTCTCCCCACTCCGCGTTTACCAGTACGCGGACGCCATTCGACTATTTTTAGACCCCACCTGCCGTCATCTCTACGAGCAATATAGAGATGTTCGATCGTTATTGATGTGGGCACGACGCGGACGATGTGTGGGTAGGTCTGGAAGAGTGCAGCAACACCCACGAGAGAGCCTTAAAACGTATCAGCATTGTGGAGTGTGAGTTAGGCTTAAATCATCTAACCACAGGATGCGCCTTACTTAAGCATTGTTTTCTGCCATTGCACATGACCATTTGGTCTTTTGGCTTTATAAAAAGCCTGTACATCAGTAGGTACATCATTTTATATGATTAAACTAGTACATTTCATTGTAGTTGACTGTACAATAACAATTAACACACAACAGCCATTACGCGTTTGTCTATTAATACATTTTTAAATGCAATGAAATTTTATATGTCTTTGTGTTTCCCCCTTCACTTGTATGAAAACTGGCAGAATATTTTTGTATGCGGTGGTTCGCAAAGGCTAGTCCCGTGTTATATGGTCTAAGGAGTTAGGTGATGTACATAACTCCATCACTCACAGAGAGACTCTCAAATCAGCTGAACAGGTTGCCCTCTCTCACAGTCTGTATGATGAACTGATGAGCGGAAAGTCAGATCGTATCTATCTTGACCAGCCCATGATCTCAGATGTAATAGATCTCGCGACACCTTCTAGTGATAATACCATAGATTTAGAATGTACAAGATGAGCAGTGTCAAACTGAAGACGAGACCAAAAATGAAAGATCTATGTGTGAGTTAAATAGTGTTGTTGAATGGTCACACCTATGTTATATCGATAAAAGTATCTGTATAAATGGATGGAATGGAAATGAAACTTCTAAGCACACAAAGTGCTTAGAAGTTTCATCTCCAACTTCTTGTTTTGGGGAATAAATTGTTAATTTGAATGTAATCGACTATGAAAAAGTAAAAATGGGATTATATGGGGTAACTCGTAATATTTGAAATTCTGTAGTGATCTTACGATTTTAACAGGTAATTTATGGCATCGTTCATTGCATTGTTGCCGTACATATATATTTTGCCAATTGAATTTAAAATTTTACTGAAAATCCAACTCTTATGGTAATACTAAACCTAGAAACTCATTTATTATTGAACCCTAGTAACAATAAAAGATATTAGGTACTCGTAGATTTTTTTTAATTATATTAACCTCGCCAAATTGATGTATCCACTGATGGAAACTAATGGAAAGCCGTGGCGCACATCTAGCGAATGCTTACAGCACACAAGACTTCTGACAGTAGTCCTCAAGTTGGCGGCCCTATGATGTGCCTCTTCACGCTCCGCTTGTAGAACACGGGATTATAACATGAGGGAAACGCATGTGCGGGCAGGTCGTTCCAGGATTTCGTAGTTCGACAGAGGAACGATCTTTTGAAACGCTCAGTTCTGGCGAAGATTCTCTCCGCCATATATGAGTGGCACCTCTGCCCGACGTGTTGTTCGGAATCTGTAAGGAGATGGTGGGATCAGGTTAAAGAGCTCTTCAGAACATTCGCCGTGATGCATTCGGTAGAAGGCAGCCAAGGACGCTATGGTTCTTTGCTGCGCTAATGGCTCGAGGCTTACCGTCATCTTAGGACAACCTATAATTCAAATCGGATAACACGTCTCTGCATAGCGCCAAGCGCGTCCAGTAAGTACCTCGCACAGTTATCCCAAAGGTGAGAACAGTATTCGACGCAGAGGCTAATCTGCGCCTTGCACAGCGTACATCCCGGTGTGGCGTGGAGTACCATAAGTGAAGTAAAATTATAAAAATTCAACTCAAAATGGTTCACAAATTTTGGAAATATTATATTAAAATAGGCACAAAACCCTAAAAAAAGGTTAAATAACACAGTTCGAGTAAAAATCAATCATATTTATAATAAATTAAGTCCAGATAAGTTTGTTTGTAGCAATTCCACTATAATGAACTATCGACATCCTTATCGATACCTACCCATGACTATTTTACTGTAAACAGCCCTTTTTATTTCTGCCTTATATATACTCCTAAAATGCATTTACACATTAAATATTGTGTTATGTATAAAGGAAAATGCATAATCTACGTTATGAGTTGGACTTTCAGTGAAATTTCACATCCAATTTGGCAAAAAAAATATGTACGGCAAAAATGGAATGAACGAAGTCACAAATAGTGTCCGACCGAAACTGGTTTTCCGGCCGAAACCGAAACCGAAACCGAACTTTCGGCCCCAGGGTCAGTTTCGGCCGAAACCGAAACTCACGTGTTCATATTGAAAAAAAAAAAAAAAAAAAAAAAAACAGCCAACTGCGAGTCGGATTCCCGCACAGAGGAATCCGTTACAAAAATTACGTTTGTTGTGTGGATGTTTTTTTCTGATTTTAGTTGGTATTTTTTGTAGCACATGGTTAGGTGGTCGGTGGTGGCAGTATTTTTGAAATCTCCAACGCTTTGAACACCTTGCCCTGGAGCTGCGTTTGGGAGGCGCTTGTTTACCATGGAATGCCTCAATACCTATGTCGAATTGTCGGGGCCAATCTTTCCGAGAGGGCCATAACTTATCCGAGCTGGCTAGGGCAGGGTCGGCGAGATGTGTCGTTCGGTGTTCCACAGCATCGTTCTTAGGACCGCTCCTGTGGAACATTGGTTACGATTGGGTGCTGCGTGGTCCGTTGCTCAGAGGTGTCGGCGTAACCTGTTACGTGCGTAACGTGTTACGACGACACCCTAATTATAGCGCGAGGACCAACGCACCGAGACGCAGCCCTAAAGGACACCTGCGGGATCCAGCTAACATATGGGGGGCGTCAGCATCGACATCGAGCTCTCGATGACGTATCAGGGACTCGTACTCGATAGCCGGTGTAACTTCGGATACCACATCCGGAGTTTGGTCCCAAAACTAAGGAAGGGGGCATCAGCCGCACTCTCGCGGCTGTTGCCCAATATCAGGGGACCCAACGCTCCCTGCAGGATACTGTACTTTGGGATTATGCCGAGCATGGCTTTATATGAGGTCCCTGTATGGGCGGAGATCCTGATGGCCAGCAATGCGGCTAAATTGCTTAGCCCGCAGAAGGCGATGGCTGTCAGGGTAAGGATAGGGGATACCGCATGATCTCAGTTGAGGCGGCATGTCTTCTAGCCGGGACCGCTCTATGGAACCTGGAAGCGAGGGCCCTTGCGTCATTGTTTAAATGGCGCAAGACGGCGCTGGAGCGGGGCCATAGGCCAGCGCTGGGGAGGAAGCGGGAGAGAACTCTCCCATCCAAGTTGCACAGTCTGCGATGGCGCGCCCTATACTCTCTGCCTCTATGACCAGGGGCCTGAGGACGTCTGCTCACCGTCCTTATAGAAGCAGGCCCTAGACGATAGCGTGAAGAGAGAAATTTATGCACGCCCCCCTCAAGTAGCGGGATAACAACTGAACAACCCACCAAAGACGCGGCCGCAGTATGCTTCATTCCGAGGGCATACTCGGGGTTCCCAACGCGTGGTTTTTAGCCGTTAGGACTCCGGCATAGCATCCCTGTAGGATTTTCCTCACGTTAAAAAAAAATTGCGGCTACAGAAATACATCAACAGTGAAAATTTTGGGGAGAGCTCCAAAATTTTCACTGTTGATGTATTGCTGTAGCCGCAATTTTTTTATTCAGATAGAGATCTGGCGCGGTTACAACCTCGTGGCTAAGAGACAGACGGACTGCTAGGCCTCATGTCTCGTTAATAGGGTCCCGCTTTAACCCCTCCGTGTGAGAGTCAGACTCGCACTTAGCTGGTTATTTTCTCAATAGGTGCAGCAAGTTCCACCGAGTGTCATCAATCAACGGTATTAATCTTCTCAAGTGTTTATTTTAGAAATATCTCCACCTGAAGATGAGTTTCTTTCTTTTACTAGTGGAATTACACATAGATGCTATTGCGAACTCCTACTGACTAAAACCACACGGTGCCCTGCTACTAGCTCTTAGCAGGTTTTGGTTACCATCTAGAAGTGTATAACTAAAACTGGACAAGAGTGAGCCGGACTCGCGCACGTAGGGTTCCGTACAAGAAAAGCGGCCAAAAAGTCACGTATTTTGTATGGGAGGCCCCCTCTAATACTAATATTACTGCTCGTTCACTCTAACTTTGCCGCTCGGCTCCATACTAAAGTCGAATTTTTAATTAGACGAAGTAAATTGACAGCAACTAATGTCACTTCTTCATACAATGTTGCGTATTTTCTATGACGATGTGACATTAGTTACTGTCAATTTACTTCGTCTAATTAACAATTCGGGTATACGCCTCTACGCCAGTGGCAAAGTTATAGCGAACGGGTAGTATGTCTATTTTTATTATTTGTTGCTATAGCGACAACATACATAATCTGTAAAAAAAAATATCTGTCTAACTATCACGGTGGACGAGTTACAGCCTGCTGACAGACAGACAGACAGACGACCAACACAGTCAACGTAACCGACAACAAAGGGGTTGGGTTATGATATGTCCTAGATGGAGACGTCAATTTGGCGAGCTAACTATAAAAAAAAAGATCTTTAGGATTCAGTAACCAAAAGTAAAAACGGGATCCTAAAAAGGAGGTCTGAGGCATAACACAGGGGTAACTGTCTAGTACTTCTCAATGATTGTAATTGCTTGTGGTTTAAGTAAAGTTGTATTATTGTAACTATTGATTGGAAGTCCTTTGTAAATCTCTAAATCTTCGGTTAGTAATATATTAACTGGTTGGGCTGACCCCAACCACGTCACAAGCAGAGCCAGACACTCAAAATTCATAAACACGTGAGTTTCGGCCCGGCCGAAAGTTTCGGCCCATTTTGGCCGAAACCGAAACTGCGGCCGAAACTCGATTTTTTGGCCGAAACTGGCCGAAACCGAAACCGAAACCGAAACTTCGGTCGGTCACTAGTCACAAATGACCTGTTAAACGAGTCTTTCTTCGTATAATTGCGTTTTGTAATATCCTATTCACACACTAAACACCATAGAGTTATATATATTAAACACGATACTATTGTTGAAAATATAAAATTTTCTATTTTTATCGTAAGATCACTACAGATTATTGGCATAGACTCCGCACGATCCCAAGGTACAGTCTCCTGCAGGGAGCGTTGGGTCTACTTATATTGGGCAAAAACCGCGAGAGTGCGGCTGATATGATGCCCTCCCTCAGCTATGGGACCAAACTTCGGAAGTGGTAACTGAAGTTCCACCAGCTATCGAGTAGGTACAAGCCCCAGATACTTCATCGAGAGCTCGAAGCCGATGCTGACGCCCCTTATATGTAAGCTAAATCCCGCAGGTGGGCTTTAGGGCTGCGTCTCGGTGCGTTGCTCCTCGCGCTGTAATGAGGGTGTGCCACCTCTGAGCAACGGACCACGCAGCACCCAATCGTAACTGATGTTCCACAGAATTCCTAAGACCGATCCCTATGGAACATCGAACGATACATCTCGCCGACCCAGCCAGCCAGCCAGCCAGCTCGGGTAAGTTACGGCTCTCTCGGAAAGATAGGCCCCGACAATTCGATGTAGGTATGGAGGCATTCTATGGTAAATAAGCGCCTCCCAAACGCAGCTACAGGGCAACATGTTGAAAGCGTTGGCGATGTCAAGAGACACTGCCACCACCACCTCACCCTGTTCTGTTGCCGCTATAACAAAAAATTCATACTAAAATCAGAAAAAAGCATTTACACAACAAACGTAATTTTTGTGCCCAATTTTTGTAACGGGGTTCTGTGCGGGAATCCAACTCACACGTGAGTTTCGGTTTTGGCCGAAACTGACCTTGGGGCCGAAAGTTCGGTTTCGGCTGGAAAACACTAGTAATCTATACTTAATATTATAAAGAGGAAAGATTTGTTTTTTGTTTGTTTGTAACGAATAGGCTCCGGAACTACTGGACCGATTTGAAAAATTCTTTCACTGTAGGGAAGCTACACTCTTTGCGGTGAACATAGGCTATATATTATTCCCACGTGACATCCGCTAGTAATAAATAATTTCCTTCATATTCAATCGGTTCTTTTATGTAAACCAAATAGAAGCAATGATTGCCATAACAAGTAAATTTCCCCAACAAATTGTTACAGATATACATATTTACGCCTTTATCCCCGAAGCGGCAGGCAGAATCATAGTACGAGTATACACCGTTATTTCACTCTATAGTTACAAAAATGCTTGGGATTGATCTTGCAGTTTGGTACGGTTATCACTAGACAGAATTCATTATCATTACTATCTTTGGGCGCCATAAAAAAACTTACCACACCTTAATAAGCAGGTACTTAAATATTACACTTAATTGCGTTTTGATGAACATGTGCTTTTGTCTGGAAAATGGAAACTATTGTATAGAAAAAATATTATATTATCCTTATTAATAAATTTTATACTTAATCTAGATCACAGCAATTAATTAAGTAAAATAATCTTCTGACTAGAACGAGTTCCAAAATTGGTATTACACTATTTTATACGACAAGTGAAGTAGATATAGCATTGTTTATGAAGTTACATATTTTTTAACAATTATGCATAGGTTGTTTCAATCATTATGCAAATTGTAAATATAAATGAGATAAATATTATAGCCACCAATGTTCTCTACAGGTCAATAAATAATGTTTTCGACGGTTTGTATAATGAAATGGGTTGTTCGGAGACTAATTATTTTATGATTTTATACAGAATAGGCAGGTGTGTGCCTGTCTACTTTGTATAACGTCATCAAAATTTCAGGAATGAACACTTCTCAAAGTTCCAGTACAATTATTACACTATCTATTGTATGTAATATAATGATACTTCACTCATATTGCAGTTATAGAAAAAAAAACTTTACTCTATATTTGGCTTAAAGAGAATCCAAAGTCTTTCAAATTCATCTTTATATCCCTTAATAATATCTTTCTGTGTTGTCACAAAACAATTTTCATTATTGCCATTCAAAGCTTGATTAGTCCAATTCAATGAACCAGTCATCAAGAAAGGAGTGTATTCATCTGATAATGTATCAGACAAACAGAATTTGTGATGCATAAGATCCGGCGATTTCATCCAACGCACAGGTATATTATGCTTGGTTAACTTCTTAATACCAGAACCATTGGTGTAAGCCATACCAGCATCGATAATTATTCTTATCTTTACATTTCGATAGTGTAACTTCAACAAAGCGTAAGTTAGGTCCAAATTTGTTATAACATACATACAGATGTCAATATTGTATCGAGGCTGTGCCAAATAGTGCAATAGTCTGTCCATACTTTGTGTTATCATGCAGCGTGAATACTTGCTTTTCTTAATCACTTTTGCTTCATTTGAGAACATTATTCCTTCATGCACTTCTTTCTGTTTCTCATAATTCTTTTTGATAAAATACTTATATGCAGCATGAGTAACAACAGCTAACGATATCAACATGAAACACTCTCTGTAATAACTCATGGTTGTTGACTTGTTGTGAGACAAATGACTGAGCCTACAGAACCCAGTACATATATGACGAGATTTTAATTATTATTTTTAGATAGTCCACAACTACAGTAAGAAATACAAAATTAATTATAATAACACTCTAGCTACATACTTAAGTGAACAAGAATAATAAAGTGAAAAGACGATGGGATATCACAACAACATGCATTGCAGTTGACCACTCAACACAACAAACAATCAAATTATCAAACAACAACAAGTTTGTCTGGTCCAGTTCTGTCTTGTCATACTCATGTCATTTAAGGGCACCCGACACGGTCAATTGGGCATGACAAGTCTACGTGCTTGAGTCAAGTTATTGACCGTTTACCACGTAGACTTGACGCTATCATCAATAAATCTACGGTTTGATGGGAATTGAAGTAGAAAAGAGCGTATTAAAAAAAAAACGGCACTTGATGCACTTTCGATTGATGTGAACTGACGGGACTTGACAAGTTTTTATTTTTATTTTTTTTTTTAACGCGGGGACTGCAGATTAGGCACTTCGCCGCCTTGTTTCGGGGGAGCAAGGCGGCTTTGTGTGGGACTCGCGGTCAACATGGTACCGTCCTACCCACTAAACCCCGCGGTGTTCCGCCTCGCCTTAACCGGGTCGCAGGATAGGCCGGTGGATAAATCACTGCGGCCCGGTAAAGGGTCGCCCCGTTACATCATCGGGACTCTCCACGGGGGGGCTTGATGGACTGCCCCCCCCCCCCCTTAAATCCTAATGGAGTTGGAAGTGCTGATTCCGTCGGTCCGCTCTCGGATGCCCCTCTGTAAGCAGAGGGGGTAGAGAGCGGCCAAGCGCCGGGCGGGCGCTAAAAGCACCCCTGGAATGACAAGTTTTTATTTATTTTGCAATCGGACAACTTCAAAACGTCAAATTCAAAAAAGTTGCGGAATCGATCAGCATCCAAGAATGTATTCAATATTATTTAGATAATAATATAAAAATTTATTTATTTATTTATTTATTTAATAGTTTACCTATATATATTAGACGACCTCTTTGGTTCGGAGGCAAAAATACTGTCTTTTAATCAAGAGGTCGCGGCTTCGATCCAATATGGCCGCTGCGCCGTAATCACAAAATATCATGATGGGTATCGTTTAAGGGGATTTTTGGTATGCTGAGTACGAATCAGTTGATAATTCTGCAATCCAATATGGCCGCCGCGCCGTCATCACAAAATTTCCTGATGGGTATCGTTTAAGGGGTATTTTGGTATGCTGAGTACGAATAACATGATAATTTTGCAATCCAATATGGCCGCTGCGATGTATTCACATAATATCATGATGTACCCAATATATATTAGTACCCATCATATAATACTCAGCATACCAAAAAATCCCTTAAACGATACCTCGTTTAAGGGATTTTTTGGTATGCTGAGTACGAATCACATGATAATTTTGCAATCCAATATGGCCGCCGCGCCATTATCACAAAATTCCATGATGGGTATCGTTTAAGGGGTTTTTGGTATGCTGAGTACGAATTTCGGGTTAATTTTGCAATCCAAGATGGCCGCCCCACCACCGTTGTAAATTTTCATGTTGGATATCGTATAACGAGATTTTTGGCATGCTGAGTACGAATTTCAGGTCAATTTTGCAATCCAAAATGGCTGCCGCGCCACCGTTGTAAAATTTCATGTTGGATACCGTATAAGGGGTTTTTTGGTATGCTGAGTACGAATTTTGGGTTAATTTTGCAATCCAAAAAGGCCGCCCCACCACCGTTGTAAATTTTCATGTTGGATATCGTTTATGGGGTTTTTTGGTATGCTGAGTACGAATTTCAGGTTAATATTGCAATCCAAAATGGCCGCCGTGCCACTGCTGTCAAATTTCATATTGGATATCATATAAGGGGTTTTTTGGTATGCTAAGTACGAATTTCGGGTTAATTTTGCAATCCAAAAAGGCCGCCGTGCCACTGTTGTGAAATTTCATGTTGGATATCGTATAGAGGGTCTTTTGGTATGCTGAGTACGAATTTCAGGTTAATATTGCAATCCAATATGGCCGCCGCACCACCGTTGTAAAATTTCATGTTGGTTATCGTATAAGGAGGTTTTTGGTATGCTGAGTACGAATTTCAGGTAAATTTTGCAATCCAAAATGGCTGCCGTGCCACTGTTGAGAAATTTCATATTGGATATCGCATAAGGGGTTTTTTGGTATGCTGAGTACGAATTTTGGGTTAATTTTGCAATCCAAAAAGGCCGCCCCACCACCGTTGTAAATTTTCATGTTGGATATCGTTTATGGGGTTTTTTGGTATGCTGAGTACGAATTTTGGGTTAATTTTGCAAGCAAAAAAGGCCGCCGTGCCACTGTTGTGAAATTTTATGTTGGATACCGTTCCTCATGATGACAACCTCTTTAAAGCAGAAAAGGAAAAAGAAATGAAATATTTGGGTTTGGCTCATGAAGTTGTTGACATGTGGCATGTTGATTCGGCAATTATTGTTCCAATTATCGTTTCGGTCCACGGTTTGATGGCAAAGAGCCTCGATAACCATCTGAAGAGGCTCTTGTTAGACGGCTGGTTCAAGGGCCTGATACAGAAGGCAGTACTTCTTGACACGGCACGCATTTTGAGGAGGTTCCTGTCTCTGAAGCCCTAACCACCGGTAGCTTGGTCCCTGCACCCGATGCCGGTGGGACACTATTTTTTGATATTTTTAAATAGATTTTTATTTTTGTAAGCATTATTTATTTAAAAATGTAAGACAATAAGTTAAGAATAAAAAATAAATGGAATAATAATAATAAATCTTTATTTTCAAGCAATATTAGAGACAGTTACAGATATTTTTAACTTACTCTACGGCTCATAGATACATACCTTAGGCAGCGCGATTGTGGCGCCTCTGGTGTTGCGAACCGCCATAGGCTGCCTTGACCACGGGTACATCTGGGGGGGCTGTATGCTTGTCTGCCACTCTAGTGGTATAAAAAAAACCTTAATACTAAAAATACATATACATATAACTTAACCTAATTGACACGCACTGACGTCGACGTGTCGCGGGGCGGGGTGTCCCGTGTCAGCAGACGTCCTCTGAAGCGCCGATACTTCACCCCTCTCGGCCAGAAGTCAGCAGCCATGAAGGTGGTGATGCGGTCTGTAGTAGAAAGGTTTAATGTAATAGACCTTAATTTTACAATAAGGACCTTTTGTCATAGTATTTTCGCATTGCTAGTTTAGAAAGCCTAAACTTAATACGCAAATTATTAAAATTTACTAGTTAGGCGAAAATGGTACTCAGCATTTCAAAAAATCCCTTTAACGATACTCATCATGAAATGTTGTGATTACGGCGCGGCGGCCATATTGGATTGCAAAATTAACCTTAAATTCGTACTCAGCATTCCAAAAAACCTCTTATACGATATCCAACATGAAATTTTACAACAATGGCAAGGCGGCCATTTTGTATTGCAAAATTAACGCAAAATTCGTACTCAGCATACCAAAAAACCCCTTATACGATATCCAACATGAAATTTTACAACAGTGGCAAGGCGGCCATTTTGGATTGCAAAATAACCCAAAATTCGTACTCAGCATACCAAAAAACCCCTTATACGATATCCAACATGAAATTTTACAACAGTGGCAAGGCGGCCATTTTGTATTGCAAAATTAACCCAAAATTCGTACTCAGCATACCAAAAAACCCCTTATACGATATCCAACATGAAATTTTACAACAGTGGCACGGCGGCCATTTTGGATTGCAAAATTAACCTGAAATTCGTACTCAGCATACCAAAAAACCCCTTATACGATATCCAACATGAAATTTTACAACAGTGGCAAGGCGGCCATTTTGGATTGTAAAATAACCCAAAATTCGTACTCAGCATACCAAAAAACCCCTTATACGATATCCAATATGAATTTTTACAACAGTGGCACGGCGGCCATTTTGGATTGCAAAATTAACCTGAAATTCGTACTCAGCATACCAAAAAACCCCTTACACGATATCCAACATGAATTTTCACAACAGTGGCACGGCGGCCATTTTGGATTGCAAAATTAACCCAAAATTTGTACTCAGCATACCAAAACACCCCTTATACGGTATCCAATATGAAATTTTACAACGGTGGTGTGGCGGCCATCTTGGATTGCAAAATTAACCCAAAATTCGTACTTAGCATACCAAAAAGCCTCAGAAAAATATCCAACATGACATTATATCTGCTAAGTCACTAGGTCACGTGGATCATTTGTTCAAAGTTAGAAATAAAACAAAAATGACAACGTCAATCGGATTGAATACTTTAACGTTTTAGATAGGGGCCGTCGGGTTACACCGGCTCACGGCTTCTACCTATCCAAAAAAAAAATTCCCAATAGCATTTGACATCTTAGGTCGTATGTCGACCTATTTTAAAATCCGGACCAGTGTGCGGCCGGCCAGCCGCAAATAAAAGTGCATTGATGTTACAAGTTGTATCAAAACATTACACATTGTATCATTACCAGGTGCGCAAAGCGCATTAATGTTACAAGTTGTATCAAAACATTACACACTAGCGGACGTCACGCGGTTGTAACCGCGTAGTTCCCGTTTCCGTGGGAATAGGTACGGGAATAAAATATGCCTATGCCTATGTTTACCGCAAAGAGTGTAGCTTCCCAACAGTGAAAGAATTTTTCAAAGTAGTTCCGGAGCCTATTCGATGCAAACAAACAAACAAACAATCAAATCTTTCCTCTTTATAATATTAGTAAAGATTGTATCATTACAAGGCGCGCATTCTAATGCTTCGTTCTCCTCCTTCACTGATATAACCTCGTCTTTTATCATTACAAGTTGCGCATTGCAATGCTCGGTTCTCCTCCATCACCGCTGTAATGCTCGACGCTGTAATGTTACATTACACGCGAATGCTCCCGGTGAGGGACATACATCAGACAGGACAGGACAGAGGGTACATAAAAACACGATGCTCCGGAGATCTCTGCGGAATCACCGGAGTTCGCAAAATCACCGGTGAATTTCACCGTAGCTCAAGATTCCGCTCCGATGCAAACTACTAGCGAATAGGGCCAAAAGGCAAGTGTGCGAGCCACACTTGACGGCACCTTCAATGGGCGTCAAGTATCGTCAATTCATCCTTCAAGTGAGATCTCAATCACGTAAAGGCAAGGCAAGGCATGACAATAAAAATTGATCGTCTCGGGGGCCTCTTAATGAAATGTCATGGGCTCCCGACACGGTCAATTGGGCATGACAAGTCTACGTGCTTGAGTCAAGTTATTGACCGTTTACCACACTTGACGCTATCATCAATAAATCTACGGTTTGATGGGAATTGAAGTAGAAAAAAAAAGGCACTTGATGCACTTTCGATTGATGTGAACTGACGAGACTTGACAAGTTTTTATTTTTATTTTATTTTTAACGCGGGGACTGCAGATTAGGCACTTCGCCGCCTTGTTTCGGGGGAGCAAGGCGGCTTTGTGTGGGACTCACGGTCAACATGGGACCGTCCTACCCACTAAACCCCGCGGTGTTCCGCCTCGCCTTAACCGGGTCGCAGGATAGGCCGGTGGATAAATCACTGCGGCCCGGCAAAGGGTCGCCCCGTTACATCGGGACTCTCCACGGGGGGGCTTGATGGGCTGCCCCCCCCCCCTTAAATCCTAATGGAGTTGGAAGTGCTGATTCCGTCGGTCCGCTCTCGGATGCCCCTCTGTAAGCAGAGGGGGTAGAGAGCGGCCAAGCGGGCGGGCGCTAAAAGCACCCCCGGAATGACAAGTTTTTATTTATTTTGCAATCGGAAAACTTCAAAACGTCAAATTCAAAAAAGTTGCGGAATCGATCAGCGTCCAAGAATGTATTCAATATTATTTAGATAATAGTTTATATATATTAGACGACCTGTTTGGTTCGGAGGCAAAAATACTGTCTTTTAATCAAGAGGTCGCGACTTCGTTCCAATATGGCCGCTGCGCCGTAATCACAAAATATCATGATGGGTATCGTTTAAGGGGATTTTTGGTATGCTGAGTACGAATCAGTTGATAATTCTGCAATCCAATATGGCCACCGCGCCGTCATCACAAAATTTCCTGATGGGTATCGTTTAAGGGGTTTTTTGGTATGCTGAGTACGAATCACTTGATAATTTTGCAATCCAATATGGCCGCTGCGATGTATTCACATAATATCATGATGGGTATCGTTTAAGGGATTTTTTTGGTATGCTAAGTACGAATTTCGGGTTAATTTTGCGATGCAAAATGGCTGCCGCGCCACCGTTGTAAAATTTCATGTTGGATACCGTATAAGGGGTTTTTTGGTATGCTGAGTACGAATTTCAGGTTAATATTGCAATCCAATATGGCCGCCGCACCACCGTTGTAAAATTTCATGTTGGTTATCGTATAAGGAGGTTTTTGGTATGCTGAGTACGAATTTCAGGTAAATTTTGCAATCCAAAATGACCGCCGTGCCACTGTTGTGAAATTTCATATTGGATTTCGTATAAGGGGTTTTTTGGTATGCTGAGTACGAATTTCGGGTTAATTTTGCATTCCAAAATGGCTGCCGCGCCATCGTTGTAAAATTGCATGTCGGATACCTTATAAGGGGTTTTTTGGTATGCTGAGTACGAATTTTGGGTTAATTTTGCAATCCAAAAAGGCCGCCGTGCCACTGTTGTGAAATTTTATGTTGGATACCGTATAAGGGGTTTTTTGGTATGCTGAGTACGAATTTCGGGTTAATTTTGCAATTCAAAATGGCCACCGTGCCACTGTTGTGAAATTTCATGTTGGATATCGTTTAAGGGGTTTTTTGGTATGCTGAGTACGAATTTCAGGTTAATTATTAATTAAAAAGCCTTGGGAGAGCCAACCCTGAAATTGTATACACTTTGGATGGTACACCTATTAACTCGGTCAACGTTCAAAAGGACTTGGGGGTTCTAATTACCAGTAATTTGAAATGGGAGGAACACATTGTTGGAATTGTAAAGAAGGCCAACTCTTTTATCTATATCATAAGAAAAGCATTCCAGTCGATGACTGAAGATGTTTTCCTGAAAATTTATAAAACTTACATACGGCCACTACTGGAGTATGGATTTCAAATTTGGAGCCCATACTTCCGCAAGGATATTGACTTGTTGGAAAGCGTGCAAAGGAGAGCCACAAAGATACCGGCAAGCCTGCGCCGTAAAGAGTACCCCTTGCGATTACAAGCGTTACGCCTTACCACCCTGGAAGAAAGACGCCTTCGAGGTTACCTTATTGAGACTTACAAGATCATTTCCCGTAGGTATAACTTACCAGACATCCACAACATTTATACATTGAGAGTGCCTGTAAAGTCATCCCGAGGACATAGCCTAAGAATAGTTCGCTCACCATCAAATACGAATACTGCACAGCACTTCCTTGGCAACCGGGTAGTTCACAACTGGAACAGACTGCCCGATGACATTGTAACAGCAGCCTCAGTGAACGGGTTTAAGAATAAACTAGACCACTGGTTACGGACAAATAAACTGTGTAATTTAAGAAACAATTAAGTGTAGTGACTTTTCCAACACTGTGATATAGACACATCAGCTAGTAGCTGCTCGTCTATTAATCAATAATAATAATAATAATAATAATAATTTTGCAATCCAATATGGCCGCCGTGCCGTAATCACAAAATTTCATGATGGGTATCGTTTAAGAGCTTTTTTTCGTAGGCCCCCGCTGCCGGTGGTAATGTGCACCGCATGAAGTGGACTAAAGAAATTAATGAAAACGTCATGCGGGCATATTTTGCGGCTTCAGAGCTAGGTGCTAACCTCACTGCGTACCGTGGCCGTTTACTTTCTGTATTTCAGGAACTTGAACCAGCTGTCAACGTGTCAGCACAGCGATTATCAGATTAGGTGCGGGCTATCTAGCGTTGTAATATGCTTGATAGTCCGACACTTGAGAGGCTACGTTCTGACGTACGGAATAGCCTCCTTATAACTACTCCGTCGCAAGTTGTGTGTACCTCGTCACAAATTCATACACCACCAGTTAGTACACCTGTAGTTGCTGAGGACGTTGTTTATGATGAGACTATAATATAGTCTCATCATCAACAAAGTATCAATTAACGCCACTGAAAAGCTGTGAGCTTTCAGGAAATTGAAGAGATGAATAAAAGAAGAATACGGAAATATAAAATGCAGGTTTATTGAAAATTAAGCTCGGGGTCGTGGTTCGTGTTCGGGGAGCAAAGGTTTTAGCGATTCCCGAAGGTCCCTCAGGGTTCGACTTATCTCAGTATTGGTCTTCCTGTAGCCCGCTGCAGTTCGCCAGGTAGCCGTGCCGTCCACAAATTCGGCTGGCACGGTGTTTTCAAACCGCAGGGTGGACGAATGCTTGTCGCCCGTAGGGTGAACGTTCCTTCTTGGAACCCGAAGGGTGGACGAATGCTTGTCGCCCGTAGGGTGAACGTTCCTTCTTGGAACCCGAAGGGTGGATCTCGACAACCCGTAGGGCATTTTGGCGAAAATGAGTTATATATGTCATTGGATTCAGAATTTCGAGCTCTATCGATTGTTATACTCAAAATGTCTCTATCGTTAAAAAAATGTCCCTCACAGTACAAATTTTAGGACTGTCTAAACCGATTGACAACGAAAAAATTGATTTAAGGGCCATTTAGATTTTATTCTTCTCAGACAAGTAAAGTAACTCATCATACAAAATAATTTTGACCCTTACCTTAGACTTCAAATCGGTAATTTTATACAACATTTCCCTTACCATACCTCATTTTTCGAGCCTTTTAGGGGTAATTTATATACATTACCTACTACTTATCTCACATAATTTCTGCAATTTTGTATTTTTCCTGTGAAAATCTAAATGTTTTCTCGATTCCACCTATTGATGTATGGGCGACGGCCCCGGGTAACTCCTCGGAAGGAAGTTTCAGGGTTCCGTGTAGAAGAGACTCAGCACTCAGCTAGAATGGTGCTAATCCGCGTTTTTGGAGGTTCTGTTGTTATGCTGTTTTGGGCCTACTTATGTATGGACATCGTGCATCCTCCCCCCCTCCCCGAGTCTGGTTGCCCCGATTGCAGCAGTTCCCACCTTGGTTGCTTAGTCTGCACCTTCCATGTCTTCATGAGTTCCTGACAGTGTGCAGGACGCATTGTGTTCCCTAATGTTAGTCAACCACCGCGAGAGTGCAGTCGTTGCCCCTCCTCAATTTTAAATCATGTCTCGGAAATGGTATTCGAAGTTCAACCCGCTATCGAGTACGACTCCAAGATACTTTATAGAGGGCTAGATATCGACGCTAATTTCCCCTACTTGTATGCTGGATTCCGTGGGTGACTCCTCCGAGGTCCATGAAAGCACAGTGCCTGAATTTTGTAAGAGACTACCTTCAGAACCAGTCGCCATCTTCGACCCAGAACTCGAGCAACTCCCTTTAGGCCCACGGCTCGGTGAGTAATTTTTCACGTCGTAACGTGGGTGTCATCAGCGTAGTACGTTACGTCAAACCCTTCGAGCAAATGACCGAGTAGCACCATCACCGCGGTTCTACAGAAGTGAACCGATTACTCCAAAATTACGCACGATACCCCTTACCTCAGCCGGTAGCTTATTTATGTCCCGAAGAGATGAGCCTCGAAACGCCGACGTAAGTAGAAAAGCACTCAATAATGATAAATGAGTGCCTCTCTAACGCAGCTTCAGGGAAAGGGGTTGAAAGCTATGGCGATGTCAACAGACACCGCCATCACCACCTTTCCCGCAATATCGCTTCTTCTGTCAGACCCCAGACACGAATTATCGTGTCCACGATGGAGCGCCCCCAAAGGAAACTAAACTGGCTATCTATCCGTCAAATCTGGCACCACTCGTGTGAAGTGCCCAACAAGGCGCTCTGCAATAATATGCTACACCCTGACCTTTTTCGAGCTATGCTTAGCGCATCAGCATCAGAGCCCTATCAGTCAAGACCCAAATTCTTCGAGAGCCATCAGGGCCCATGCATGACTTGGAATGCCGTCGGGTTCGGGGTTGGTGCTTTTTTAAGTCTCAGCACAGGTGCCCCTAACACACTTTTGGTGACTTCAGGCACATCGTTCTAACAGTAATCCCGTCCAGTGCCTGAGACGGAGACATACGGAGCAATTTAGCCCTTAACTCCTGATGGAAACAAGGAGACCAAGACCCTCTCCAGCTGGGTTAGTCGTGGCACCTTAGTGCGAAATCTTTTGTTTTTATCTTTTAATGTTGATTCATACCTATATTAATCATGCAAAAAATATTTCCCTGTAGTAAAAATACCACAAAGTAATTTTTCAGGTCTACAACAAATATTAAAATCAGAAAAATAATAATATTTAAGGGGGCACCCTTACAACAAACGTGATATTTTACTGTTGTTTGGTACTAAGCCCTCCGTGCGTGAGGCCGACTCGCACTTGGCCGGTTTTTTTAAATTCTTTTCGATAACCTTCAGTGCCAAGTTACTTCAAATATCATCAAAAGTCTTACAGTGAAGTCCTTTACAATACATTTGCAAGTCATTTTTTATAGTCTCTTGCTACTTACACTTTAGTCATTTGTTTATATATAAAATATCAGTAACGTAAGGTACTACTAAACATATTTTTTTAATGTAACGGACTCGCTATTTTGGAAACCAGTAGAAATTCCTAAATCTTGAGTTTGTAGCATGAAAGAAGAAGAAATTCTAAGAAACTTCACCCTTGACACAATTAAAATCGATCCAGACAGTAAAAAATTACAGACAGATTTATAAAAATAAAATCGTTTTTCGGCTCTCCTGAAAAACCGTGTTTTGTCCCTTACATTAATTGATACTTCTGGTGTCGATATCCGTAAGTACCCAATGTGAGAATCGATTAAGGAGTGCTTTGGAAGATGCGATTGTGGAATATCGGTTTGCAAGTGAAGATTGTAGACCACGTCTTCCTCGTATGCCCATGCATAAAAGAAATAGGGCTCTGGTGTGTGCCCTGGATTCACTATTGCCCTAATATCTGGACAATAGTGAAGATCTTAGTGATACGCACTCAATCCTGTACTGTGCGGCGGTTGCAGCTTGTCGAGTAGCTAAGGTTAAATTTTACACAAATGAAACTGCTACTCGACCTGGGTCTGCAAAACCTACTTGGCAGTGTAGGATTGAGAGGCGTATTTCCGAGGCCAGGGCACTCATCGGGAAACTTATATGTTTCAGGTCGGGTAATACCCGTCCGAAGGTGATGCGCTTTGTGAAACAAGCGTTCTTTGGGACTAACATAAGTCCTCAAAGATACGCATCATGTGTCACAGAGCGCATCGATCTTCTGAAACAAAAGGTTTATGCATGGGTAAATCGCGTTAGAGCCATTGGTTCCTAACCTTTTCAGAGCTGTTACCCCTATGGCATGTTAGAGAAACAGATTTTACCCCCAATTAAAAAAAAATTCAAAAAGGCAATTCAGGCAATAAAAAATATCTTAATTTTCGTTTGGTTTCCGTCTGGAGTGCTTCGTCGTGGACACGATCATACGCATTCGAGATCTGACGGAGGAAGCAATATCGCAGAGCGAGGTGGTGATGCCGGTGTCTCTTGACATCGCCATCGCCTTCAACACTTTGGCCTGGAGCTGCGTTAGGGAAGACCTTATTTATCACGGCGTGCCTCCCTACCTCCGTCGAATTGTCGGGGCTTATCTTTCCGAGAGGGCCATAAATTGCCTGAGCTGGCTAGGGTCGATTCCGCGGTGTTCCGCAGGGATCGGTTCTAGGACCGGTTCTGTGGAACATCGGGTACGATTGTGTGCTCACACGTTACGTCGACACTTCTAAGCAACGTGCCGCGCACGTTGCTTAGAAGTGTCGACGTAACGTGTTACGCCGATGACACCCTCGTTACGGCGCGAGGAGCAACGCACCGAGACGCAGCCCTAAAAGCCACGGAAGGCGTTGCTCAAGTTGTGGGTCAAATACGGCCGCTGGGTCTTGAGGTCGCCCTTTACCAATCCGAAGCTCTGTGCTTTCACGGACCTTGCAAGAGGCCACCTGCTGGATCCAGCATAAAGGTAGGAAGCGTCAGCATCGGTACTGAGCACTCGATGAAGTATCTGGGGCTCGTACTCGATGACCGATGAGACTTCAAACACCACTTCCGAAGTTTGGTCCCAAAACTGAGGGGCAACAGCCGCACTCTCGCGGTTGTTGCCCAACATAAGAGGACCCAACACTCCCTGCAGGAGACTGCCTTGGGATAATGCGGAGTGCTTTACTTTTATCGCTATACGGGGCCCCGTATGAGTGGAGACCTTGACGGCCCTCAATGCGGCTGTACTACTTAGCCTACAGAAGGCTATGGCCGTCAAGGTGATAAGGATATCGCACGATCTCAGGGGGACACAGGGAAACCACGGCTGATTGCCAGCACTGCGAGGAACGCAGCGAGGACACAGCGCTCCACACATTGGTGTAGTGCACAGCGTGGGCGCAACAGCTCCAGGTCCTCGTAACAGGTCTGGACTTGGACATTCTCTCGCTGGAGACCATCTCCTGTAGAGACCATGGTCCCATGATCTCCAGTGGGAGTAAGTGGGACACCGCTGCGTCTTTCTGCGGGAGAGAACTCTACCACCCGAGTTCCGCAGTCTTTGGACAGGACGCTGCAGACTTTTCTTCGCCCAAGACTATCGGCCTCCATGATCGGGGGCTGAGGATGGTGGGGGCTTTTTAATTTCAAAATTAACACTTCTTTTATTTTTAACCCCCGACGATAAACGAGGGGTGTTATAAGTTTTAATACCTGTGTGTCTGTCTCTAAGCAACGGGCCGCGCTGCGCCCTCGTCGCCGAATCGATCCCAGCCAGCTCGTACGTTATGGCCCTCTTGGAAAGATAAGCCCCGACTATCGACGGAGGTAGGGAGGCACTCCGTGATAAGTAAGGGCCTCCCTAACGCAGCTCCAGGCCAAAGTGTTGAAGTCGATGTCAAGAGACACCGGCATCACCACCTCGCTCTGCGATATTGCTTCCTCCGTCTGGTCTTGAATGCGTATGATCGCGTCCACGACGAAGCACCCATGACGGAAACCAAACTGGTTATCCGCCAGATCTAGCCCCAAGCGTGTGAAGTGCCCGACGAGGGGCTGTGCAGCGCTGTGACTATTACGAACAAGCAGTTTTCATCGTTTTCAGTCATCGGATTTTTTTTCAAACTAGATGAGATCCCGAAAATTCCGGGATCTCGCAGGATTGATATTTCTAATCCTGCGGGATTTTGAATTTGCGATCTCGTGTCGGGATTGCATTCCCTAGTTCAGATGGTTTCTGGATTTGTTTTCAATGTTACCAGAGTTGAGAAGCCACTCTCGCATCTTAAAGTGGTAGCAAACGGTACCAACATGTTCAGAGTTCTGTTAGCAATGATGGGGTTTTCTGAAGCTGTTTTTCGCCAAAATGTACATCTTCTCGCTCCACACTTCACTGAGATTTTACGAACACGAGAGATCGCGATGCCGCGTACCTACCTAGGTATTTGTTTTATACTTACAATCATATTTTTACTCATCTATTTTGGGCATCATCTCTGTTACCCCCATACAATAGCTGTTTTACCCCCGCGGGGGTAATTACCCCCGGGTTCGGAACCGAGGCGTTAGACGCTACAAAGTGCGAGTAGATCGATATAACCAGAATCGTATGTTCCAAAGAAACGAGAAGTGGGTTTACTGGGAAACCCCATATCTTCCAGAGGTTAATGACGTAACTCACCCAGATGATGATACTACTAATGCATTTTGGAGGAACCTCTGGTCAAAACCTGTTGATCATACTGAGGGTGATTGGATGAGAGATGTTGAACGGTAATGTGAGAATATAACGGATATGGAACCAGTTTATATAGATGCAGAAGATGTTGCTTGTGCAGTTCGTTCGCTCCCGAATTGGAAATCAGCTAGACCGGACGGACTGCATAATTTATGGTTAAAATGGTTCCGCAGCTCACATGGCCGTTTAGCATCACAATTTCAATCATCCCTAGATATGGGTTCACTACCCGATTTTATGACTACTGGTATAACTCACTTACTCTACAAATCTGGTAGTGCTACGGATCCCAAAAATTATAGACCCATTACATTTTTACCAACTGTCTATAGTCCAATCCTGCCCGATCTGGCAATAATGTAAACATGTCATGTTTTGACAAGCGTTCTCTAAGACAGATGAGTAGAAAAATATAGTATGACAAAACATTAATTTTTTTACTATCCTGAGTAAGGTATTTTAAATGAAAATAAACTATCGTAGAGAAGATATTTGGTGTCAAAATGATTGTAAAAACACTGTATGACTCTTGGATACTGGAATATAATCAGGGTAAATACTCAATTGCAAGTAACTATGGATATATTATAGGATCAAATGTGTTTGTTTACATTTTTGCGCAAAGCTATTGAAATACAGTATATAAACTTTTAATATCCATTTTGAGAGTCAAAATTACTAAACACATAGAAAAACATTCGATAATATCAATCTCTCAAAATGGATGTAAAAGTGGGGCCAGTGGCACTAAGGAACTTCTTTTAATCGATATGACCATCAGCCAACAGGTGCGTCGTAATCGCAAAAATCTGGCGACATGTTGGATAGATTATAAGAAGGCCTTTGATTCAGTGCCACATACATGGCTTCTGAAGGTACTTGAGCTGTATAAAATTGATACAACTCTGTGTACTTTCTTGAGGGCATGTATGGGGCAGTGGAAAACAGTCCTTTGCTATCCAGGGTGTCGTCGGTTTTGCAATAATGGTGCACCAATTAGTATCAAGAGGGAATATTTCAAGGGGACAGTCTGAGTCCGTTGTGGTTTTGTCTAGCTCTGAATCCTCTCAGTACTATGCTAGAGAGTTCAGGGTTAGGCTATCGGTTGCGCAAAGATGGTGGGTTATATCGCACCTCCTTTACATGGATGACCTCAAATTATTTGCCCACACTAAATTGCAACTGATGGATTTACTGGGAGTAACAGAAACTTTCAGTAGAGCCATCAGGATGGAATTTGGGGAGGACAAGTGTGCAGTCCTGCATGTTAAAAGAGGTGTGATAGTGGAATCTGATGGTGTAGAACTTTCAGATTCCACTAAGCTGAACTGTCTTTCTGCAACCGACACTTACAAATATCTGGGTATATCACAAGCATTAGGAATTTCTGATACTGGCATGAAACAGACATTACAGGAGCGTTTCTTTGGCCGCCTGAAAAAAGTATTGGTCATGCCAGTCCTAATGTACTCTTTTGGTATACTCAGATGGACTCAGACTGAACTTGATAAAATTGATAGAAGAGTAAGAACACTCTTGACTGCTTTCCGGATGCATCATCCCCGATCATCTGTAATGAGGTTGTATATCCCGCGGAAATGTGGGGTTCGTGGCTTTTTAAATGCTAAGACCCTCCATAACCGCGAGGTATACAACCTTATGGGAATTCTTTCTGAAAAAAGACACCAATATGCACCGTAATGTGCTTGCTATGGGCAGAGAGAACTGGCGCAAACCTGTAGTACTTAGTACTGAAGATCGCAAGGAGGTATGGAAAAGCAAGCAGCTACATGGACGTTTTTATCGGGCCTTAAATGGACCTGACATTGATTTAAAAGCGTCCGTATCTTGGCTATAGTTCGGTAATCTTTTCGGAGAAACCGATGGTTTTGTCTTTGCCATAATGGACGAAGTTGTTATGACGAAAAACTACCGGAAACATATTCTGAAGGATGGTACAATTGACATCTGTCGGGCATGTTATTGTCCCGGAGAATCACTTATACTCTGTTAAAATTAGGTTGATAATTTTGATAGCTCTGAATAGTGCACCCCATAGTGTATAATCGTTAATGAATCTATTCGATTATCGTTCCAGTAAAATTTGAAATCGATAGTAACAAAAACGTTTTTATTATCTATATATATAAAAACAAGAACTGACTGACTGACGACGTCCATATTAATTCAGGAGCCACCTTACACCTTTTAAATTAAATTCACGTAAGGACGTGACGTGAAATGAAAAAAAAAAATAAAAGCCCTCTCACGACTACGATCTTGCGCATATTTTTTTGGTACCTAATGAACTTGTTCAGTAGAATATACGCAAGCCCCAAATCGTTGTTGAGGAAGAGCCTCTTTTTAAGTGTGGAATCTAACATGGATGCTATGGAATCCTAATTACTAAGACCACAGGATGCCTTACAACTGTCTCGGAAGGATGTCCAGGGGCTCCCGGCAGACTTTGGCGACCACTTAGGCCTGCCTAGGGGGTTCAGGTGCTATCCCACGTCTGGGGAGCTATCTCGGTACTTGGGGAAGAGGAGGAGAGTTGGGTACTATCCGCCACTAAGAGGGGCAAAGAAACATGGCACCGTTTTGGCCTGATTCAGCAAGAACGGCGAGCAGCCAACTCGCCTTTCTCAGGCCGCCGAGTCGCCGACTGCGGAACTACGTAAGGATATTTCTCCCCGCTCCCTACCCGCTGCCGAGGAAGGGCCTTAGGTGAAATGAAACGAAAAATAAATCTAAATTACTATTTTAATTCTTTCAGGGGTGCACAACCTAAATCCTCATCCTCTTCATCACTACTCGAACCATCACCAAGGCAAATAATAAATTCTTGCTGTTCACAGATGTTATCAAAGTGAACATCGCGCTCCCTGTCCTCTTCAATATTTTTTTTCGTATGTTCTATGACTTTCCTCCAGTCCTCCGCAGTAACACTCCGCAGTAATTATAAGTCGCTGTCCTTTGCCTTCGGGTACTTTTAAAACAGACAGTGCTGTGTCATCGGTCCATGCTTTCGGCACGGTGTGATTGGCATTAAGCCACGTCTCATCGAGAAAAATAACAAAGTCCCAATTTGTAATTTTTTTAGCTTTTCTTAAAAAATCTATGCGTGCCAGCATAATATCTGTACGCTCCATAACAATCTTTCTTTTATTCTATTTTTTGAACGAAAATCCAATATTATGCATAATATGGCGCCTATAATATTTATATTATTTAATAACGTCCTTAATATTTAGGTTAATATTACAAAACATGCTTAATATTACAAAAAAAACTAGTAGATTCCCACGTAATCATTTTACTTTCATTTAAAATAATATAGTTTAATTCGATTTATTCGATTAATTTGTCTATGGTCAATTGTGCGGTATTCTTGGAAGACGCTTCACTACGATAAGTGGGCGGTACTCGTCTATGTGCTACGGTATTTTTTTGAGGTATTCTTGACATAAACAAATACGGTACTTCATAGGCGTGAGCTATCAAAATTATCATCCTAGTTTTAACAGAGTATAGACATATTGTTTCTGGTTGTTCTCGTCTTGCCAATGGAGAATATTTGCACAGACATAACCAAGTGGCCAAGATTATACATCAGCAGCTTGCTCTTAAATACCATCTTGTAGATCTTGAAGTGCCATACTACAAATATGTGCCCGACCCAGTTCTCGAAGATGGTCAGGTCACTTTATATTGGGATCGATCTATCATCACTGACAGGACTATTGTTGCCAATAAGCCTGATATAGGGGGGGATAGATCGATTGGAACGCCTCGAAATAATTATCGATATCAGCATTCCCTATGATGACAACCTCTTTAAAGCAGAAAAGGAAAAAGAAATTAAATATTTGGATTTGGCTCATGAGGTTGTTGACATGTGGTATGTTGATTCGGCAATTATTGTTCCAATTATCGTTTCGGTCCACGGTTTGATGGCAAAGAGCCTCGATAACCGTCTGAAGAGGCTCTCGTTAGACGGCTGGATCAAGGGCCTAATACAGAAGGCAGTACTTCTTGACACGGCACGCATTGTGAGGAGGTTCCTGTCTCTGAAGCCCTAACCACCGGTAGCTTGCTCCCTGCACGCGATGCCCGTGGGACACTATTTTTTTATATTTTAAAATAGATTTTTATTTTTGTAAGCATTATTTATTTAAAAATGTAAGACAATATGTTAAGAATAAAAAATAAATGGAATAATAATAATAAATCTTTATTTTCAAGCAACATTAGAGTTACAGATGTTTTTAACTTACTCTACGGCTCATAGATACATACCTTAGGCAGCGCGATTGTGGCGCCTCTGGTGTTGCGAACCGCCATAGGCTGCGGTGACCACCGATACATCTGGGGGGGCCGTATGCTTGTCTGCCACTCTAGTGGTATAAAAAAAAACCTTAATACTAAAAATACATATACATATAACTTAACCTAATTGACACGCACTGACGTCGACGTGTCGCGGGGCGGGGTGTCCCGTGTCGGCAGACGTCCTCTGAAGCGCCGATACTTTACCCCTCTCGGCCAGAAGTCAGCAGCCATGAAGGTGGTGATGCGGTCTGTAGTAGGAAGGTTTAATGTAATAGACCTTAATTTTACAATAAGGACCTTTTGTCATAGCATTTTCGCATTGCTAGTTTAGAAAGCCTAAACTTAATAAGCAAATCATTAAAATTTACTAGTTAGGCGAAAATGGTACTCAGCATTTCAAAAAATCCCTTTAACGATACTCATCATGAAATTTTGTGATTACATATTGGATTGCAAAATTAACCTGAAATTTGTACTCAGCATTCCAAAAAACCTCTTATACGATATCCAACATGAAATTTTACAACAGTGGCAAGGCGGCCATTTTGTATTGCAAAATTAACCCAAAATTCGTACTCAGCATACCAAAAAACCCCTTATACGATATCCAACATGAAATTTTACAACAGTGGCAAGGTGGCCATTTTGGATTGCAAAATAACCCAAAATTCGTACTCAGCATACCAAAAAACCCCTTATACGATATCCAACATGAAATTTTACAGCAGTGGCACGGTGGCCATTTTGGATTGCAAAATTAACCTGAAATTTGTACTCAGCATTCCAAAAAACCTCTTATACGATATTCAACATGAAATTTTACAACAGTGGCAAGGCGGCCATTTTGTATTGCAAAATTAACCCAAAATTCGTACTCAGCATACCAAAAAAGTTCAAAAAACCACTTATACGATATCCAACATGAAATTTTACAACAGTGGCAAGGCGGCCATTTTGGATTGCAAAATAACCCAAAATTCGTACTCAGCATACCAAAAAACCCCTTATACGATATCCAACATGAAATTTTACAACAGTGGCAAGGTGGCCATTTTGGATTGCAAAATAACCCAAAATTCGTACCAGCATGCCAAAAAACCCCTTATACGATATCCAACATGAAATTTTACAGCAGTGGCACGGCGGCCATTTTGGATTGCAAAATTAACCCGAAATTCGTACTCAGCATACCAAAAAACCCCTTATAGGATATCCAACATGAATTTTCACAACAGTGGCACGGCGGCCATTTTGGATTGCAAAATTAACCCAAAATTCATACTCAGCATACCAAAACACCCCTTATACGGTATCCAATATGAAATTTTACAACGGTGGTGTGGCGGCCATCTTGGATTGCAAAATTAACCCAAAATTCGTACTCAGCATACCAAAAAGCCTCACAAAAATATCCAACACGACATTATATCTGCTAAGTCACTAGGTCACGTGGATCATTTGTTCAAAGTTAGAAATAAAACAAAAATGACAACGTCAATCGGATTGAATACTTTAAACGTTTTAGATAGGGGCCGTCGGGTTACAAGGGCTCACGGCTTCTACCTATCCAAAAAAAAAATTCCCAATAGCATTTGACATCTTAGGTCGTATGTCGACCTATTTTAAAATCCGGACCAGTGTGCGGCCGGCCAGCCGCAACAAAAAAGCGCATTGATGTTACAAGTTGTATCAAAACATTACACATTGTATCATTACCAGGTGCGCAAAGCGCATTAATGTTACAAGTTGTATCAAAACATTACACACTAGCGGACGTCACGCGGTTTCACCCGCGTAGTTCCCGTTCCCGTGGGAATAGGTACGGGAATAAAATATGCCTATGCCTATGTTTACCGCAAAAAGTGTAGCTTCCTAACAGTGAAAGAATTTTTCAAAGTAGTTCCGGAGCCAAACAAACAAACAATCAAATCTTTCCTCTTTTTAATATTAGTAAAGATTGTATCATTACAAGGCGCGCATTGTAATGCTTCGTTCTCCTCCTTCACTGATGTAACCTCGTCTTGTATCATTACAAGTTGCGCATTGCAATGCTCGGTTCTCCTCCATCACCGCTGTAATGCTCGACTTTGTAATGCTTAGATCATCTAACCACTTCGCAAAATCACCGGTGAATTTCACCGTAGCTCAAGATTCCGCTCCGGTGCAAACTACTAGCGAATAGAGCCAAAAGGCAAGTGTGCGTGCCACACTTGACGGCACCTTCAATGGGCGTCAAGTATCGTCAATTCATCCTTCAAGTGAGATCTCAATCACGTAAGGCATGACAATTGCCAATTGATCGTCTCTGGGGCCTCTAAAGAATGACGTGACAATTGACATGACGGTTTCTGACGGTTTCTCTGATAAGAGTTGATAAGAAGAGTTTCTCTTCGAAGATTACAGACTTCACATTCACACGTTTTTATCTTTCATTACCTTTTATTAACAGTTTGAGTTCAGTCATTTTGTATGGATAGTGTATTTATTTAGAGTCGTATCATTTTGTAGTAATTAATAATGGTGTCTGGAATAGTTGCTGGACGACTTGCTTTAGTAACGGGTATGTAAATAATAATTTGACTATTGTTATCTTCACATAAACCGGTGCAATTAAACTCAAGAAACTGTTTTTGTGAAAAGGTTATCAGTTATACCTCTGTGACCGCTACGAATTTATTCAATTTTTATATTTAAGTAAGTAAAATAGGTTATTGTAACTCCGATTTGCATACTTCACAATGTAGGTACAGTCGGGAACAAAAGTTGCACAGCAAATTAGTTTCGATTCATATTACAAAGTCTCTTGGCATGGTTAGTCTCTCATATTTTTGCGCATTTCTTAAACGTTGAGTTAATAAAATTATTGCTGTTACTATAATATTCATATATTGTTTTAGGTTTTGTATAGACAAAACCTGAAACTATATATTATAGTAACACTTGGTAGACTATTCTTATTAGTGCTCTATTTACAATAATAAAAACTGTAGAGAATCCGACAGAGCAAGCAGCTCATTTCCAGGCTTCCTTGTCAAACAAATTGCTAGTAAAAAAAAAGAATCAATAGTCCTGTTTTACCTTTGGCCACCTAGGTCTGACCTACTATGTACTCAATAGGTTGTATGCACAGTACAGGTAACTCTTATTTAGCTTCACTAGGATTATTTACATCTGATGATTAATTTGATATAATATCGTGAAATTTACAAAAACAGAAAACCTTTAAAAGCTAAGGTATACCTACTTAGTAGTAAGAAATTGTAACACAATAGTGTTTTTATCAGTAGATACTTATGTAACAACAAAATGGGCTTAACCATCATAAAATCTAATACCAATGCTTGATAAATTTAAAAATTGCAGCTCATAAAAGTGATTATAACAATAATGTAGCAAAATACAACTGTCTTAAAGTGGTTTTTTTTAACGGGATATAATAAACCGAGCCTCAAAAGTTTTTATCGGCCACGGCATTTAGCTTCTGATTTAATAACTAAGCCACGCGAAAATGAAATAGCCTCTAATATGCTAATTCGTCCTCTTTACAACGACACCTAAAAAAATCCAAAATAAGCATCAAATAAAGATCAACAATTATTTTAACTTCTCCTGCGTATTAATATATTAACACCTAATTTACTATTTCAGCCACATATTTTATATGTAATCGCCATTTTATATTTTACAGCTTCAAATCAAGAGCCTCAAAAAAATATAATTTAAGCCTCCACAGACAACATCAGTTTTTATAACTAAGCGTGTAAAATAAATATATCACATCCTTTTTTCGTGAAAATAGCCACTGCAAGGTTTAATCTAAGTGCAAAGGACGACAACGACGGCAAGGCAAAATAATTATATACGAGAGTATGAAAGGTTTATTGACTGCTTGCGAAGGTTTTTAAGCTATTGCATAGCTTCTATCGCGGGCCTTGCGTGGAGACCGAATCCAGAAATTGTGTCACGAAAACGAGTCACACTCGGCTACCTTCGGCCACGTTCGTGTATCTAGTCTAGCAATTCATAATTTTTTTGTTTACGTCAATTATGAACTCTGCAGTCGTTATATATTATTATTATTATGTCAAATAATCCAAAAATTGATGCTTGTACCCAGAATCGATCTTGCGCCTTCTGCGTACCGATCCGCGTCTTAACCACTCGACCAAAGTTGAATTAAGAGTGTTGGTCGAATTTAGAGTTCTTAATGTGTAATGACAATTTCGATGCTGTCAATTACATTAGTTGCTGTCAATTTACTTCGTCTAAATAAAAATTCGACTATAGGTGTATAGGTATTCATCATCTATGTACAACAGTGAACTGTACTCGTATAATTTGTGTAAAAAGTGTTTTAAATATAAATAAACAAAGTGCATTTATTAATGTAGAAAGTCACGAAAAATAGTGAAAGAAAATGAGTGAGTACTGTATATACATACATTTTATTATTATTATCACCAATGCAGTATCATTTTTTGTTTTGTTAATTTATATATAATACTGCTATAAAGATAACTAAACCCGGGAGTACGTTCCCATGGGAAGCGGGAAGAAAATTTCACGCTGACGTAGCCGCGAGCGCCATCTATCCCATACCTATGTACTTTAAACGTGTCATAAAAGTCACAACAATACCATACATGCATATTTCAAAGAATGTCTATTATTACCATAAAATTTGTAAAAATAGTTTTTAAGTAGAAAGAAGAAACCTATTGTTTTATCTTTTAACTAGCTGACCCTCGCAACTTTGTTTACGTCACACAAGGTCTATGAAATTAGAGGTATTTATTAATCATACTCATCAAGTAGCGTGTAAATCTGCCCTGTATGCTATATCAAAATAGAGCTTAATGGTTAAAACTATTCCTCAGTATAGAATTTTCCTCAGTATAAACAATTTACATACAAACACCGGCGTGTTAGAATTTTATTACATGTATCAATGTAGTAGACGTAACGTGTATAAAATGACATCAATCAAATGTCATCAATATTCTGAAAAAGAAATTAAAAATAGAGTTCACAAACTCTTTTGAAAATACATACTGTACCTACCTTAGAGGATCGTTATGAAGATAACAGGATAGTTAACAACCATCCATAGAAAATAGATGGTATAATGCTGAATACCGCAAAGAACAATCGGCGCGGCATAGAATGGGGCCTATACTGATATCCTGGAGGATATTAATGATGCCGATGTCCTGTGCCTGCTGAGGCACACACACGCCGTCATGCATGTCTGCAGGACAACGTGCAGGACAATGAGCAGGATGAGGCAGCGAATGGCTGGACTGAAATTAAAATCGACAGACGCAAGAGATGTGGTGGAGGCACTAATTCACGTACCTCGGGAGTGTCGTGTCAGAAACTGATGGAATAGAAGAGTACCCTACATCATTTCGAGTCTCGCCAAGGCCAGAATAACCTTTACACAGCTGCGCCCCGTAGGCAGTTGCGAAAATAGACACGAAGAGTGAAACTCAAAACAAAGTAAACGTTAAAACTGTACTGCTAACTGCTATACGGATGCGAGACATGGAAGGTCACTAAAGTAAAGACATTTCGCACCAGCTACCAGCTATAAGTCTTCGTCAAACGCTGCCTCCAATGGATCCTCGGTACATATGGGCCCGAGAACATCACGAACGTAAGACTATTGGAACGCTGCAGTGAGACCCCAACAGATCAAACGTCGGAAGTGTAGCTGCTGCGCTGGATTGGACACACGCTGCAAAGGGACCATGAATCACATCATACCAAGGCAAGCCTTGCTGAAACTACTGGTAGGCTTTCAAAAACTGTTCGATAGTAAGTAGGTACATTTATTGATAGTGGCTATAGGCTACATAACATAATGCGAAGATTAATAGGAGTGGTGCAGCAATGAGGAATGTTTCGAAAACGGAAAACATTTAATCGTTATAAGAGTATCCGTTGCGCCTCTGCGTAAATGGTTGAAGTTACATAAAAATAATTTATTACAAAATAATTGTTCTTCTTAAAAAGTTCTAAAACAAAATTCCAAAAGCCCAAATGTCCACAGTCAAGTAGGCACTTGGTACTTTACTTTGTTGAACATAGGCCTTAAAATCTTACTTCTTACTAATATTATAAATGCGAAAGTTTGTGAGTGTGGATGTTTGTTACTCTTTCACGCTCAAACCGCTGAACGGATCGGGCTGAAATTTGGTACGGAGATACATTATAGTCTGGAATAACACATAGGCTACCTTTTATCCCGGGAATAACTTCCCGCGGTAACAAATTTTACGCAGGCGAAGCTGCGGGCATCAGCTAGTATTCTTATATAGAAATAATTATACTAGCATAGTTGGTAAAAAATGCTATGTAATAGCTTTACCGCGGCAGTCCCCGAGTGCCACACGTCTTTTTTTTTTTTGGTAACGCGGGGAACGCCTTTACGCGCCTTCATTCCAGCTGTGGGGGCAGCTGGGATGGTGTGTGGGGCTCCCGGCGCGGTCCGGATTGGACCGTCCTACCCACTAAACCCCGCGGTGTTCCTCCTCACCCTTTAACCGGGCCGAGGCATATCAAAAGATTATTCACGTCGACCCGGCTAGGGGCGCCGGGCGCCCTGTTTATTCGGGGCTCTCCTCGGGGGAGCCAGATGGGCGGCTCCCCAAAGCTCCCTAAGGAGCTGAAGACCACGCCTGCACCGCTCTCGAGCGCCCCTCTGTAATAGAGGAGACAGAGAGCGGCTGGCACAGGCGTGCGCTAATGGGCACTCCCGGAACACGGGGAAGGTGCCCACCGCCATGTGACCGTTGGTGGGCGGGGTCCCCCGACCTTACGCCCACGGTCAAGAAACAATCGAGGGCGCGCAATAACTCCTTACCGCGGTGCCCCCGAACTGCACGGCAGAGCGGGAGCATTATCTGCCACTCCCGCTCCCCCGCACAGTGCACCTCCCGCTTTGCGGCCATCTCCTCGTCAACTGGCGAGGCAACAGCGGCCCAGCACTGTTGCTGCCGGTCGCGCCGTTATTCACGGCCGGCAGCCCGAACTGCATGGCAGGGCGGGAATATCTACCCAAACTCCCGCCACCAAAACCACGAAGACTAAGGCGGGAGCGAAACGAAGCGGAGCTCCCGCTCTAACCTAACCTATCCGAGTCGGATTGCACTGAGTCGGGGAGTTAACGATAATTAATTTCAACCTAACAATATTATGTAAAAAATATGTAAATAGGTTGGTTTTAAATATGGTACCAAAAAGTAGAAGGATACAAAAAAATTCCTATATTATGTGTATAAAAATATATAATAAAATACCAGACTGCATAAAGCAACTAATATATAAAAGGTTGGTTAACTCCCTAAGTTGCTGGCTGACACAGAAATCATTCTATACAGTGAATGAATTTTTGACTTACAGGGAACAATGAATAACTTTGTGACATATTTGTGTATTATTGTTGTTGAGTTTTCTTTTATTACATGTTTATTTTATGACATTTCTTGTATTGTAACAAACACATTGCATGCTATTTTCAAATGGCTAAATGGACCTGCTCTTATTGTGAGAATACCTACTACAGTATTATAATATTAATATCACTCATTGTACTCCATTTATGCAATAAAGAATTTGTATTTGTATTTGTATTTGTATTATTTTCATAATTATATCAAATTTTGATTATGTCAAGAGTCGATTATGAGATGTGTTAAATATGGAAACTAATTATTATGATAATATGGTTGTTATAGAAAGTCATTTTATGGCAAATAAAAGTTATGACTGGTGAGTTGTTAAGGCAAACGGCAAATATGGCAAACAATATTAGTGCAAATGAATTAATGGAAAAGAGAGAAGACCCATCTTAACGTGCCTTTCAAAGCGAGGAAACTCTCGCAAATCAAATGTTACAAAGTGGTTAACCATCCGAGCACCAGCAATAGCGGTAGTTGCTTACTGCAGTGATTGTTTACAAGAGAATAAGTCAGTGGCTACAAGTGGATCTAGCTATTTAGGTAATATTAGTGGCCCTAATTTGTTTTTTTGATGGCAATTTTACTTAACTTTGATGATCCATTAATGTGGGATGAGTTACATTTTAAACATGCTGAATTAGGAAATTAGAAGCTAAGATATGAATAAATAATGTCTATTTTGATGCCATTTTTTAGTAATTTAGAAGTTCACTGTTTGAATGCATGTTACAAAATTAGATGCTAAAAAATAATCACGATGCTGAATTATATTAACAGTGGCTAAAAAGGAAGTTAAATGGTGGCTAGAATCTATAAATACTGACGCTCATTAATTGTGGCTGACTTAATAATTTGGGGGGCAAAGTATTTTTTCGGAGGCCAATAATGCTATTAAAAAGAAGTTCGTTTAATTAGCACCCTTTTTTAACTATTACATGTATCAGAAAAAATATCAGTACAGTTTTACAAAGTCAAATTATAAAGCAAACTTAGAATTATTTTTTTAATTTGTACAGAAACTGTATTATTATTTTTTATTTTCAAAAGGTGCTGGTTCCGGCATTGGGCGTGCCGCATGCCAGGTGCTGTCGAGGGAAGGAGCTACTGTCATTGCAGCTGACAAGAACTACGATGCAGCTCTTGCAACTATTAAAACTCATACTGCATTAGCATCAGGTTCGAATGGTAATATGAAATTTTACAGGGCCGCCACCTTCAGGACCACTGTCGGAAATCTTACAGATGTGAGAGTGGTCCCAATCGCAAGATGTCGCCAAGGTTTTCCGTTAAGCTGGAGGTGTCAATTTGGCAAGCAATACAAAAATAAATGTTCCCTTTCAGCGTAATATTATAAAAAAAAAAAAATTGCGTGTACTTAGTGTACACACGTAAGAAGTGAAACTTCTTCATAAACTTAATTTTCACCTCACCTTAAATTAAGTCCAAAAGTCCAAAAGTCCAAAAGTCCAAAAGTCCCAAAGTCCCAAAGTCCCAAAGTCCCAAAGTCCCAAAGTCCCAAAGTCCCAAAGGCCAAAAGTCCAAAAGTCCCAAAGTCCCAAACTCCCAAACTCCCAAAGTCCCAAAGTCCCAAAGTCCCAAAGTCCCAAAGTTCCAAAGTCCCAAAGACCCAAAGTACCAAGGTCCCATCTAAAAGTCCAAAAGTCCCAAAGGCCAAAAGTCCCAAAGTCCCAAAGTCCCAAAGTTCCAAAGTCCCAAAGTCCCAAAGTCCCAAAGTCCCAAAGTCCCAAAGTCCCAAAGTCCCAAAGTCCCAAAGTCCCAAAGTCCCAAAGTCCCAAAGTCCCAAAGTCCCAAAGTCCCAAAGTCCCAAAGTCCCAAAGTCTAAAAGTCTAAAAGTCCAAAACTCCAAAAGTTCAAAAGTCCCAAAGACCCAAAGTACCAAGGTCCCATCCAAAAGTCCAAAAGCCCAAAAGTCCAAAAGTCCCAAAGTCCCAAAGTTCCAAAGTCCCAAAGACCCAAAGTACCAAGATCCCATCCAAAAGTCCAAAAGTCCCAAAGGCCAAAAGTCCAAAAGTCCCAAAGTCCCAAAGTCCCAAAGTCCCAAAGTCCCAAAGTCCCAAAGTCCCAAAGTCCCAAAGTCCCAAAGTCCCAAAGTCCCAAACTCCCAAAGTTCCAAAGTTCCAAAGTCCCAAAGACCCAAAGACCCAAAGTACCAAGGTCCCATCTAAAAGTCCAAAAGTCCCAAAGGCCTAAAGTCCAAAAGTCCAAAGTCCAAAAGTCCAAAAGTCCAAAAACTCTTAAATGACATGCTATCCCTGGATAAAGTACTCTTAATTCGAATCCAACGTGGTGGGGAACAGAACAAAGATGGCGCGTAACCAAAAATCGTGACGTGACGTGACGCAATTTTTTTTCCAACGCCGATAAAGAAGTTTCACTTCAAAAAACTACGGGCTGATGAAGTAGTCGCAGCAGACAAGGTCGCAGGAAAGGACTGGTGAACCTTCGCCACAAACAGAGGAAAGTGGAAAGGATTGGAGGAGGCTTTTGCCCAAATGGGGTCCACTTCTCCTAATTTAAATTATGGGAAGTGTGGAGGAAAAGTTGAGAATGTTCCTCCAACACACAAAGGGAGGATCCTCTGACCAGGCTAGGTGATCGCGCCTGGCGGGCCGAAGCCCAATGGTTGATGTTGGACTGTTGGATATATCATTCATCGCTGTAAGAACTCTGATATTGCGATGCAGGATTTATCTAATCTTCGTTGCGAGAACTTTTATATTGCGATGCAGGACTTCTATTGGTCTTTGCTATGTGGCGGTTGCCACTTAGCAAGCTTAATATAAGCTTGTGCTATAGGATCTTGACAACTGATATACAAACTTATATATTTCTTAATACATACATATTATACATAGAAAACACCCAAACTCCGAAACAAGCTATTTGTCGATCACACAAATATTTGGACCAACCCAGAATCGAACCCCCAGAGCTCCAGCGCTGCAGGCGGTATCACTACCGACTACGCCACAAAGGCAGTTAAATAAAGCTTTATTATTATTATTCAGTGTAATAAAAGTATGATTCAGATCCTACTAATATTATAAATGTGAAAATTTGTGAAGATGTTCGTTACTCAATCATGCTGTAACGGCTGAACGGATCGGACTGTTTGGTACAGAGATAGCTTATCTGGAATGACACATGGGCTACTTTTCATCCCGTGAATATGTCCGAATTCCATGTGGGCAAAGGCGCGACCATCAGCTAGTATTAAATAAAATTATAACAATACTAGCTGTTCCCCGCAGCTTCGACCGCGTAGAAGTCGTTATCGCGTAAGAGTCGTTATATCGTAAAATCATAACCCTCCTTTAGCACAGTCGGTTAAAAAGTAGCCTATGTCCTTCCCGGGGCTTCGAACTATCCCTATACCAAATTTCATCTCAATCCCTACAGCCGTTTAGGCATGAAAGCGTAACAGACAGACAGATAGACAGACAGACAGACTTACTTTCGCATCTATATCTATACTTATAATAAAACTGTTGAGGGTCGAGAGTCTGTACATGGAAGATATTTTGAAAATTTTAATCGTAGGGCGTGCTATAATCGATACTGAAGCCGAAAATGTAATTTAAATTTTTCATGTCTGTCTGTCTTTCTGTCTGTCTGTCTGTCTGTATCCCGAATAAGTATCACGCCGAAACTACAGAATAGAATTGAATGATACTTGGCACAATTTGAGCTTATGATCCGAGGAAGGTTCTAGGATACTTTTAATCCCGATATTTTGCGCGGTTCCTTGAGGAGAGGGGATGAAAGGCAAAACAGTTTTTAGCTTTGATTTCTCACTGCGTGGTCCGATTTCAAATATTACTTTAGTGTCTGAAAGGGAGTACTTTAAGCATTATTCCACACAATTTTCAATATTCAGGGTTATGTAGTTCAGAAATTAGGGGCATCTCAACTTTCGGTAAACCTAGAATTCAAGGGATCTTTTGAATGTGAGAGTAAATCTAAACGGGCGTGTTGGCTTAATCATAAAAGAGCTTAATGATTAAGGGTATTGTAAAACAATTCAGTCCGCGCCGATGGCGTGGACTGAATTATTTTAGAATAGACTTACCCCCATATTCATAATCGTTTATTAAACCTATTTTAGTTAAAACACATTTTAAGTCTATTGCTGTCTCTAACCATACTCTGTCATTGGTTAGAGACAGCAATAGACTTAAAGTGTGTTTTAACTAAAATAGGTTTAATAAACGATTATGAATAAGAGGGTTTATCTTTAAGCTCTTTTATGATTAAGCAAACAGGGCCGTTTCACACGCTGCTTGATGAGTCTCATGAAGAAGTACCCCTCCTTTCGTACACCTTATGTGACGTAAACGAAGTTGCGAGGGTCAGGTAGTTTATAATATTAGTAGGGATTCTCATTATACCTACTTGAAAAAGACCTAAAAACTTACAGATGGTGATCACAGTGCAGTTGAGCTGGATGTATCAGACACAAGCGCAGTAAGGAACCTTCTGAAGATTACATTAGATCAGTTTAAAGCTCCTCCAACAATTATAGTCAATTCAGCTGGAATTACCAGAGACAATTGGATGTTGAAACTGTCTGAAGAGGATTATGACAGTGTTCTTAATATTAATTTAAAGGTAAAAGTAATACCTATTTTGGTTTTTTGTTTGCAAATAAAATGGCAGTCGTTAAGCCAAGTTGAAAGCCTTATGGGCGGCTTACAAAAAATCTGCAGCAGGCATTAGGCAGTCAGTGCCTGCGCCTGTCCATTTAAACAGGACAAACTGGCTCGCCACCATTATATAGGACAAATAATAAAGGTGAAATGTAGGCTTAAAATATGCTTCTGCCTATTCCTTCGCGGATAAATAAAGGCGTGACCTTAAGTATGTATCTGTTGTCCCTATGTATGTAAGAGATAATTTTATTAGTTAGTTAAGTGATAATTTTTAAACATATTTCGTTTCGGTGTTGGTAAGTAGTCCGAAAATATTTTCTATATTACTAGCCTAAGACATTTGTGAAAGTTGTACAGTTAGCAAAACAAAATGTTTTTTTTTTTATTATAACTTGCTCTCTAAAATGACGACGCTACCCGCTTGTTGGTAGACCAAGATGATATCTAGGGATTGGGGGTCACATTCACAGTCCATAAGACTATCGTTAGTGACCCACATTTTAGCTACCCAATGATGTCTTCTTCACGCTCCGGCCAAAGAACCCGGGGTTGTAAGGGGAGGGAAACATGTGCGCCAGCAAAACAGTATACTGCTGCACTATAACGCCGAACTTAAGTAAGCAAAAAATTGACTTGTAAGGCATGCTGTAGTTTTAATCGGTAGGAGTCCGGCATAGTATCCATGTAGGCTTTCCACACTTAAAAAAAATCATAATAGAAAGCTGTAAATCGGTACATACATGACTGGTATTTATTTCTTACATTTCAGGGCACCTTTATGGTGATGCAGACATTTGCGAAGGCTATGACAGAGGCGTCCACAACAGGATCCATCGTTAATATATCTAGTATCGTCGGCAAATATGGCAATATGGGTTAGTAATATTTACGACACTTTATATCCTTTTTTTATTTAACGTGAGGGAAAATCCGGATCCGGAAATTTATGCCGGACTCCTACCGACTAAAAAACCTCACGTAACGCCCAACAGCCTATGGTTGGGAGCTCCGGGTAAGCCCTCGGAAGGATCTCCCAGGATTCCCAACAGACCAACGGCCGCCAACGCGGCCTCGCCCAGGGGGTGGTTTGGGTGCTATCCCGCTTCTAAGCGGGGGGGGGGGGGGGGCGTGCGTGAGTTCCTCAAGTCACGCTGCCCTCAACTTGGGTGGGAGAGATCTCTCCTGTACCCGCCCCGCCGCCTCCTTCACGAGCATGACCTGCTCGCACACTTTATATCCTTGAGTAGCTTCGCAGCAGCTGCTTTGAGCTTAATTATGTGCATAACATAAGTATTGCCATTGTAATGTATGTAATTTATTGTATACTAGCTGACGCCCGCAGCTTCGCCCGCGTAAAATTGTTTCCGTTCCCGCGGGAACTTATTCCCGCGCCCGCGTAAAATGTGTTTCCGTTCCCGCGGGAACTTATTCCCGCGCCCGCGAGAGATAGCTAGTTCTGTTTCCATTTGCGGTCCGAAGTCTCGAAAACTCGACTTCGGACCGCAAATGGAAACAGAACTAGCTCTCCTAATTGACTTGAACAATTATGCAGTATCAAGTTTCGGGATATTCAGTATCAAGTTCCGGGATCGGTCAAACCGTTTGTAAGCTACGCTAAAAACAACCCACTCTCATAATTCAAGAAGGCTGAGAATGGGGTCTAATCAATAAACAAAGATCGTCACGTCACCTCAACAAAGGTCAATTCAGTAGGGATAGATCTAAAAAGTTTTTATGCCAAGCACAGGACTGCAGTGTCAGGTCAGGAGCCCTGGAGTTATCCTTCCGAGGGAAGATGGTAGGACAATTTGTGGTTTTAGTCAGTTCCGTCATTGCAGTCATGAGGATTTTCACTTATAAAGATTTCTAAGTGCTATAGTTGCTCGATTGGACCTTGGACGACGTAATGCAAGTTAGGGTCTAGAATGTATGTCTGGGAGCAGGACTCCAAGGTATCCTTCCGGGGCTTACCTGGGGCTCCAAACCGTAGGCTGTTAGCTGTTAGGTAGGATCCATGTGGTTTTTAGTCGGTAGGAGTCCGGCATAGCATCCATGTAGGATTTTCCTCACGTTCAAAAAAAAAAAAATAGTTGGTATGTTGGTGTGTATGTATGTTTAGTCTAGTAGAGATGGGCGTATGTGTGTTTCAGGTCAAACAAATTATGCTGGCAGTAAAGCTGGTGTAATCGGGATGACACAGTCTGCTGCTAAGGAGTTAGGAAAGTTTAATATAAGGTAACTAATGATTTCCAGCCATTGGAGGTTCATTCTATATTTTTTTAATGCTTAGATCGTCAAAATATCGCATTTAAACTCCCTAACGAATAATTTTCAGGACCGCTTTTCCCCACTTATTCACTAGATTGACACAAAAATAACATCGGTAAAAAAATGCAGATCTATAAAATAAAAGACCATCGGCAAGGTAACAAGGTCGAGAATAGCTTGCACCTATTGATTTACTATAAATCTTAGTCCTTATTTGCTTCATATAGCACAATAGTAGGTATTCTTAAATCAAATTAAAACAGCCCTTATGCAATCTTTACAGATAGACTTCTACGTAAAAGTATGGAGTGTACAAATCCTGTTTGTTTTATGATTTTCAGAGTAAATGCTATCCTGCCTGGATTCATAGACACTCCAATTATAAGAACTGTTCCGGACAAGGTATTAGAATTGATGCTGAAGTCTGTACCTTTAGGACGACTTGGGACCTCTTTGGGTAAGTTCTGACATTGTTTACTCAAATTAACAGTACCTACATAGTTCTAATTCGATACGAAATTTGCACTTAGTAGCCCGAGGTCTTTTTTGCCTAGCTATTAGATTAATTTTTAGGTGAAAGCGACTGACCTCCCGAATATCTTTGATCGCCTCCAATACAGCGTTGTTTGTTAGACAGCACGTAATTGCAGTTAGCGTGCATTACTATTATGGAAATCTCCTTTGAAGACCCCTTTACAAATTTAATTCTAGTAAGACTGTTGAAGTATTAGATGTGGAAAACATCCAAACTCCGGAACAAACATTCGCGGATCACACAAATATTTTGAACTACATAGAAAGCGCCCGCGTGAAATTTTGTTTCCATTCCCGCTTCCTATGGGAAATTACTCCCGGGATAAAAAAATATTCTACTTTATAATCTATCTCTGTATTAAATTTAGCCAGATCCGTTCAGATTATTTTTTAAAGAAATGAGTATGCTGAATGATCATAAATCATCATCAATCAATACATATAATAAAATCGTAACAGGTCGCTGTCTGTACATGGAAGATAAATAAGAAAAAATATTATAGGGGGGCTTTATGAACGCAATAGAACCCAAAACAATGATTTTTAGAATTTTTGTCTGTTTGTCTGTATGTCTGTATATCTGTTTGTCTGTACGGTTGTGCACGCTAATCTCAGTAACCGCTCAACCGATTGCAATGCGGTTTTTTTTATTGTGTTGAGGTTTGCTCCAGTTAACATTTAGCGTTTGTTTTATGTAAATCGGTTTAGAAATAAAAGAGTTATAACACTTTTAAGAATCAGATATTTTGAAAATTTTAATTGTAGGTGTTTCTTTGAATGTGAGTGAACCTAAACTGGCGTGTTGGCTTAATCATAAAAGAGCTTAATGATTAAGACTATTTTTAAAGAATTCAGTCCGCGCCGAAGGCGTGGACTGAATTGTTTTAAAATAGACTTAATCATTAAGCTCTTTTATGATTAAGCAAACAGGGCAGTTTCAGACGCTGCTTGATGACTCTGATGAAGAAATACCTTTCCTTTCATACACCTTATGTGACGTAAACGAAGTTGCGGGCTCAGCTAGTTTTAAATAAATATGGAAAAAGAATTGGTTTCGAGCAGGAGTCGCCCCAAGACGTATATAATTTTATTTTTGACTGCCTCTGTGGCGCAGTCGGTAGTGACCAAGGAACTTATACTTCTAACTGGAATGCTTACGAAATCACAAAAACAAATTAAAATGGAACTTTATTTTCAACGTCATTCGGTTTATATTGCATTACTTCATGTCAGAGGTAAAAAACGTTCCCGAGCAGGACAACGACTTAAGGGGATTCTTCTCTTTCTTGCAACGCAGTGTGTTATAAGTGGTAATAAAAAGAAACTGACGGTAGTTTTTATGACCAGTAGTAGACCAGATCAGAGGTAACAGTTTTCATACGTGCTGGTCAATACGCGTTAATGTTTATTATAATAATTAATGTTTTAACTTCAAAATTCTATTATTTCAATATTTCATACATTATTGGTGTTACTTAAAATAAATTTATTTGAAAAATAATAACTATTGGTAGTAACTCATAAATTACGCATGGCAACTCTGAAGATTCATTGTGGTGCCAACACGGTACGTTCTAGATCGGACTTACTTTTAATAAAATAAATATAAAATAAATATTTGTGGATGTAGCCCAAATTAAGCTAAAACAAGCTTGTGCTATGGAATCTAGACGACTGATATACATAGTTATATAATTCTAAATACATACATATTTTACATAGAAAACACCCTAACTCCGAAATAAACATTTGTGGATCACACAAACATTTGTACCGACCCAGGAATCGAACCCAGGACCTCCAGCGCTAATGAACAAGTATTAAATTACTAGGAAATTGAATTGATGTGAGATTTTTGTGTAGGTAGAATTAATTTTCTCTTTACCAATATTCTTACCGAAAGCAAAAAAGGGGTTAAATACTTCGGTAAAAATATATACATATACCTATTTGATTGTATGATACGATAGTTGGTTTTACGTAGTTTCCATCCCCTCTTTCCTTTGTGTATGAAAAGCATAGGCCGACATCCTAAAACCCTGGCTGCGTAATATTTGATACGTAAGAATCTAAACAAAAATATAAGTTTGGTTTCCGACTTTTTGATAATGATAAATAAGACGTTCGGCCCCTCTCCCCTAAACCGTCTTACGTAATTATACGTGCGGCACGCGGCACGCTATAATTTTTGACATATCAACTAAGTTACGATATTGACCGAGTAAAACGGTCTAGTCATTAGTAGTTGAGTTGATAAAGTAGTAGATATTAGGTGGTACTAAAAGGCCTTGTAAAAAAAGAGAGAGCAAGCAAGCTCTGCCAAATTCTCTTCGTACCTACTTAACGGCCATCATACCGAGCCGGTAGTGTAAGAATGGCTCCACATAGGTAATAACTGATCTAGTATCTTATTCATTAATTTTAAAAATTTCACGTCAATTATTACAAGTCATTCAATTCGTCAAATTATTAAATTGTCTTCTGCAAGACCTAATTAAAACATACATAACTGTAAGTTCCATAGATATCATTTATTTTATTATTGTGTACCTATGTCTTTCAACTGAATAAGAAAATATTGTCTCACTAGCTGAAGCGTCTGCATGGACACATTAGTAGAAAGAGATAGCATCCCCTTTTCTAGCTTTCCTTTTGCGGAACGCTTTTGATGTGCACGTGAGCATTCCAGTTAGAAGTATAAGTTCCTTGGTAGTGACACCGCCTGCGGCGCTGGAGGTCGTGGGTTCGATTCCCACCGGAGACAAATATTTGTGCGACCCGTAAATGTTTGTCTCAAGAGTCTGGGTGTTTCTATGTATAATATGTATGTATTTAAAAGTATATAAGTATTAATATCCGTGGTCTGATACCCATAACACAAGCAGGTTATTCCTAGCTTACTTTGGGATCAGATAACGTTATGTGAGATGTCCGTGAATATTTATTATTATAATTATTATTATTATTTCGGTAGGCTAAGTGGTTAAGCATCTTGCAAGGTATGCGAGAAGATGCAGGTTCGAATCCTGCCCGAAACTAATTCTTTTTCCATATTTAAAATTTAAGATCCGTTTAGCTGATAAAGCGTGAAAGAGGAACAAACATCCACACTCACAAACTCGCGTTTATACTATTATAGCATGACGAGTAATTACGACTCAACCAGAGACCACAGAACGGCAGTCGCTACCACTGCGCCACCTACACATATCTATCATTTATATACTTACTACTAATATTGTTAAGAGGAAAGATTTGATTGTTTGTTTGCATCGAATAGGTCTCGAAATTCCAATTGAAAATTTCTTTCACTGGAAAGCTAAATAACTTTTAAATACTCGTATTTCAGAGGTCGCCGAGCTGATTGCATTCTTGAGTTCAGACAAGAGTTCCTTCATCACTGGAGCTGCTATCGATATCACGGGCGGATTTTAAGATAAAATGTTCGTCTGCAGTCTCGAATTAAGAAAAATAAAGCTATGCCCTGCCCATTGATATTGATGCTTAAAAACTCCTTCATAGTACTTAAATCAGTTACTTACAGTGAAATAAAAGAAAGTTACTCCCAGTGAAAGTTACGTGAAAAACAGCCCAGTTATTTGGGAGATTATACAGAACAAACTGACAGACAAAAAGTCTTATTGTTATTTGGTGTTAGTAAGTATCTTGTATTTAGTAATAAGCTGTTATTTATTTATAGGTGCTTCACAGCTTACACATTACAACCAGACATTCTAATTCTATTTGTATAGATAGATATTATCTATATCTGGCCCGAAACCTAGTCTTACTGATAAGATCAGTCTTTTGTTATGAAAACTCGTTGTCTTCCATACTGTGATATTTTATAAAATATATTACATTATGTATTTAAATCAATATAAATATGACATGTATTTCTTGTTGAAATGGCTTTTACAATTACGTAAATAAATTATATATTTTCTGTATGTTTGTTTTATTCTCTTTCATCTTGTAAATTTAGGGTTGCCCTATCTTCTACATTTAATAAAATGTAAAACGAGCTCCGTGCCTTGGATTTCCAAAATATCAACATTATGGGATTCTTCAAAGGTTTGTAAGACCAGAGAGTCAACGGCGTACAAGCATTCCGCGTTCGAGCGTGCAGCTGCTCTCGAAAGTCTCAAATCTCGCTGTTGGCAGACCGGTCACACCTTTTTTTTTAACGTGAGGGAAAATCTATCATGGATGCTATGCCGGACTCCTACCGACTAAAAAACCTCACGCAACGCCCAACAGCCCATGGTTGGGAGCCCCGGGTAAGCCCTCGGAAGGATGTCCCAGGACACGGTCACAACAGCTATGCGAGTATATCTAATATGTAATGTAAAAAGAAAAACTGATTTCTTAAAAGTAAACCGCGAAAACGCTCTTTGTATGACATCACCTTAAGATTCTTATAGGGTCAGCGTACAGCGTTACGCGAAATCTGGTCTTCTGGTCTGAATGCTTGTTTACAATTGATTGTTTGCAATGAATAATTTTTATGTAAATTATATGAAAAAATGCTTCCACTGTTGAGAAGCCACATTATCCCTGGGTGACAGAGGCTCTGTTTCATTCCCGTACTAACTGTTGCCCGCGACTTGTACGCGTGAAAATTATGGTATAATGCCAATTTGATTGCTCTCTGCTTAGCCCCTAGGATATGTAGCACCCAGCGAGTATTTTTTTTTTTAAATTTTCAATGTACACTACAGTTTTGACTTTTCTATCATTTTATTGCATGTATAGATTTGTCATAGGAACGGGAACTATGCGGGTGAAACTGCGTGACGTCCGCTAGTACCTTATAAACGAACTAGGGAAACTACTACCAAAAAATCGGTAAGGGTTAGCCTCTGGAAATCTTGTACGAACTTTTTTACTAGTCATGACTTTCTAAACCACTTTGAATAAGTCGATTGATACTTGTATAAAAGAGCAATCAGCGGCCATAAATGTAAACTCCAAAATAAACTTCAAAAAATAATATTTATTGATAGGTACCTAATATTAATTACTACGCAGCTACGTACTAATTCTTCTTGGCCTTTAATTTACTCTTCTTCAACTCAGCTTTATTCTTCTGCCTCTTGTCCCGCATAAATGTTCTGTACTCTGTTTTCCTCTTTTCGTCCACAATTTCTTTGTATTTCTTCTTGTTATACTTCTGAAACTCTGCATCGGCCAGCAGTTCATCAACCATTGTCCGTTTTCTTTGCTTTTTGGTTAATCTTTCATTAACGTGATCTAAAGGTGAATCCATAATACGACCAACCTGGAATTGTAAAAGAAAAATGTTAAATTATACCAATACAAACTTCACATTTTAAGAATAAATACTTCAAATTAAAAAAATATACATTTCAAACTGTAGTACTGTTGTGTTTCAAATGCACACATATTAAAGTTGTTAAAATGGCAAAATTATGTTCATGCTGCATTTTACTATCATTGTAAGTTGGTCATCCTTTGGGAACATGCAGCCCAGCTAATGATTTTGTAGAAATTACACAGGAATGTTGACTAATAAATTATGAGGCTCAGCTATGTGCTTTTTCTTCCCAACTTTATCAGCAAGTTGGCCCTCTTCACATGCTGACTAACACGCAAGCCATATTACCAAGTTGATTTCTGTTGATTTACTATGATCCTATAATAGTAGAAACGGGGGGCTAGTTTCAAAACCTGTGAGAACATTCAAAATGTCTGACAGTGACTGGGATTTTCGATCTAGAAGTCGCAAAAATACCTTACGGCACAGCGCACTTCGGTGGCACGGCACGGTGAAGTATTTTCAGGCCGTGGATAAAAAGAAAACTGATTTTTATTGCAATAAAGTTATATTTAAACTTCATTGTGATAAAATAAGTTTTCTTTCTATACAATTACATTGTATTGCTATTATAAAATTACCTTGTTGTGCCGGCGCCAGGCCGAGAATACCAGGATTTAGTCAAAATAATTCAGTAAATAAATATAAGAAAAGAACCTCACCTGAAAGTACTTCGGCAGCACTTCCATATCATTCTTCTTGTAGAACTTCTTGGGGTCCAGTGCAGACCTCATTTTGAGTATTTGGAGGTCATTTTTCAGCTCCTCATCGATCTCTGTTGCAGGCAAATTGTACCATTCTGGGCCCTTGGTCTTCTCACGTTCTTTCTGTTATTGACATAACATTTTGTACATTTATTTCAATTCATTCAAATAGCAGGCAACAAAATGTATTAGGATTATATTGATAATTTTTTCATCTTAACATCACCCTTATACTATGATTAGATTTTTCAGCAAAACAAGGCCAGCAAATCTGTTCACATTACTTTTATATTTGAACAGTCCAAAATTTCCCGCCTGCGTATATGAGTGCCTCTCAATATTAATTGACTGGTATGACACCACTTTTATCGCTGAATTAAAAAAAGAGACAAATGTAACTGTCAAACAAGGAAATGTCTTTGACCAGATAATGAAACCCAGTTTTATTTCTATACCACTAAGGTAGCAGACATACATAAACTATGAAAGTGTGCAACATCAGAGGCGCCACCCTAGCATTGCTGACCCTGTAAAAACCTAAGACCCCTTCATCCTTCGGCAAAATCTACCTCCTCGTTTTTCATAGAATAATGATTCACCAGATAGATCACTATCCAAATGCCTAATAACAACAATAAGTCTGATTAATCAAGTTTCTACTGTAATACAACAATACATACCTTTCTCATGGCCTTCAACTTCTTTTTACTAACAAAGTAACTTGGCAATGAATGTTCTTTCTCCATTTCTGGTTTCAGAACACATTTCTTCATTTCCTTCTCTACATCAACAGCTCCAAGATTAGATTTCAATTTACCTGTATCTTTGTCTAACTGTTCGAAATGAAACAGTCTTCTTTTTTCCTTTTTTAAAATTATAGATTGTGACCAGCCCATGTCTTCAAAGAATTTATCAATTGTATGATCTATTTTCAAATTTTTCAGTTTCTTGTTCACTTCCTCTTCAGCTGCGAGTTGAGCATCAAGCTCTTCTTTCTTGTTATCAAAAAGGTTTAAGATATCTGCAATTTTTTCCTCATTACCTGTAAATTTATATAGCAATTATGTCACTAGCCATAAAGTGCTTGTATAATAATTTACCCTTTAAATGATTTGCCTTCATTTACTACTTTAATCAGGAATTGGGCTTGGGTTTCTCTTAATTATTACACAGAAAGCCTGATATAATTACTTGAAGTCCAAAATTATTGAATTGCTCTGTAACTTGATACACCGCACTGAATGTACTACCATATTACAGAGAGGGAATCAGTAGACGCTCTAAGGCCGGAATAGTGGATGTTTTGAATTAACGAACTCAATGTTTTTAGTTAAAAAGTTAAATTACACAGTAGGGTACTAGTTATTAGACAGGATTCTTGTGTAAACATTGAAGACTATAACTATATATGCCAAAATAGACTCCTATAAATCTTTCAATAAAATGTTGTCACCAACTAACCTATAAGATAAGACTCTGAAGATACGTCGATAACTGATTTCTCTCGAAGTTCTTCATCCCCAGCGGTATCTATGATGAAATCCATTTTCGTTGCTTACTTCTTTTACTCACAGACAGAATTATAGAACACAATCGGGCATGGTTTTAGTTCCTCTTTCAATTCCTCTATCGCATGCGGTCTATTTACAAAATACCCAAATGTCATATCGACACTTTGACAGTTCATGTCAAAGAAGTGTCAGTTCTATTTTTTTAGGTGGCAAGATTTTAATTATGAATATTTTTATTATTGAGTTTATGGCTTGGCTACTAAGACCTTTTGCACTAATACTAAACTAGCCAAGTGTGAGTCGAACTCGCGCACGGAGGGTTCCGTACGGCAACAATCACTATTTATGCTGTTGATTGATGGCTCTTGGTGGAACCTGCTGCACATATAATTATATATTTTACCTTTGAGGCGAAACCGGTCAGGTGTAAAGTAAATAAATTTTGTGGAACAGTACAAGTGGTGTTTTTTTAATATGGACAACAATCACGTTTGTTGTATGAGAGCTCCCGGCAAATGTCCATTTTATTTTTATAAAATTATTTATATTTCATGAAAATATACAGCTCGCTGACCTGCGAGCATTTCAAGCGTCTACTTGTTGCCGTTTCAATGTAAAAAATACAATGGCAAAGAACACAATATGTTTGTCCCCCTTAAAAATTATTATTTTTTTGTATTTAGTTCGCAGTAGTAGTAGCATCGTTCATGAGATACAGCCTCGTGACGGACAGACCGCAGACGGACAACGAAATCTCATAAATAGGGTCCCGTATTTTACCCTTTGGGTACGTAACCCTAAAAACAAGTTTTGTCAGTAAATAAATTTTAAACAACTTAGATATTAAATGTATATTGTGCTCGAAAGCTCACTAATTAAAGCATTAAAGATTTTGTTTCTCAAATAGTTGTGTCCACTAAAATTTAACATACCTACATACACATACTTAGTCACGCCTTTATCCCCGAAGGGGTATGCAGAGGCATAGTATACGCCCACATTTCACCTTATAGTTTTATGTCCCATGAATAGGTAATAGGCGGTGAGCCTATTGCCGTGTTGAAATGGACAGGCGCAGATCCCAGAGACCCGCAGTTGAAATTTTTCAAGCCGCCCATATGGCCTTCAACTTAGAGTTTGATTTCTAGTTTTCCTTCCCTACGCAATTAGGTAAATGAATCTTTTTGCGAAGTGTTCCCTTAGTCGCCTCTTATGACACCCTCGGGATGTATAGGGGTGGCGACATTTTGTACTCTTACACGTCGTAACACGTGACCCCGTCGCCACACGGGGCCACTAAAAGTTAATTATATTAAATTGCTCTTAGCGGCACTCGGACGCCGAAACTATTCATTTTAATAAAAATAAGTTAAACAGAAATAAATTGAAGAAAGCTTTCTCTAAATTATTTTTTTAATAGGTACCTACATAATATGGTTTTTGTACAATACAATGAGCACACGATATATTTCCAAATATTTCTTCAGGTCGCCATTTTTTCAAAATGGCGGCGTTACTCTAATTTGTCTTTTTGAGTACCTACCTATTAATAGGTACTACCTACGCTCTTTCCTCTGAGAATTAATAATTCACAAGGTCGACTTTCAAGGATCTTGTTTGAGGGCTCTTTCAAGTGTCATTAAAATGATGGAAGTGGTCATAAGAGCCGTTATTATCTGAGCGGCAGATAGTCTAAATTTAAAACTTCAAAGATAACAATAGCTAGGTATAATCTGTTTTTGTTCGCCCACCTTTTCAAGTTAAATCTATTAAAACTCAAAACAATATAATAAAACTGTTGAAGGTCAGAGGGTCAAAAATGTGTACCAGGAATATATTTTGAATTATTATAGGGTATCTAGGTATTCTATAAATCGATACCGACTGAAGGAGTTTTAATTTTAATTTGTGTCTGTATTCCGAAATTAGAACATCTCATGATTAGGGTTGCCAGATGGCCGGGAAATCCGGGATTGTCCCGGAATTACGTGTCTTGTTCAGAGTCCAGGAATTACACTTCATAGTCCCGGATTTCGAATATCTACCGCGCTAGCGCACGCTTCGCGTTCGAGTCATAGATAACACCCCGTTCGGGTTTCCATCGGGGGTTAAAAAAGAGAGGGAGGCGGACGGCCGAGCGTACGCGCGGCCTCTTACCGAAACCGGGGTTCAGACAACCTGGTCGAGTTCAATGCCAGAAAAACACAGCCGTGGGCGTTTACAGCTAAGAAGTCCCCATTCCTACCCCTACCCTCTCTTCAGAGCATTACGGATCCACTAAGGACAACCTAGAGATCCTCGGTATAAACGTCCGGCGTGAGCTCAATCACAAAACTACATAGAGAGTTGTATTGGGCTGGCCTCGCGGAAACTAGGAGTCCTAAATAAGGTGAGACGGTACTTCACGCTACATCAGAGATGTTTACTGTACAAGACGCAAATTCGTCCCTGCGTAGAATACTGTTCTCACCTTTGTGATGACTCCGCAAGGTATTTACTAGACGCGCTTGACGCTATGCAGAGACGTGCTATCCGAATAATTGGTTATCCTGAGGTGACGGGAGGCTTCGAACCGTTGGTGCAGAGAAAAACCATAGCGTCCTTGGCTGCCTTCTACCGAATGTATCACGGCGAATGTTCTGAAGAGATCTTTAACCTGATCCCACCCTCTCCTTTCCGATCCACAACAACGCGTGCCGGGCAAAGATGCCACTCATACACAGTGGAGAGTATCTTTGCCAGAACTGAGCGTTTCAAAAGATCGTTCCTCTGTCGAACTATGAAAACCTGGAACGACCTGCCCGCACACGTGTTTCCTTCATCTTACAATCCCGGGTTCTTTAAGAGGAGAAATCAGTGCCAACCTATAGGTTTAGTATTATTAATCTCTCATAGAAATATTGGCACCGACTTCAGTATTACATTCAAAAATATCTGATAAATCTAAATATACTTACCCATTACTTTGTGCTAAGTTAATTTTATTTTTCATTTTTTAGTTTTTTTTTTTCTTTATTTTTAGTGACGGGTAGACTGAAAATATATTGTTCTAGGGGTATTGTTCTCCCCAATACAAATTAATCAAGCCCAAAAACAAGGTAGCTGCTGTAAATCGTTAAGGAATTTCCTCGATTCGAAGGATTTCTTCGATTTCTCCAGGATCCCAGCATCCGATTCTGACTTCCTGTACCTATATGGGACCACATGGGAAGCACCGGCTTTCAAATAAAAAAATAATTATCCAAATCGGTTAACTTCTTCAAGCGATTTGCCGGTAACAAACATAAAAAAAAATTAAAATACAGACTAATTGAGAACCTCCTCCTTTTTTGGAAGTCGGTTAAAAATAATTATCTTTTTAATATTTTCCTACCGATTAATGCGTTACCCTTGAATTGTCCCGGAAATGAAATGCATGTATCTGGCAACCCTACTCATGATCCGAACCTTCGCGAAACCTAAAACTCAAGAGTTCCTTTGCATGTAAGGGTCATTCCAAACAAGGCAGTTTCACACGCTGAAATTGCGGAAATGAGTCTGATAAAGATATAGGTACCTGTCCTTCCATATAAACGAAGTAGCGAGGGCCAGCTAATATTGTAATATAAATGGTCACGCCTTTTCCTCCCGAAGGAGTTAAGGCAAACATATTTTTAAGTCCCTCTCAGCTAGGTTTGAGAAGCTTCTTTATTTTTTCAAATGCACAATTTTATTGGAGCACACAATCTAAATCTATTGAGCGGCTGACATTGACCCATTTCTGTGTTTGTATTTGCACCCGTCCACTTTAACCAATACCTACGTGGCTCTTGTTCGGTAAACATAATATTGAACGAAATAGTGTTATTTGACAGGCTTTAGCAAACAATAGTGACTGTATGTATTGCTACGGTTTCAGCTTTTGTTTTGGGGAGACTTATGTACTAAAGTTTAGTAAGAAACTGAAATATGAATTCTTTCTATTGTAGGTATGTTTAGCACTACGATCAACAATATATTGTTGATCGAAGGTGTAGCAGCATATATTGTCAGGGAATCGTTAGAAGAATATTGATTATTATGGCGGCTGATACATCATGTTGACGTTACTGCGGTACTAAGGAATCGCTAAGTTATCTATTATACTTCTATACTAATATCATAAAGAGGAAAGATTTGATTGTTTGTTTGTACGAATAGGCTCCGAAACTACTGAACCGATTTGAAAACTTATTTCACTGTTGGGAAGTTGCACTCTTTCAAGTGAACATAGGCTATATTTTATTTCCAAATTCCCACGGCAACGGGATATACGCGGGTGAAACCGCGTGACGTCCGCTAGTTTATTATAAACTAGTTGATGCTCGTGTGTAATTCTGCTCCCGTTCATGTCTTCCATGGGACCATGTTACCTAGATAAAAAGTAGCCTATATTTTGTTTGCCAACACGCAAGTGCAGCGCGTAACTCCCAAAGATTCAGTCTCCATAGCCAAGAGGCTGGTAAGACCATCGGTTGGTGAAGGGGAGTCTCCTTGTGCCAAATTTCATCCGTCAGCTGTTAAAGCGCAATTGAGTAACAAACAACCAAACATTTTCACAAATTCTTTCACATTTATATTATTAGCAACTACCTATCTAACAGCATATTACCTGTCTTTGATATTATAGTGGGATAATACGGAAGGCAGAGTGAATGAACGAATGATACTTAAGTTAAAACAAACAAAATTCAGATCGAGTGTCGGCTCAAGAAGCTTTCGGGTCAAATCGGGTCCGACTGGTCTTTTTTTTTTTGTTTTTACGTGAGGGAAAATCCTCAGAGGATGTTATGCCGGACTGTTACCGACTAAAAAACCTCACGCAACGCCCAACAGCCTGTGGTTGGGAGCCCCGGGTAAGCCCTCGGAAGGATGTCCCGGGACAAGGTCCGACTGGTCTTTACTAATGTTTGTTTCGGCAACATCAATATCAATCAATATCAATACATATAATAAAATCGTAGCAGGTCGCTGTCTGTACATGGAAGATAAATAAGAAAAAATATTATAGGCCCCATATTCATAAAGCCCCTATGAACGCAATAGAACCCAAAACAACGATTTTTATAATTTTTGTCTGTTTGTCTGTATGTCTGTATATCTGTTTGTCTGTACGTTTGTGCACGCTAATCTCTGTAACCGCTTAACCGATTGCAATGCGGGTTTTTTAATCGGTTAATACCTAAATAAAAAAGTTATAACACTTTTAAGAATCAAACATTTTGAAAATTTTAATTGTAGGGGTTTGTTTGAATGTGATTGTAAATCTAAACTGGCGTGTTGAATTATTTTAAAATAGACATAAGCTTTAAGCTCTTTTATGATTAAGCAAACAGGGCAGTTTCACACGCGGCTTGATGAGTCTGTTGAAGAAATATCTCTCCTTTCATATACCTACCTTATGTGACGTAAACGAAGTTGGAGGGTCAGCTAGTACTACATAGGTATACATATTTCGTCTAAGGAAATAACCTTCGTTATGTAGGTATGTGTTGCTCGACGAAGTGTACAATGTTTGAGCGAATTATAGTATCACTTCGCCAAAACACTGCCGCAAAATTAATGCTAGACCTGGCCCTAGGGAATCCTGGCGTATTCTTCCGACGACTTACCTGGGGCTCCCAAACGTAGGCTGCTAGGCAGGATACGTGTGGTTTTTAGTCCGTAGAAATCAGATAGCATCCATGTAGAATTTTCCTCACGTTAAAAAAAAGGCTAGACCTGGCGAAAAACTAGTTCGGTATTTGCCTGTATCTACGTTTACAAAATTTCATAAACATGATCAGTCTGTTTCACAGACTAGATACCTATGTACTCGTATATCCTATAGTACCTATAGCAGCAATACTACGATTCGCTTTTTGCCATCAACATTTAATATTCCCGTAGATACTAACATAGTCAAGCGTTACTTTCTATTACAGTTATTTTGCAATCAATTGAAAAAGACACGTAGGTACCTTGAAATTCTAGTTTTAATAACTAAATTACAATTTACAACATATGTAGGACAGAATGACATAATTTAAATTTTAACAACCGCGTTTCCAATATTCTCGCCCTTCAACATGAAAAGCTGTGAGCTTTCAGGAAATTGAAAGAGATGAATGAAAGAAGAATGTGGAAATATAAAATGCCGGTTTATTTAAAATCAAACTCGGGGTCGTGGTTCGTGTTCGGGGAGCAACGATTTCAGCGATTCCCGAAGGTCCCTCAGGGTTCGACTTATCTCAGTATTGGTCTTCCTGTAGCCCGCCGCAGTTCGCCAGGTAGCCGTGCCGTCCACAAATTCGGCTGGCACGGTGTTTTCAAATCGTAGGGTGAATGTTCCTTCTTGGAACCCGAAGGGTGGACTTCTACAGCCCGTAGGGTGGATGTTGACAACCCGTAGGGTGGATGTTGACAACCCGTAGGGTGGATTTCTTGAACCCGTAGGGTGGACCCTGGAATGTTCCAGATGACGGGTTAGCTGGAACCCTTTTTCCCGCCCATTGCTAAGACAGCCGGTCCCTGTTAAACCTTTCAGGAGTCGGCTGCCTTACAATGTTTGGTTATCTACTAATTTTACAGAGACCTTTTTTTCACACCCCTGTAATCTACCCTCCCATAACAGGGTTGACCAACAGCCGTTAATTTTCACTGTTTTAAAAATCTAGATTCATTATAATTAATTTGACTCACCCAATGATGGGGTTATAGACGCTTGCACCTAAATCACTGATCACTTTGGGAGTATTTTACTCCCTATAATACTTCTTCACTTTGATTGGATAATTCTGATACACATACGCCTTCGCGACTAGTATATTTAGATTATTTGAGTAAATGGCCTTTGAAATTCGCGCGCGGTTGTTTTTATATGTTTTTACAGCGCCTCTAGCGGCACCACTCGAAACTACTCAATCGTCACGACCGCTTTTTTAAATACGAATAAGGCTACCGTCGTTGCGACACTTACTCGGTAGATGGCGCTTTCATATGTTGACCTAGATTTTAATTCTAAACCGCTAATGTTGAACCCCTATTTGCACCCGTTGTTTCACAACGTTACAAACATTCCCAAAAAAGCGTCAAATATCTTGTCAAAACCTTCAGTGACGTGCTCTCGTGGTTTTAGTTTACCAGAGCTGATCCATGTAGCGATCTCTGCAAAAGATTCAGGCCAGCAATCATACCAACGCTCAGCAAGAAAACCTTCAATTTTCAATTGGCGGAATATTATAGAAGGCTGCAATATGGTTGCCTTAGGCGTCTGAGTAGGATTTTCATTGTACGAACTAATGCTTCCACAAACTGATACTCTTCCAAATTCACACATCTGATTGATGATTAAACTGCTCAATTCTCCACCAACATTGTCAAAGTACATGTCCACTCCATTGGGCGCTGCTTCCTTGAGTACTGCCGTAATATCCGCAGTCTTGTAGTTGAATGCCATATCGAAACCAATTTCCTTTAGCCAAGTAACCTTTTTATCTGTACCAGCAAAACCAATGACTTTGCAGCCTTTGATCTTCGCAATTTGCCCCACAATTGAACCAACTGCCCCTGCCGCACCAGTCACGACCACTGTCTCACCAGCTTTAGGTTTACACAGCTCCAAGAAGCCGAAGTAAGCCGTCGCTCCTATCATACCAATAGCACCAATACCCAAAGAATTAGGTAAGTTTTGCATATCCGGCAACTTGTACACTGACTCAATACTAGTCTTGGCATTATTAGCATTAATAACGCTATAGTCGCACCATCCTTTGTGTAAAACAATTCTTGTACCTACCGGAAAATTGGGATCCTTGGACTCTTCAACTAATCCAACTTGAAAGCCCAATTGATCGTAAGGAATAGCTTGTAGCCCGTTGCAGGCACGATGATACGGGTCAACGCTCACCCACTCGGTTTTCACAAGAATCTCGCCGTTTTGCAGTGCCGGTATCTCATATTCAACTATTTCATAGTCGCCACGTTTAGGTAAACCTTGAAAAATGTTTTTAACAACGTATTTGCGACCTTTAACCATGATGGTTGTTCGTACGCTGACCGGTGGCGTGGGACTGTCTGACAACTACGCTCATTCAAGATTTCTCGTGCCTGATAGTACAGTTTTATGACGTGCATAGGCCAACGACGCGACGGCGACGTGACGTGTCACGTGCGTCAAGCAAAACCGCCGCGCCGCGCCGCCCGCGCCGCCGCCCCTACAACTACAAGTACTACTGTCTCATTTATGTATAAGCCGTCTGTGCACTTGTTATTGGTTAAAGAACGCATATTCAAAACAGACAAATCTATCGACTACAGGCAATAAACAAGAGAAAAAAGTAATTCTCAATTAAATATTTACGAGTAGGTTCAGCCGACAGTGTGAGAAATATAATGTACCTATGTTTCTTGTAATTAAACTATATTCAGATTTCTAATCGCACTCACTTCGATTCAAAAATTTAATTTTAGACTCGCTGCGTACCCATTCAACTTGAGTATCTCCTGAACATAGTCCAACTCCTGCTGTAAATGCTCAGGGTCGCAGAGGTCATTAGCTCGCTTGAGTAGTCGCAGCGAGTAGTAGGAAGACACTACGTGCACCGAGGAAAGTGAAGCCGGGGGGTATATAAAGGGAATACAAGAATATAACGGACAAGATCGGATCGTGTTTACGGCGGTTCTCCATACGGACGATATTTAAACCGTTAACAAAGGTAGCTAGGTACGTACGAACACCAAAGGACGTCATTCCTCTGCAAACACCAGGTGTCTACAAAGTATATTGCAGCTGCGGTAGTTCCTACATAGGCCAAACCAAGCGGACCATCGCGAAAAGGATCAAAGAACACATTGCAGCTGTGAAAAACCGTCAGTTTAACAAATCGGCAATAGCAGAACACCTCGATACGGGCAGTAATCACTGGATCGAACTTCACCAACCAAAAGTCCTCTCCACTGATCGCCACTATTATCCACGTATGGTGCGTGAAGCCATTGAAATTAAAAAACACAAAAATTTCAATAGGGATGATGGATATAAGCTCTCCGGGATGTGGAATGCAGTGATTAATAAACTTGAACGTAAAACTGACGTAGTGAGTGTAGTGTGTCGCCGGCCTTATCCTTCGTTGTGACAATAGCGGAGGGTAGTTTGGCAAGAAGTTACTTAATGGTTTTCGTCGATTCTCGCCGATTACATTTTTCATTCATGTTCATAGTTTTTAACATGTGTTTACAAACACTTTTCAGTCGAGTCCAAAACAAGAGGAATCAAGTCTTTTTTCGATGCGATTGATCTCGAATTCAAACTTTACATTACAGTCGAAAAATAATGGAAGAGGTTTTATTTCGAACTCGAAATCTAATTAAGTACAATGAATTCTAACATTTTATAATTATAATTTTATAATTATTATTTTATAATTTTCTCGCTCAACGAATAGGTATTGCTATTCAAAGGGGGAATGCTGCTAGTCTTTTGGGCACAATGCCACGGGGGCCTTATTTAGGTTTAGTTTAGATAGTAATAATGTAAATATAGATATGTAATAATTATGTTTCTCTGTAATTTTTAACAATAAATATACAGCTCTTATAACAAATTTCTTGGAAACTTCTTAAACCATTCTTCATCAATATAATATCTTGTATTTTTGCAGAATACATCCTTAATCATTATTTTTTCAGTAACATAACGCCCGTAAGAACATGTTCGCTATTCTAAAATTTGTAAATTGGGATTAGAGGTGGCCATGTTTTCTTCAATCCAGTCTTTGTAAGTGAATACTCTAGTGTATACGTCAGGGTAGCCCCGCGCACACGGCATGCCCCAGGACACGACTCCGACCACAGCGTCGCCTTCTACCAGGGGTCCTCCGGAATCACCCTAAAAATGAAATCAATAAGCTTAGGTTAGTGTATTTCATGCCTCATCAAGAAATTTAGGTTTGCCGTAATTTACGGCTATCGATGTACGATCCGCCTATTATACACGAGGATAGAAGTAAATAATTATGGGTATATAATTTAGTTTATTCTACCCCCTGTTGTATATAGGCACACTTTATCAGTAATTTTCTTGGTCCCAAGGTACATAATAGAAGGCATTACCGTCATCGGCACTTATATCCTCCTTGTATTAAATTTCAGCCAGATCCGTTCAGCTGTGAGCGTGAAAGAGAAACGAACATCCACGTACCCACACATCCATACTACCAATCACAAACTATTGCAGTAAGATTATCTCAAGAAATTCCAACTCAACTGCAGCCCGTTTTAAGATCAAGATCTACATAGCTGTTTGAAGTGTTTACTTACATGGCAAGCTCCTTCTCCAGATTTTGTGAGGGAACAGATTTGACTCGCGTAGACAGGATGAAGTATTTTGTAGATTTCCTGGCAGCGTTCCACGCTCAGAGACCTCAGGTGGATCATCTGCAGCTGCGTCGGGAGCGAGCCAGGATACTGGATTAAAAAAATACAGCAAGTAGGTACTTATATTGAACTTAATCTTTCATTTTCATACGTGGGTATCTGACTTTCTTATTAAAGAGTGAAATTCTGGTGAAAGTCTCGCGATAGAACCGCGTCCAATCCTAAAGAAAAGGCGAATTGAATCGAAAACATCGGAAGAACACGATCGCATGCGTAGAAATAATACAGATCGGATATAATCATATCAATTCGCACAAAACCTAATCAGCTTAGTTTCGAGATACTGAGTGTATTCTCGAGACGTCTCTATCCTACAGTACAGTGGTTCCCAAACTTATTTTGTCTACTGCCCACTTTGAGAATAAATATTCTTTTAGCGCCCCCATTTTTTCACCTATTTAAAAACCACTGTAACTTCAAATTAAATTAATTAATTAATGTGACCTATATATGTGATGTTGTGTAAAAAAAAAATGTATGTTATGTATATTAACAGAGAATTCTAAACGAAACTTTTACTATAACCCGCAACTTGAAACCTGAGCGCAGTAGGTAACATACAACGGCGCTTAGGTCTCAAGTTAACTCTTACGGGCTCCACCTGCCAATAAGAATGATTATCGAAACGCAACTTTATAGAATTAAAACAGAGTATCTTTTATTAAAAATAAAACTAAAATAATCAATCCTTATATAAAAACTAATGTGAAGGATGAATCTGATGCTGTTTAATAAGTTTGTTGATATCAGGTTCCAATTTACTCAAGAACAGTCGCAAGTCGCCACGTTCGGTAACAAGCAAACGATTTTTTTTTTAGTAAGCAGTGTTGTCACAGCACTAAATCCACGTTCACACAAATATGACGATGGGAATGCTATCAAGAATCGTTGAACGACGGACCACAATCCAGGGTACAATTGAGGGATCGGGTTTTGAAGCCAAAATTCTTGGTAACCATTTTTGAACTTGATTTTTATTTCCTCGTTTGTTGTCAATTCTATAAGTTCTTCTTCCAGCTGAGGTGACATTGCTGTGTTGACATTTGAAAACGGATCCAACACCCAGACTGGTATTTCCAAGTTCAAAATGTCCTGGTATCGTTCGGTGAAGTCAATGTGGAGGTTTTCCAAATGTTGGCAGTAGGCAAACAATTCGTCGTTACTGCATGATACTGATAAATTTGGAAAATTGTGAAACTCACGTCTGCCCAGATTCTTTTTGTGTACAAGCAGTTTGGCTGCGAAAGCAGCAACGACGTTTTTTGTTTTAATTAAATTTAGTTTATCGCCTTGCAGTTGGAGATTCATGTCGTTGAACAATTTATACAGGTCTGTCATGTAAGCTATATCATTCTTTGATGTTATAAGCTTGTCGTGACATTCTGTATCTTTAGTTTCCAAAAACTCTATAACAGAGTCAAACAGGTTGTAAAATCGAGTCAGACAATTGCCTCTTGATAACCAACGAACTTCAGTATGGAACAACAAACGGTTGAAATCCTCGTCATTAGTAACACAAAGCTGATGAAATAATCTATCACTCAAAGAGCTGTTGCGGATTTTATTGACTGCTTTGATGACATATTGCAGTGATTGAAATAGTTTTTCACTTAAGTTTCTAGCAACTAAATGTTGTCTATGAATAACGCAATGTACACCAAGGACATCTGGAATTTTATTTTTTAAGTCCGTAATGAAGCCTTTATGGTACCCTGTCATAGCCGGAGCGCCATCCGTAGCAACTGAAATAATATTTTTCAAAGGAATCTCTTTCTCATCGCAAAATTTTCCAATGTATTGAATATGGTTTCACCTTTTGTATCGGTCTCTAAATTTCTAGCAAATAATAGTTCTTCACATATTTTCTCATCCTACTAATCCTTCCTACTAATATTATAAATGTGAAAGTTTGTGAAGATGTTTGGATGTTTAGATGTTTGGATGTTTGTTACTCAATCACGCTCTAACGGCTGAACAGATCGGGCTGAAATTTGGAAACAAGGTAGATTATAGTCCGGAAAAACACATAGGCTAGGCCGGCTTTTAATCCCGGGAAAATGTTCCCACGAGAAGTGGGAACGGGAACCAAATCTCACGCGGGCGAAGCTGCGCGCATCAGCTAGTCTTTAATAAACTTCACGTAAGACAATAACAATGCTTCATTAGTTGGTAAAGTGGACTCATCGAGCTGAATTGAGAATTGACTTGTCCTCAGGTGATCGCATAATGATTCTTCAATGTTTTCAGCCATTTCATCAACTCATCTTTGCACAGAATTATTACTCAAAGGAATTTTTTGGATAATATCTGCGGCCGGTTTATGAAGCACAGTAGTTATTACTTCATTTATTGCTGGCAATATTAACTCTTCTCCGATGTTATGTGGTTTGCCTTTTTGAGCAATTAACAAAGAGATATTGTACGAAGCTCTAAGTCCGTCGTCATCTTGCTTAGCAGCCGCCGAAAATAGTTTTACTACACTTGGCTGAGTATTATGCTTCTTCTCTAGGTCTTAAAAATATGCTACATTCTTGTCTTTCTTATCTAGATGCATTTTATTCAAATGATCTTGCAGGCTTGAAGGCTTCATTGCTTCATTCGAAAATGTTTTTAGACATAGAAGACACAAAGGCGACGATCGATTTGTGGGATTTTCAATAAATCCGAATTTAATATATTCCGCAGAGTATTGCTGTCTCTTCTTTTTTACTTCCGACATTGTTTTGCTTTGAGAAATACGTTCAATTTCGCGAGTAGAGGAGGCGTAAGTACTGCTCATCTATTGCGTGCGAGACCACAAATGAAAATAAAATAAATATTACATTGTTTATATAGGAATGCTTAAGCAGCACGCACCGACAGGAATAAAACAAACATGCATAAACTCGTTTATCTCATTCGACGCTCAATCGTACTCAACAAGTCCGAACAAGCATTCAATGAACCAGCCGACTGATACAGGAATGCACAATTCGGGTTATTTAACAAAAACTTGTTAAAACATGATAGATATCTACGAGTACTAATAACTATTAATTTTTTCTATATTAAATAAAATAGGACTGATATATGAACTACGCGAAGAGAAATATAGAACCGAGTTTGAGCAATCTTTTAATTTTTATTAGTTGATGTTCACAAGTTGTTGTTGAGAGTCGAGAGCTCTTGCAGTTGTTGTTTAAGAGGCCTCTTAGCTAAATAAAGTTACAAATCCCCCCCAGCCCGCCCGCCTCTACACAACGCCCCCATTTTCTTCTGGGTCTCTTACCGCCCCCCTTGAGACCTGCAGCGCCCACAAGGGGGCGTTATCGCCCACTTTGGGAAAGACTGATAGTATGAGAGCAAGAATTCTCATATAATATGCGAGAGTAGGTAATAAATGCTTCGAGATGTTTCGCAATATGAGTTGAACCTACCTATTACCGAATGTCGAAAAGTTATAATTATTTGGAGACTAATTGTGATTATGTAGGTATGCTGCTATGTCTGTACGAGCGACGTTCTAAGTTCAAAAATGTTTGCTCACCAAGGGGTTCGGAACATAAGGGACTTCACACTACACATAAGAGACTACAGTTTGGGTCAGAGTAGAAAGTTTTGGTTTTAGTTACGTAGTAACTATTTATTAATTTGTGGTTTTAGTCAGTAGTCGGAACATTGCACTATTAAAAGTTTTCACGCTGCATGTGATATTATATCCACTGTGATCCCTACTATCCCTATTCCCTACTAATATTATAAATGCGAAAGTAATTCTGACTGTCTCTCTGTCTGTCTGTCTGTTTCGCTTTCACGCCTAAACAGCTGGAGCGATTGAGATGAAATTTGGTATAGAGATAGTTCGAGGCTCTGGGAAGGACATAGGCTTTTTAACCGACTGCGCAAAAGGATGGTTATGATTTTACGCAATAACGACTTCCACGCGGTCGAAGCCGCGGGGAACAGCTAGTTATAAATATAACAGTTAGGTGACACTCAAAAGGTGTGGTCCAACTATTTTTAAAGTTGGACAACTGCCCCTAGTAAAGACCCATGGTCCAACTAGTTGGACAGAACAGTTGGACCACTGCCCCGCACTGGAAATCCAGCTCAGCATGATCCCCTAGGCAGATTGAAATTTGTTACTTTCAGCGTCAAATAACTCTCTCTCTCAGTATGAAAAAGATGTAGGTACTTACAGAAGTTCTTCCCCATCCGCTCAGCAATAAGTCCTTGTCAGCTCCAGTGTTCTCCTCAGGCAGAGCTATAGGTTGAACTTTGTCTCCAAACTCAATATCCTTTGTAAGTCGGATTAGACTGATGTCGTTCTTGATAAGAATTGAATTGAAGTTTTTATGGATGATGATCTTATCTACAGAGTACTGGTCACCACCGCGGGTAAGGCTGTTCGTCCCGACTACTACTTGCATAGTCTGGGCAGATTGGCTGGAAAAAGAAAATTGGATTTGTAGCTAGGCGGAAAGTGATGTCAAGATTTCTTGTGCAAGCTTCAAGGCCTAGCTATCAATAATATGAGGTTGGGATGTAAATGATAGGCGCAACTAACTCTACCTAATGCACGCGGTGAAGTATTTTGCTTAAACCTTACCCACAGGAACTATTTTCCATCCTTTAGCTTTAGCTAGACGGCCTTTGATATCAATATTGGAGGATTAACGAGTTCTTCGGTAGCAAGAACAATTATTCGGAAGTAAATACAGGTGGCGCTGCTGATGCTATTGATTGATACCACAAATGTATGTCAGCTATCTGTGTAATCTAAAGCCATCTAATTTCACCTATCTAGTTGGGTTAGAACCTGTGAGACAGATATGTAAGCTGTAAGGTTTCGTGATTTTTGCCTGAATTTTTGCAATATGGCAATGAAGGTAGTTTGATAATTCAACTGGTGGGGATTGTCAATAAAAAGCAACAACGCCATTTTGTGGCTCTCAGTCGTAAACTACACGTCGCTAGATAGAAACGTAAAAGTGTAATTGGGCAATGGGGAGCATTGTTGACGGTGGAAGGTGATCGTTTATGCATAGTAAGGTGGCCACCCTAAACCTGCTGTATGGGTCGCAAGCCCCAGACACTGTTGCAATGTTCTTCCTTGTGCCACGTGGTGTATAAGTATTCCTAGTTGTGTTAGTTATGTAAAAATATAAAGAAGGAGTGATGATATCTCTGTGTTTTCTTCTGAGGTTTTACATCTCAGAAGTGGCACTGTGATCCACGCCATGTAAGTACACGCATCATTTTGTATGAAATGGTTACTTTGGTTAGTAGGATAAACTATGTATCTGCCTTGCCATAACATGGGTTTGGTAAGAAGGATGGATATTGCTGGTTAAGATTTAATAATGAAGGATAGATAATGCTGGTTAAGGTTTAGTAAGGCGATAGATATTGCTGGTTAATTCAATTAGTACTTTTCATCTAACTGAGTTTTGCTAAGTGATGGTAAAATGGGCCAAAGGTTAAAATGGTTTTACCTACATGGTAGCACAGATTTCATGGACATGAGATCAAAGGATTTTCAAAGTTATTTCGATACTGGTTTGTCCGCAAGTGCGCGTAGGCGAGGGTAGGTTTGAAAAAGGAAGTAAACGGTAGATACATGAGTTTGCGTTTTGTACCTTGTTGTTTTATGCTAGTAGTTTAAAAAAAAAAAGGGTATTGCAATTCTGTTAATAAAAGAAAAGTGGAATAAGTGGGTAGAAAATAAATCTTGCAAGTTTAGTGGTTAGGTACACTGTGTTTGTGTAGATTCGGTATTTGAAGTTGAATACATTATCAAGTCATTTTATTGTGAATATTCAGATCGTTAATTGGTTCATGGATGGAGTTTCGTGTAGGTGTACCTACTTGTTTGGTGTTTCGTGCAAAAGTTAGGTTCTACAATGGATTTCGCAATTAACATTATCTCATTGCAATGCGCTGGTCGCGTTAGTACCTAGGTACTCGGTTTAAGATTAGGTCTACGAATATCAAGCGCCTAGTGTCGAGGATGAGTGTGAAAAAACCTGGGTACTGCTTTGAGAGGCTAACAAATACGTCTATTAATGATATTGTGATTGATAAGAGTAGGCATCCATCCTATTAAGGCGGCCAAGTGCAGCTTTGCTTATCTAGGTGAAAAGTCGTACCAAGGTCTAGGGAGGCAGCCAGCCTCGTTATGTGACCACATTGAGAGACTTTTCTTGTACAGTACGGTACGGGGTACATCGGTGAATCTGGTTAGCTAGCGCCGTGTCATTGGATGGTCGTATAGTGAGGAAGGCAACGGCGGCCGAGGGTTTCCTACTTCGTTATATTCGGCTTCTATTGTAGCTAATGTTTCTAGTGTGACTGTTAAGGTGAGCACCCACGTGTTTATAGTTTTCATTGTGGTGTTTCTTTGGACCGTTAGTTTGGATGGTTGACAAGATGTGGCTATGACAATATAAATAGTTGAGATGACATGATAAGATATCCTTATGAGATTTTTCTAGTTGCACTAAGTATAATGACTTTGTCACACCTATTGGAATACTGTTGGTAGTGGTGGTTTGGAAAGATTTGCAATATATAAGAAGGTTTCCTAATTGGTATGAATGCTTATAAGGGAAAGTGCAACAAACATTGGAAGCTCTATTAGAGGTTATTTATATCTATATGATAAGCAGATCACCTTACCACAGGGTTTTTTTTAGTGGTTTCGATACTATACCTAGCCATTTAGGCCCTTGATTTCTTTTTGAATTGTTTTTGTTGTTTAACGAATATTGTGGAAAAGTAAGTGAAGTTTTTCAATATCTCGGTTACAGATGTTAACCATGAACTAAGTTTTTTATAAGTTTGATAATCGTATTTAATCGAAAATAGTTAGAATTAGAATGATCTTGCAAGAGTGTTCTCGAACGGGTGCATTCAAGTCGGCGTTTTAATAAGACTTGTAGTTTTGTAAAAGGTTTAGAGATCCGCACGTCTGGATCTATGGTTCGGTTGATGGTTTTGGCTAAGAGAATATATATCTATCTACGTATCTTAGGTTGGGGACATGAAAAGGTCCGTTAGTTACCCTGTACACTGATGTGAAAGTGGTTTTGGTTGTGTCCGCTTAAACGTTTTCAGGTTCAAACGATCAGCAGGTAATTCGATGCGATAACTTAACTCGGCTGTGATGAGTGTTTGTGTGTGTGATCATATTTTGTGAGAGCTGTTGAATTTCAGTAAGTTGGAAGTAACTACCGACGGAATATTCGTCGATACCTTTACGTTGGGTGGCGCCTTCGATGGTTAGAATCAGTCTCAGCCCGGCGGATGGTGCTGCAGTCTGTATTTAGATTGTTTATTAATGTAGACGAGGTTGACCAGGTCAACTAGAGTTTTCTAATTTTTCAAGCAAAGAGCCAAAATTATGATTTGTGGGTTACATTTTTATTGACCGAACGTGATTGGGATGGACTCCGGAATGCAATCCTGGAATGACTGATGTTATCTGATCGTATTTCCTTAGAAAATTATAATGTAATTCATTTGGTTAGAAGATATCAGACTAAGTAGTGATTCAAGTTGTAACGTCATTGGACGTTAGCGGCTACAGGATGGTTAAATGGTTGCCCAAGGGGGGGTTTTGTTGACCAGGAGTGATACAAAATGTTGGGTATAGATATGAAATGTAGGTATGAGCCACCGTCACTTATTTCATGGACGGGATTAATCTGTTCAGGGAATGGTGTGGCCACTGCCATGCCATTCCCCATAATGTTTTTTGGAAGACATGTACAGTAACTGGCTACCGGTGTACTTTAACTCTAAATTTTGTTAATTTTCATGTGACGAGTTCTGAAAAAACAAATGAACCGGAGAGCGCCGTAGCCTCGAGAACCTCTACGATGATCGGTTGCGCTCTGGGTACCCGGAGTCGTCGGCGCAGTGGAGAGTCCGCAGTCAGGGGTCACCAGCAGCGTGTGTACCAGCGTGCGTACAAGCAGCGAGCATGCAAGCGGCGTGCGTATGAGCAGCATGCGCGCGAGCAGTGACCACAATCGGCTCGCATTGTACCGAGCGGAACTACGAGAGGCGCGTAGTTATGAAGATCAAAGTGCATAAGTCGGCGTTTATGAGTTTTGAAAGCCTATATAAGTTACCGTTTATGAGTTTTGAAAGCCTATAAGTTAGCGTTTATAAGTTTTGATTTTCTATAAGTTTTGAAAGCCTATAAGTTGGCGTTAATAAGTTTTGAAAGCCTATATAAGTTACCGTTTATGAGTTTTGAAAGCCTAAAAGTTGGCGTTTATAAGTTTTGATTTCCTATAAGTTTTGAAAGCCTATATAAGTTACCGTTTATGAGTTTTGAAAGCCTAAAAGTTGGCGTTTATAAGTTTTGATTTTCTATAAGTTTTGAAAGCCTATAAGTTGGCGTTTCTAAGTTTTGAAAGCCTATAAGTTGGCGTTTATAAGTTTTGAAAGCCTATATAAGTTACCGTTTATGAGTTTTGAAAGCCTATAAGTTGGCGTTTATAAGTTTTGATTTTCTATAAGTTTTGAAAGCCTCTAAGTTGGCGTTTCTAAGTTTTGAAAGCCTATAAGTTGGCGTTTATAAATTTTGAAGCCTATAGGTTGGCGTTTATAAGTTTTGAAAGCCTATAAGTTGGCGTTTATAGGTTTTGGAAGCCTATAAGTTGGCGTTTATGAGTTTTGAAGGCCTATATGTTGGCATTTATAAGTTTTGAAATCCTATAAGTTGGCGTCTATAAGTTTTGAGCTATACGTGTCGTTCCTGAGGAGTTCTATGTATATATATGTCACCTGAGCTGAGCCATAAATAAGTTTGAAAAGTCTACCGCGTTACCTTCCCTCTGAGATAACCTATAAATTGATACTATAAAGTTATATGTTTAGTATGTGTAATAGTGTTAATGTGTTATAATGTTGAGTGGTTCAGCAGTACAGTTAGTTATCAAGATATATAATGATCATATTATAAACCCTATAAAAAAAAAAGTATGTGCCATCTGGAAAAGAACTGGTTATAATACTATTTTGAAGGGCAAAAAAAATTTAGATTTCCCATTATTTAGAATGATTGCTGATTACGATAAAAGAGGAAGTTGAAAGATTTTCCATTGTTGAATGATTGCTGGTTAATATGAAAAGAGTAAGTTGAAAGATTTTCCATTGTTAAGAATGATTGCTGGTTACTATGAAAAGAATAAGTTGAAAGATTATTCATTGTTCAGATACATAGTTAGTTACTATTTAAGCTAATGTCAAAATGGTTTTCCATTATTTCAATTAATAGCTTGTTACTGTTTAAACAAAAGTCAAAAGGTTTTCCATTGTTCAGATAGATAGTTTATTGTTTAAGCGAAGGTTAAAAGTTTTGCAACTGTTCAAATACAGTTTGTTATTGTATTAACTAAAGCTTTAAGGTTTTCCAGTGTTCAGATAGTTTGTTATTGTTTAAGCGAAAGTTAAAGAATTTTCCACTGTTCATATAGATTGTTACTGTTTAGATGAAAGTCAAAAGGTTTTCCATTGTTCAGACAGATAGTTTATTGTTTAAGCGAAAGTTAAAAGATTTTTCAAATACAGTGTGTTATTGTACCAACTAAAGCTATAAGATTTTCCGGTGTTCAGATAGTTTGTTATTGTTTAAGCGAAAGTTAAAAGATTTCCCATTATTCAGGTATACCGTTGGTTACTATTCAAGTAAAAGTTAAAAGACTTGTTCAGGTATAAGCCACTACTAGTAAGCGAAACTTGAAAGGACTTCCTATTGTTGAGATTGATGGCGGTGACTTTTGACGATTGAAAGTGGAGAAAGTTCATTTCTTTATTGATGAAGTTAGTTGAACATAGAAATTCTTGAAGAGAAAATATTTAAATCGTGATGGGTTATCTTTCACTACAGACTAACTGATGTTCTAATTTGTAAATGTATTAGATATTATAAAGTATCAGATGAATGAAAGTTTCTGAAATTATGTAAAATTGTGTCAAACACGACACATGGAAAACAAGAACATGGTAAAAATGTTTTTTATGTCATTGATAGATTGTATTGAGTTACATTGGATTGGTTAAATTGATCTAATTTATTTAGAAGGTTATCACCAGCTCAGTTGAATGTTAAATTTGTTTATCGATTTGCCATTGCATTAAATGGGTATTCTGTAACATTAATCTTGACGGGCAGAGTGTAAGGTTTCACCAGATGCGTGTATGAGGACATACACGTCGTCAGGATGGTCGAGTGTAAGGTTTCGTGATTTTTGCCTGAATTTTTGCAATATGGCAATGAAGGTAGTTTGATAATTCAACTGGTGGGGATTGTCAATAAAAAGCAACAACGCCATTTTGTGGCTCTCAGTCGTAAACTACACGTCGCTAGATAGAAACGTAAAAGTGTAATTGGGCAATGGGGAGCATTGTTGACGGTGGAAGGTGATCGTTTATGCATAGTAAGGTGGCCACCCTAAACCTGCTGTATGGGTCGCAAGCCCCAGACACTGTTGCAATGTTCTTCCTTGTGCCACGTGGTGTATAAGTATTCCTAGTTGTGTTTGTTATGTAAAAAAATAAAGAAGGAGTGATGATATCTCTGTGTTTTCTTCTTAGGTTTTACAAAGCTATTGTAAATATCAATTATTTATCAAGCTATTATCAAGCTATTGTAAACGTTTCATAATGTATTTTTTGAAATGACAAACTATTGTTGATACAAATACGAGAATTCTTATTTTGGGTTTTAAGTTTTTGGTCATCTATACAACAATTTTCCTGATATACTAGTGATTGCTTATTAGATTATTGTTTTGTGTATTGTATTGGGTTTAAATAAGTGTACAAAGTTTCCTTGTTTACAAATTGGTGAAAGCGTGTGTTGCGCTTCAACTGATATTGCAAACGTCCGTAGACTATAGTAACCACTTACCATGAGGAGGGCCGAAAGCTTGTCTGCCACCTTAGCAGCATGTAAAAATAGAGTATCACGTACAAAGATACGATTACCTTTGTGCAAGTGATGCTTTAAATAAAATATCAGAGTCAAAACAATCAACTCGTGAAACGATATAAAATCGATATCACGTTCAAGCTTATTGAATTTCAAAACCTTTTACATAATAGAGCGTTCAGCGGTTCAATTTATAAAGAGCGCAACACCAATACCACTTCGCTTCAAGAGTTTTCATTTTCAGTCACGTCTTGCAACTCCCATTTCAAACCTCAATAATTCCTTCGGGACTACTTCTAACAAATACCTTTAGATAAGTATACTTACAATGAGAAATACTTAATCATTACTAAAACTTATTAAAGTTTGAGCTTAAATAATAATAATATTATCTATATATATAATAAAAATAGGTAAAAAAAACTTTTTAAGTTAAACGGTTTAAGATAAATGTACTAAAAACCAAAAAATAATAAAATAGATACAGTCGAGGAAATTATAAACATATGCATAGACTAGACTAAAATAAAACAGTGGGGCACGTCAATTGTCTACAATCGTTGATTAAAATGTTTATTTTGTAATGTTACACTATAATTAGGCAGTTGTTCAACCGATAACGATGGGCGTGTGATAAGTACGGCTAGAATGTGGAAACAAGCTAGCAAGCTCGATTATAAGCGAGTTTTCGCGGTTTCATAGTGGTGAGCGAGTAGTACTTTTATCATATGTTTTGTCGATTAAAGACAAACTACGAGCAGTGAAACGATTCCTCACCAGCCAGCAGTGTGAATGTCCAACGATAAACTAGTTGAAACATTTCTTTTATTTACATGGAGTGTATAACTATTGGAATTTCCATGAGCAAGAAAATAGTGAGTAATTTCCTCACCGTCTGCGGGCCAACTGCCTAACGACGAATAAAAAGTTTTGTTGATATCAGCTGGTATTATAGTAGCTATATCCATATTGTCTGCATGTCGTGTGGCGTGTACTAGCTGATCCTGCGCTTTTATTTTGTAAATTGTTCCCACGAGTAATGAACATTTAAACGGTCGACCCCCCCAGAGGTACAATAAAGGGGCAAGGCTATGTACAACAAGATGAGTCTTGAGGGGAAAACGCTAACGACATATCATTTTTATCCACCCTAATGCCATACAGTTCTCGGCGCGTTTTAACCTTTCACCTTAACTTGGGCGGTGTACCGCTAACGACGTATCATTTTTAGCCACCCTAACGAAACACAGTCCTCAACACGATACAAAATCTTGACTTGGGTGGTGGATTCAGGCTGGATTAATCAGATACCTAAATTACAGATTCAATTTCTAAATTTAAATCTTATTATTATACGCCATTTAGTGGCTGCGCCCATCTTAAATATTGAGGTTGTATGGTGCACTGTATTCTTCTTGTCAAGCCCTTTTATTTGATACCCATATTGGTGGGATTGTTAAAAAATTGTTATCAGCCATTTGGTAGCGGCAGCCATCTTAGATTTCAATTTTGCATAGTAAATTGTATTCTACTTGTTGAGACCTTTCATTTGATACCCATGTTGATGGGATTGATAAAACCTAAGTTATCCGCCATTTTTTAGAGGCCGCCATCTTGGATTTCAATTTTTTATAGTATATTGTATTCTGCTTGTTGAGACCTTTCATTTGATACCCATATTGATAAAACCTACGTTAGCCGCCATTTTGTAGCGGCCGCCATCTTGGATTTAAATATTTTATAGTATATTGTATTCTGCTTGTTGAGCCCTTTCATTTGATACCCATATTGATGTGATTAATAATAAATAAATTATCCGCCATTTTGTAGCGGCGGCCATCTTGAATTTATAAAGATAATGAATAAACATAATTGTATTGTCATCAAAATCCAAAGTGTATACAAAATGTCAGATTAATCGGTTGACAGGAAGAGGGTGAAATTTGAATTACTAAGTTTGACCCAAGAATAAATAATAAATAAAACAAATAAAACCGTTTAATAAAACATACGGGGTGAGCTAAATAAACCCGTTTAATAAAAAAATCAATGCCACTTTTCGTTGTAATTTTATAACTCAAGAACGGGCTCACCTATCCAAACCAAATGTTTAGGGTTTGTTCGGACTATTTAGTAGATGGTTTATGTGAAGTTTGCACAAAATCGGTCGAGCGATTCTTTATTTATCACGCAAACGAAGTTGCGCGGGGTCAGCTAGTTTTATATGTTTTAAAAATACTTTTTATTTTTAACGTGAGGAAATTACCACATGGATGCTATGCCGGACTCCTACCGACTAAAAACCACACGTATCTCACCTAACAACCTACGGTTTGGAACCCCCGGTAAGCCCTCGGAAAGATGTCCCATGTCCCAGGACTTTTCGAAGGACTTCAACGAAAGTGTTCTGTAAAATTCAGTGATACTCGTATTTACAATTAGATTTTTATAGGTCTGAAGGTGACACATGCCTTAAGGCCGTGGGTAGGCCTAACGACCTTGACCGTACAAAACACGCGTCCTTCAGGCTAGGAAATGTAGCATTTTATAGCTTATTTTAGTTGTAACAAGCTAATACTTATACTTATTCATAATCAAAGAAAACCAATTTAAATAATAATAATAATTAATAATATTCTTTTAAAAATTTGGAGGTGACTCTACGATCGTTCTACACATTATGTATAATTTATATACAATTTACAACAAAACCATATTTTGACACATCTTGTAGATTAACAATCTATTTTAGGCTATAATTTTCCGTCTACTTATGCAGACAAAAAACGCTTTCATTTGCACCTCTCTTTCGTCATTTTCTAAACCAGTCCCCTAAATGTATACAAACGTACGCGCCTTAAAGAGCTTCTCAGTGACGTCGAAATATCGAAAACACTCAGTAACACAAGGGAAATAGCCCGACTAATGTTAATGACCATGAAAGTGCTACATTGTTTCTCATAACCGTCTATTATGTGGAAAAGCACCTCCTATAATGTGTATTATTGATTTGAACCTTGACCCATTTCCGTGCTGCTTTAGCCGCGGTGAAGGTTGTGGTCACGGTATCTTTGCTTTCACGATTATTTTACCTGAGGGTAACAGGAAATTTTAACTAATAGAACCTTTTTAGTAAATTTATTTTTATGAGGCAATCTCGGCTGTGTTTGTACCTTTTTGATGTTTAATCTTTAGAACGTAGCTTATAAAAAGGTTTTGAAACAAAACCGCGGTAATCCAAGTAAAAAAATATTTATTTATAGTACGGAGCATGATAGTTAAGAAGACTGAAGTAAAGGAGATACTAAACGAATCGTAGGTACTCGCGCACGGACGGTTCCGTACCAAAAAACGGCAAAATATCTCGTTTGTTGTATGAGAGCCCCTTTAATCCCCCCCTTTTTTCTGGTTTTAGTATTTGTTGTTATAGCGGCAATAGAAATACATCATCTGTGATAATTTCAGCTCTCTAGCTATCACGGTTCCTGAGGTACAGCCTCAGATCGTGACCGACAGACAGACAGACGTACGGCGAAGTCTCATGAGAAGGGTCCCGTTTTTACTCTTTGGGTACGGAACCCTAACAAGTACAACTGTACCCAATGTACGGCTGGGTTCCTATGTGTAAATATGATCCTAAGAAGTCTATATTTTTTACAAAACTTTGTTAAACTTCACTTGTCTAGGGTATTATATTAGGTGCTTACACATCAAATTGGCGTTTTTCGTACTGGCCACTTTAATTACGATTTTCTCCTCTTTGGTAAGGAATTCCAAATTCAAATTTTCCCAGCTATTTACTCATGTATTTATCCTTCGATGACCGTCATTCATTTGTTTTTTTCTTCTGTTTTTTTCTGTTTGCGTCACTCATTTTACAAAATGGAAAACTTAAAATATCGCATTATTTACGAGTACGAGTTCCGCCGTGGCACTAGTGCTGCGGAAACGACTAGAAGGGTGAATGATGTGTATGGCGGTCATGTTGCAAAAGAAAACACAGTTCGTTTTTGGTTCCAACGTTTTCGTTCAGGAAATGTCGACCTGCAGAACAAGCCCCGTGGACGGCCTGAGACTCAAGTTGATAATGAAGTATTGAAGGCTATTGTGGAAGCGGATCCATCGTAAACCACGTCCGAGTTAGCTGCAGGCTGCGGTGTTAGTGATAAAACTGTTTTAATTCACTTGAAGCAAATTGGGAAGATTAAAAAGCTTGAAAGGTGGGTACCTCACGAATTGACTGAAGCAAACCGGCAAAAGCGCGTCGACTGCTGCGTTACATTACTGAACCGGCACAATAATGAAGGTATTTTAAACCGAATCATTACCTGTGACGAAAAATGGATTCTTTACGATAATCGAAAGCGCTCAGCGCAATGGTTTGATCCTGGCCAGCCAGCCAAATCCTGCCCCAAGCGAAAATTAACCCCAAAAAAGTTACTTGTAAGCGTTTGGTGGACTAGTGCCGGTATTGTTCAATACGGTTTTCTCAAATCTGGCCAGACTATTACGGCTGATGTCTATTGTCAGCAATTGCAAACCATGATGGAAAAGCTAGCGGCTAAACAACCTAGGCTGGTCAATCGCTCCACGCCACTGCTGCTTCACGACAACGCTAGACCACACACTGCACAACAGACGGCTACCAAATTAGAAGAGCTTCAATTGGAATGTCTAAAACATCCTCCGTACTCCCCGGATCTTGCTCCAACAGATTACCATTTTTTTCGAAATTTGGACAACTTCTTGCAAGGGAAAAAATTCAACTCTGATGGGGCAGTCCAAATCGCCTTCACAGATTTTATTGATTCCCGTCCGACTGGTTTTTTTAGTAAAGGGATCAATGAACTACCTATGAGATTACAAAAATGCATAGAAAACAATGGTTCATACTTTGATTAATTAAATATATTATATTTAAAAATATTCGACTTTTTGTTCCTCCTATACGAAACGCCAATTTCATATGTAAGCACCTAATATTTATATTCGTCTCGGGTTTCTTATATTTTTCCTTATGAATATAAGAAAAGTCTTTTAGTGGGCTTCATGGAAGAAGTCCAACGCAGAGAATTTTAATCTAAAAGAAAATGAAATTCCATTTCAACACGGCTATACGGCTCACCACCTTATATAGAAGGTGAAATGTGGGCATTAAATGCCTCTACCTACGCCTTCGAAAATTGCGTTTTATGTATGTAGATACTTATGTAGAAAATAGGATAATATAAAGAGATAGATGGGACCCCCACTGCAAACAGGTACTAGTATTACTAATGTCAATAGAGTTAATATTTTAAAAGTTAAAGAAAAGCTTCAAAGTCAACAACCCCTCCCCCTAGACCATTCCCGGTCTCTGCAGAACTCTTCAATTTTATACGATGGATCTAAAATTATTCATAGGTATAGTCAACTGCAAACAGATGTACCTAATAGTTTAATCTTACAAAATGCATGTTTCCATGCGAGTCGAATGTACGACGCGACGATACATCATTTTGTAAGATTAAACTAGTACAACTCTTTGTAGTTGACTGTACATAATGTAAGTCTCTCTTTATCTATTAGTACCTAATTATTTTGGAAGTGATTTTTTTTGGTGGTACGGCCTAATGCGTATCGACTTTTTTTTTAACGTGTGGAAAATCCATCATGAATGCTATGGGACTCTTACTGACTAAAAACCAACACGTTCCCTACCTACTGCCTACGGTTGGGAGTCCCAGGTAAGCCCTCGAAAAGATATCCGGAGGATTCCCAATAGGGCGCGTCGGCTGAAATGAACTTTCAAGGATTGTTGACTTAAAATAATTGTACCTACATTAAAAATGTTTTTAACATCGTTCAGGAGATGAAGGCTTTTCAATATAAATCCTTTTAAATTAGAACTTATTTCCTTTTACGGTTCTGTTTATGACAACGTATTTGAGAAGTTCATACCAAAATCCGACAAGCATTTCCCATTATCGGGTTGCGGAAGTGAGCCGTAATTCAACCGACTGTGATAATTTGACCCATCGGAAGCCGTCGGGAACTTTGCTTGGACATGTCTGTGTGTGACAGGGTGTAAGGAGAATTGTAACGAAAATAAAATAGGTACTATGGAAACATTAATTATTGCTTCGGGGAATAAAAGTGCCGATATTTTCCGTGTCTATGTTTTGGGGATTTCTTGAGGGTTATTGAGTGTTCAGACTTGTTTGAGGATCGGATAACAAATTAAACCTATTCTTGTTTCATAACTTGTAAAATACCTAAACCTTACTGTAGTTTTAGTTTACAAAAAACGTGACCTGGTTCTTGATAGCTGGGAAAGTCCCGTGTGGGGTTTTTGTCGGTTCTAGTCGAGTATGGCATTCGTGCGATTTCCATCGAGCGGATTAGTGACCGCCCCCATTTCCAGATGGAAAAATTTCTTTTGTGTGTGTTTGTGAACGAAACTACTATCATTCTTAAGTTTTTTTTCTGGACTCTGGTCAATTGGTCAGCATGCATCCCTGCCAGATGATGTTGACTTGTACTTTGAAGGCCTTGCTTACTCTTTAAACGTAAATAGTAATAAGGAGTTTTCTTACCCAGTAGTACAATGAGCAGCTGTCAGGATCCACCTTTTGTTCAATATGGATCCTCCGCAGAAATGCGAATTTGAAGAACTCCTCAGCGATGCCTGGTAAGGTATTTTTCCATCAGGAGCAGTGGTACCTCCGACTATACGAGGTATAAGGTCAAAAGTTTGTAGACTGCCATCTGGTAAGATGAATCCTAGAAAAACAATTTCGTTTAAAAAAGAAAACCTTATAGTTTCGTCATGTACATTCCATAGAGACGGAAAAAATGTTCATAGATCTTTCCAGAATACTGTAATTCAACAAAGCGAGCCGAATTTGCGCACAGAGAGTTCCGTACCAAAAAACCAGCAAATGATCACGTTCTATGAGAGCCAATGCTATACTGATCAAACTGATGGCCCTCTAGTTGGCGCACTCCAAACGTGAGCCCTTGCCTTTATACAAGCGCACGATGATAGTACGCCCCCAGTCCATTAGGACCCTTCCAGTCTTCCAGCATAGATTGCTCAAAAACCAGAAGGCGTCCCGGACGTAAGGACCGCCTAATTTGATCATTTCAGCAGATATCCTATCAATTCCCGCAGACTTTTCATTTTTCAAGCTTCCTATCGACCATTCAATCTCTTCCAAAGTGATATCTCAGCAAGATCAGTCACTGACTCCCTCGCAGTGCCCGTGCCCGGAGATATTCATACATTTCTTCAAAGTACTCATTCCACCGCTCTAACACCTTAAATGGGTCAGCAAGAAAGTCCCTAGCTTTACTCTTTATCTTATCCATTCTGGAAACTGACAAACAGCCCCGAGACTTCTTGAACCCCCTTCAAAAGAGTTTGGTATAGGTCTCGAAGTTCTTCGTAAGTTTCTCTTCCGCAATCTAATTTATTCTTTCACACTTCTCTTTCACTAAAGCTTTGGTTTCATTCTTGCAGAGGCGATAAATTTCTTTCTTCGTGTCTTTCCTACTGTAATTCAGTTGCAAAGATAAGACATAATCCAACCACGCTTTCTTCTTTCTTGCTACGCAGGATTGTACTTCTGCATCCCACCAGCAGGCATCACCTTGCGAATGTTCATGTCTCTTTGCACTCCCACATGCTTCTTTTGCATTATCCACTATACTTTCTTTCATAATATTCCAGCATTCATCCACATCTAAGTCGGAAAGGCTCGCGTTTGGAAGCCTTTCACTGACTAAGCCTACGTACATACTCCTTACGCTTTCATCTTCCAGTTTTTCACTCACACACTTGGGGATCAGCCGAGCTGACGAGAGCATAGACTGCGACCAAAAAAACTCTCGTGATCCCCAGTTTTATAAGTACCCACAGGAGTCTTGGGCCTACTAATCCATAATCTTTCACTCCAGAGGCCAAACGAGAGTAGAGCAAGACACCCACTCCCTTACTGGCATGATCCTCTTGGCCCATTCCGGACCATAAAGCCATTATTCCGCCAGGAAGATCGTCGATGCCGCTCCCCCTCCGTTTAGTCTCTGTGACACATAAAACATCCAGGCATCGCTCATTCATTACATTTATCAATTCATTCTTCTTACCTTCCATACCACCACTCACATTTCACGTGCCTATCCGGCACTCGGCTCCTCGCATCCCACCAGACTTGGCGCTAAGACGTAAATACATGAATAGGTTTATAATGTGGATATATCTATAATATTCACGGACTGTCTCTGATGTTAGGTGGTAGTGAGTTCCACAACCTGACTAATGCACAGTAAAGGAATAAGAATAGACGACGAAATAGGGCAAACGTAACCCGGACGAATCACAAAAAAATATAGCATTCCGTTGAAATGCAACAACTACCTAGAGAGCTTTGATTATATAAGGTCAAGATGGACGGTCGCTCTACAATCGACATGAACAAAACGGCTTACGATTTCGCAAATGTGTGCGTGCGCCGTCGAGCGGCCAGCGTATTTAGACTGTGCGTCGGCTTTTCTGTGTGCGTAAATAATGAGACCAATTCATGTAACAGTTGCATGAATTTTTTGCGCCGTTTCTGCGCCTTGACCTTCCATCTAGACTTTATATCTATGCTAGAGAGCTGTATTTGGCTGCGTAAATAAGGTGAAGTGGTTCTTTACGCCATACCACGAATATTTATAAAACACACAAATTTTTGTCTCGTGGTGGGAATCGAACTCACGACCACAGTCGCATTCTAGACCAAGCAGGTAATCAAATAATGTAGACAAACATCGTTCCAATTATATTATTTACTTGTGTACCTATATTAAAACCTGAAAATAATATCTATGGAATAAATTCTAAACTACCACAGCAATGGGGATGAACAAAAGAAGTTGGAGTAAGCTCTACTTAAGAATATAGGTACGTGAACTCTTACCATAAACCTGAGCGACCAGCAATAACAGCACAATTTTATACATTTTAATTGAATATCGCGGTGCCAAATTTGTTACTCTAAAGATCCTAACCTACACAATTGATGCTATACCCAATAAAGGGCTGCCTTATATAGGAGATAAAGTAGATTACCGTGCACTTGAAGTGTTGAGAGTACGAACCTATCAATGATACGCCGCTGTAAACTACCTTAAAACAATTACTGGGTTTAAGAAACTTTGCTTTTCCTATCCACTTTATGAAACTACTCCAAAGATGTTAGTTTTATGTGTATGCATTGGGATGTGATAAAACATTTTGTTTATTTATACACGCAACATAAGTACCTGTACAGGTTCGCTACCTATATAACTTTGATTGTTTCAGAATATGATTCATTTATTTTTATGAAAGTTTGAGTGTAATTGAGTAAACATAATAAACGTCATAAAAATATATGAAGGGCTAGATGGACCAGCGACTCATTCCACGTGAAATTTGGTTTTTCATGAGAACTTTCTTCCCGGAATGAAGAATATATTCCTGTTACATATTACAACCAGATCGGGTTAGAGTCGGAACAAAAAAGAACATCCACACATCCACACACCAACACCACACTTACAAACTTTTGCGTATTATATTAGTAACATTATCATACAATCAAATAGCCCATAGCACTCCTCTTCTGGACGTAAGCCTCTCCTAGATCACACACGGTCCTTCGCCTTCGTGAATTTTGCTCCTGGCTGTGCCCATCATTGACGCCTAATTGTCACTGTGGTTGAATGACATAAGGTGTGGATTATAAACTACCTTCTGGAGAGAGATGACTTAAGTTCGATCTTGTTTTTGTAAATTTATTTTTGTCCTGGGACATCCTTCCGAGGGCTTACCCTGGGCTCCCAACCATAGGCTATTGGGCGTTACGTGAGGTTTTTTCATCGGTAGGAGTCCGGCATAGCATCCATGAGGATTTTCCCTCACTTTAAAGAAAAAAAAACTCATCATTGACGCCTATTCGAATTTATCCGTTTAAGGGCCTTATCCCTTTGTATACAAGTCGGTCGCTTACGAACTTAAATTCTTGTTTTCGATTCATAGGTGTTTTCATTATGGTTTGTCTTTACTCTCTGTACCTTTACTTTTTTTTGTTATAAGTAGCTCGCCAAAGTTATGCCGTTGCCTGATGAAAAGTCATAAAAGGCTGATTTGATTGTATAAAATAATTTATTTATTTATTTATAGACAGCGGTTCTCAAGTTGGCGGCCCTATGATGTGCTTCTTCACGCTCCGCTTAAAGAACCCAGGATTGTAAGAGGAGGGAAATACGTGCGCTGGCAGGTCGTTCCAGATTTTTACGGTTCGACAGAAAAACGACCTTTTCGATCGTTCAGTTCTGGCGAAGACCTTGTGGCACCTCTGCCCAGTACTCGTTGTTCGGGATCGAAAAGAAGAAAAAAGCAGAGGGCAAAGGTGCACTCTCATACTCCTCTTTACTGGGTACCTAAGAACCGTGCTGAGGTTTTTTTGGAGTTTTCATTGTTTGCAAAGTATAATGTGTATGTAAATGAACGTACCTATTCTGAATGTAACAATTAACGAAAAACAAGATTTATTATCTTTAAGATTGATAAACGATCTTTACTATGAAACAAGGAAGGAAACTTGTGTCATTCAGTATTAAGTCAATAAAGTAAAATGAAAATTTGTTTTCATCATTTTCAGCATACATATTTTACTTATTATATACTTACACGATATACTATGCTAACTACTAGATAAGAATAAAAATTCCACAACGAGTCGCACTCTTACTAGTAGAAATTTGATTTTCCGAACGAGTAACAGTCGTGATACTAGATGGGAATTAAAAATCACATCGAGTAGCACTGTTACTCGATGCGACGAATTTTTCCGAACGAGTCACACTACAAGACCCAGTGGTAATAGATGAGAATAAGATGTCAACAACGGGTCACACTGTGACTCGTTGCGAGTTTTTTTGTCAACGAGTCACGCTGTGACCCGTTTTAGGGTGACTCGTTGAGAGTAATCCGGATTGAAATGTCTTTAGAACACTCACCGTGATAGTAAAATGCAGACAAAGACGCGATAGTTTTTCGCTGTGCCAACGGCTTCAGCCTTCCCATCACCTCCAGGGAGTTGATGATGCAAATAACGAAATACAGTCCGCTGCATAGCGTCTAGCCAGTCAAGCAAGTACCTCGCAGAGTCGTCCCAAAGGTGAGAGCAGTATTGGACGCAAAGGACGAATCTTCCCCTCGGATCACTGTCAGGTGTGAACGTGTTTTAGCATCCATAACTTTTTCATTTAAAATAGTTTTATTTAAATAGTTTTATTCGATAAATTTCTTGAAAAAATAACAGACTGTGTACCAAGAGCGCATAAAGTGGTGAATGTTGTTTGTGCGACATAGTGATTGCGTGAGTACTACCTCTTCATTATTTCTGGTGCCCTGGTAGCTTTGCGCCTGCATATTGTCAACTGTGTGCCGCGCACTGAAAAAGCACACACCTTCGCCACGCCTACGACCGATTACTGCACCAACCACTAAATTGGGTCACACCCCAAAGACACACCAGCGTCTAGAATTGCGTGAAGACAAACTCTTCTCTGTTGCTGGTGCCCTGGTACCTTGCGCCTACGCATTTGTAACTGTAATACATAGATCTACACTATTGCTGATCGAGTCATAGACAAATAAATACTTTGAGTTTACTTATTGAAAAGTAAAATGGATAAATCCTTCTCTGATACCAACCTCCGCGAATTGGACAATAAGGACACTACTCCGCCTTACTATAACTCGCAACGACTGAAAAGAAAAAGAAATATGGACTCACCTACTGATTTTTCTGGTTTTAAGGAAGAGATTAAAAATATGATGACATCTTTACTAAGCGCCCAGAAGAAAGAGTTTTCTGATTTAAAAACAAACCTAGCGGAAATTAAGAAAACCAATCAAAGCATTGAGACCTCACTTACCTTTCTCACTCAGCAGAACGATGAACTTAGAAAACGGATGGATCAATTGGAAATGCAATCGAAGAAGGACAGGGAACACATCATTATATTGGAGGAACGAAATGAGGACTTGCAACGTATGTTACGTAAAAACAACATTGAAATTAAAAATGTACCGTTGATTAAACGAGAGTCTAGGCAAGATCTAGTTAACATGTTCATGCAACTATCCACAAATGTCAACTGTAAAGTGGATTTGTCCGATGTTAAGGACATATATAGAATACAGAATAGGAAGAAGGAGGTAACAAATACGTCCATCGTTGTTGAAACAGGGTCCTCGTTCCTAAAACAAAATTTACTGACCATGTGCAAAACTTTCAATTCTCAGAATAAATATAAACTACAAGCTAAGCATTTAGGCTTAACAAGTAGCGAAAACACCCCAATTTTTGTATCCGAGCAATTAACTGCTAGAAGTGCACGCCTGTTCTTTTTAGCCAGAGATCTAAAATCCACAAAAAAATACAAGTTCTGTTGGACATCGTTCGGGAAAGTATTTGTAAAAAAAAGTGACGATTCTCCAACCATTCTTATCACAAAAATGAGCCACAAATTCAAAAATTATTTGTGGAGGATTGACTCATAACTCTGAAACTGGCTAACATTGGAACTTTATACTTTGTGCACCTATTTAAAAAAATATTTGCTATTGTAATAATAGATTTAAGATTATGTTGCCATGTTATGTCTCAACAAAAATATTTACTCACTTGTTCTAGGTATAAGTTAAATCACGTCTATCTCATGTTTTTAAAATTTAGTGAAAAAATTTACTACTTATTGCAACAAGTTAAACACTTTATACAAAATACACACTCAATTCCTTGGAATGGAATCTCTGTCTTTTCTATATTAATTTGGACCAAAAAACGTTGTCACCTACTATCTAACATTGAACACAAACTTTCTCAGCATATTATATTCTACACAAGGCAAGTACTAAAAGTTACATTAGGGTCTTCTTATCTATTAGTGTATCTATTAGTATGTGCTGAAAATTGTAATCATTTATTATTAATATGTTCTATCATCACTCATCCCCCACAGATACCGCATATTGAAACAACTTGTATTTACCATGACTAATATTGTTCATATTACGCAAGACTTGGATAGAATGCAAGTGGCGAAAGGTGTGGAATGCTCAGTAGAGGATATAACCAATAAGTATTCTGCCTATTTTCCCAGCGCCGGCTTAAGGATTATTTGCCAAAACATTTTAACTGTATACAGTAAATTAGAAGACTTTCAGATTATGTTAAACCAGTTGGATATTGATGTGGATATAATCATATTGACGGAGTGTAGACTAGATGTTAAAAAACAGATTCCCACTATGAGCAATTATCATTCATATCATACAAGCAATCATCTCAACCAAAATGATGGAGTGGTGGCTTATGTTAGAAATAATTTGCAAGTAAATGTTCAAGAGGTTGTTTTGGAACACGCCTCATGCTTACAAATTAATACTTCGGACTCTGTCATTCTGGGTGTTTATCGCTCTCCCTCTAACCCTAATGCTGAAAACTTCATACTTTCTATTGGCTCTCACCTGGAAAAAATTAAAACAAATAAGTGCGTAATCGTCACAGGTGACATAAACATTAATTTAATAGTAAAGACCACTGATAATTCATACGAAAGGAGTAATAGAGAAAAATATTTAAATGTAATGGCACACCATGGGTTACTTACTACCCATACTTTCCCTACACGGAAACATAGTTGCTTGGATCACTTTTTTCTAAATAAATTTAATAAATCCGCGTTCGTTGCGGTTCTAAATACAACCATCACAGACCATCATGCAATATTGTTAAGTTTATCCAATGTTAAAAGATCACATTCTGCTTCTAAATACAAAACTATAATAAACTTCGATAAAGCTTGTAACACCTTACAAGCCTCCAACCTTGAAGACTTGTACTGCTATGACGACCCAAACAGTTTAACTGATGCGCTACTCACAAAAATCAGAGAATCCCTCGCAAGTCACAAAAAGTCTGTATTGATCTCCAACTCCAAACGTATATTAAAACCATGGGTAACTGAGGGACTTCTTAGATGTATAAGAAACAGAAACCGTTTGCAGAGACAACTGAAATATGATTCAACAAATGAGTTACTTAGAATAACATATAAGCGCTACAGAAACTTCTGTAATAACTTAATAAAAAAGTTAAGGCGTCAATATGATAAAAAAAAGCTTTCGGAATCAACACATAACAATAAAATTTTATGGAAGACCATCAATGAAATCTCTCATTATAAGCCAACAAAAATTACAAACACAAATTTGCTGAATAACTCTTCTATTAATTCCGTAAATGACTTTTTTGCTAGTGTGGGAAAAAGCTTGGCGGAGTCTTTATCGGGTCATTGTGTTAATGGTGATAATGTTACTTTTTTTTTTTTTTTTTTTTATACTACTTAGGTGGCAGACAAGCTTACGGCCCACCGGAAGGTTGGTAACCGTAGCCTATAGACGTTTGCAACACCAGAGGCGCTACACACGCGCCGTCGACCCGGGCGCAGGTTGTGACGACCCACAGTTGAAATTTTTCAAGCCGCCCGTAAGGCCTTCAACTTGGCTTAACGACTGTCATTTTACTGACAACCGGGAACAACGGCTTATCGTGCCTTCCGAAGCACGGAAACGCTCGTAAATAAATGTCACAAAGTGGTCCACGTGGTGGTCACCCATCCATATCCGGCCATGGTAAATGTTGCTTACTGCAGTGATCGTTTATAGAACACTGAGTCCGCGGGGCCACGAGCGCTTCAAAAACTATTACTACCAGCAGTAGTAACATGCTGTCGTCATTTGTATTGTTGGAGGCAGACCCTGTGGAGGTCGAGCGTGTATTGATGAGCCTTGATTCTAAAAGCTCCCCTGGATGGGATAACATATCCACTCATTTTCTAAAAATGGCAAAAACCATGCTTGTGCCTGTAATCACTTATCTGGTGAACCTGTGCTTTAGCACAGGTATTTTCCCTAAATCATTAAAAAGATCGGTGGTAACTCCAGTGTACAAGAGTGGATGTAGGGAGGATGTTAACAATTACCGACCCATTTCTGTACTGCCTGCAATATCTAAAATATTAGAACGACTACTTAACAATAGATTACTTAGTTACTTAAATAATTTTAACATCATATCGCCATCGCAGTACGGTTTTCGTAAAGGTGTTTCTACCGAAGACGCTGTCGCTTCCATTAGCTCACATCTGGTCAATATACCCTTGACAAGGGTAGGAAATGCTTAGCAGTTTTCTTAGATATAAAAAAGGCATTCGATACAGTTTCCGTCCCAATCCTCGTAAATAAGTTTGAATGTATCGGAATAAGGAGTACTTCACTCTCGCTCTTTAAAAGTTACCTTGAAGAGCGTCAACAACAGGTAAATTATTTTTGATTTACATCAATGACTTGTGCAGTTTGAAGGTTTCCTCTGGTCGCATCTTTTCATATGCTGACGACACTGCTATCGTGTTCACCGGTAGAACTTGGAGTGAAGTACAGGAATTTGCGGAGGTTGGTTTAGCTAAAGTAAATGACTGGCTTGGCAAAAATCTTCTCACACTCAATACAACCAAAACAAATTTCATGTGTTTCTCTATATATGAATCGTTACAACCTGTGGGAGATTTCAGTTTACGGATTCATAATTGTATGCGCGGGAACGATGGCGAATGTAATTGTGCAACAATCAAAAAAGTACACAGCACCAAATATCTCGGTATTATGTTTGATCAGAGGCTCACTTGGCACGCCCACCTTGATTTACTTGCAAATCGTATAAGAAAATTTAAATGGGTCTTCAAGACGCTGCGTCATGCAGCATCACCTGAGCTCCTAACGAAGGTATATGTCTCTCTTGTACAATCTGTAGTTATGTACTGTATGACCGTATGGGGAGGAGCTACTAAAACTAAATTAATAGAAGTGGAAAGGGCACAAAGATCTGTCATAAAAATAATGCACTATAAACCGTATCGCTTCCCAACCTTCGAACTGTATAGGCTGTCTAATATGCTCACAGTGAGACAACTTTACATATCACAATGTATTTTAAAAGTCCACAAGAAGCTAAAATTTGACCCCAATCTTCTTAAGAAAAGAAGAAATACATATGTTGCACATACGAGTATTGTTGCTACCGCATTTGCGAGAAGACAATATGATAGTCAATCCGCTTACTTATATAATCAATACATATAATAAAATCAATCGTAACAGGTCGCTGTCTGTACATGGAAGATAAATAAGAAAAAATATTATAGGGATGCTTTATGAACGCTATAGAACCCAAAACAATGATTTTTAGATTTTTTGTCTGTTTGTCTGTATGTCTGTATGTCTGTATGTCTGTTTGTCTGTACGGTTGTGCACGCTAATCTCAGTAACCGCTTAACCGATTGCAATGCGGTTTTCTTTATTGTGTTAAGGTTTGCTCCGCTTAACATTTAGTGTTTATTTCATATCAATCGGTTTATAAATAAAAAAGTTATACAACTTTAAAGAATCATACGTAGACTTATGAATCTAAAAATGGGTAAATCTAAACTGGCGTGTTGGCTTAATCATAAAAGAGTTTAATTAATGATTAAGGCTATTGTAACACAATACAGTCCGCGCCGTGAAATCTACCTTACACAGGACCCTAATATGGCCTTTAATAATGTTTATGAATTGTTTAAGCTTTTGTATGATCTTTGCTTCCCAGAAGTACTACTTACTATAAATGCTCACAAAAAATGGTATGGGGATAGTTCGAGGCCCTGAGAAGGACATAGGCTACTTTTTAACCGACTGCGCAAAAGGAGTGTTATGATTTTGCGCGATAACGACTTTCACGCCTAAACGGCTGGAGCAATTGAGATGAAATTTGGTATGGGGATAGTTCGAGGCCCTGAGAAGGACATAGGCTACTTTTAAACCAACTGCGCAAAAGAAGTGTTATGATTTTACGCGTTAACGACTTTCATGCGATTACGACTTTCACGCGATAACGACTTTCACGCGATAACGACTTCTACGCGGCTGAAGTCGCTGAAACAGCTATTTAATGTAAATGGGCTTAAAGATTAAGTCTATTGTAAATATTCAATCACGCTACATAGCCTAGGGGCTTGGCAGAGAAGGATTAAAATCTGTAGGTATACTATATAATGTGCAAAAGTCATGCTTACGAAATAGGTTTAGTTCAATTTTTACATGCGGATAGTTTTATATAAGCTACATAATTATTATTATCACGCTACTAAGTCTAGGGGTTTGGCAGAGAACAATTGAATTCTTTATGAATGTGGGAGAAAAAACTCAAAAGCGTCTAGATCTTATTTAGAAGGATACATATTATAGTCACGCCGTTATCCCCAAAGGGGTAGGCAGAGGCATAGTACGTACGCCCACATTTGACCTTATAGTTTTACGTCTCACGTAATAATTTTTTTCAAGCCGCCCATAAGGCCTTCAACTTGACTTTTAACGATTGTCATTTTACTGACAACCGGGTTTCATTTTGCGTTCTCCTTCTCTACGCAATGGATCACGTACCGATCCATCCTGGGTTTAACCTTTTGAGGGCTTTCCCAGGGTTCCAATTGTAGGCATAAGGCAGGGAACGTGTGGTTTTTAGTCGATAGGACTCCGGCATTTCATCTATGTAGGATTTTCCTAACGTAAAAAAAATCATGCTACTGAACTCTGGGAAGACTTTCGTTTTGTAAAAGTGTTCCCACGTTTTTCCCTCATCTTACAATCCCGGGTTCTACAAGTGAAGCATGAAGGGGCACATCACGAGGCCGCCAACTTGAGGGCCAGAAGTAGCCAGCCAAAGGTCATCGATCAAACTGACATTATATTTAGTAAATGTTTGAAAATCAAATAAATTGTCTCACTGTTTCCTGGTGGCAAGGCAACCCTCTCTTCTGCTAGCTTCTTTTTTCTTGCACGGATGCTATAACGGATCCTGCCGACTAAAAAACCTCACGTATCCTGAATAACAGCCTACAGTTTGGAGCCCCGAGTAAGCCATCGGAGCCAGGCTACCCCAGGACTCCCATCAGACTTACGGCTACCCACTTGGGGGGGGGGGGGGGCGTAAATCCCTCGCGTCATACTGTCGTCTAAGGCCTGCTTCTGTAAGGACGGTAAGCTACCTCCTCATCGACCTCAGGCCCCCGGTCATGTACGCCGATAGTCTTAGGCAAAGAAATGTCGCCGGCGCTCCCGCCGCCGATTGCGGAAATCGGGTGGAAGAGTTCTCTCCCGCCCCCTCCCCGCTGCCTCTTTCACGAGCATGTCCTGCTCGCAGAAAGAGGCAGCGCAGTCCCACGTACTCCCGCTGGAGATCTTGGTCTCCAGCGAGAGATTGTCCACGGCCAGAACTGCCACGAGGGCCTTGCGCTATTGCGCCCACGCCTTGCACTCCACCAATGTGTGGAGCGCTGTGTCCTCGCTGCGCTCTTCGCAGTGCTGGCACTCGGTTGTCTTTTGCTAACTTTAATACCAATGTCAACATCTCTGTTTGTTTGTTTATTAATTCATTAACAATTTACATCATATATGAATTCAATAACATGATAATACTTTAAAAGAATACAGTTCATCGGTAACAACAGTAATAACAGCTTGGTATTGAAAGATGTGCGTGGTGTAGGTAACAATAACATCTGCATTGAATACTGTATTGGTCCAGTCCCAAAGAAAGGCTGCCAATTTTTCATGCTGCACAAGACAGAGTCTCCTCTACATGGCGCAGATTCGTTATTAAATAATACTGCTCTCAACTTTTGGATAATTCCCAGCAGTGCTTACACTCCGTCTGTACATGCAGCGATGTGGTTTTCACAATAAAGACTGTCCTGAGATAACTGACAGCCTTGAACCACTGGTGCAGTGTAGAACAATAGTTTTTTTTATATATTAAGCTCGCCAAATTGACGTCGCCACTGATGGAAAGCCGTGGCGCATCTAGCGATTGGGGCCACTTTCACAGTCCGTAAAACTTAAATTCAATTAATAGACCGAATCTACCAAGGTGAGGTAAAGAGCTCTTCAACTTAACTCCACCCTCTCCTTTCGATCTTAAATAACACGGTCCCAGGTACCACTCGCATGCAGTGAAAAGACTCTTCGCCAAAACCTAGCAATGCTAAAATCGTTTCTCTTTCGAACCATAGCAATTTGAAACCCTCTATCAGCGTGTATCTTCTCTTAAATCGCCAGTTTTTTAAGCAGAGCATGAAAATGTGACAACACCTAATGTTGTAGGCGCAATGATGTATTGCACCTACAACATTAGGTGTTGTGAACTGGGATAGTGACTCACAAATCTTTAATGGGTTATTATTTTTATCACAAAAACGATTCTTTGTGGCGTGGCGTCTAACAGTGATAATAGACACGTGCTCTAGGAGGCAATGGCTAAGGGACAGGAAAGCAGGACCCTACAGCAATGATGTGCTGGAACGAACACTTGATTGGTAATCGGAACAAATGCTTCAAGCAGCGATCCGAGCACCAAGGCCCAAGGTGAATGCTTCTTTGAAACAATCTTCATTATTATCGTTAGAAGTTTAGCATAGAGGCATAACAGCACACAGGTACAGCCAGAGTCTTTTGGTGATGGCTATCCAGCTTCGAGGAACTCATTCGTTGTAGTTCACATGTAGGACACCAGTTGTATACGGCACCCAAAGGAAGTCTTAGATTTGTAAATCAACTTTTCTTAGCAAGAGGGATCTTTAACAACGAATGGACTTCCAGTGCACCGGGAAGGTTGGATATGTATTGAAGTTGTAAAACAGAACCAGTCTTCTAATAACTCAATGCAATACTATTGAGGCAGAACTGTCTACGGGTAGTGTCGTCATATGCTTTCGTATAGCAAATGCTTTGCGGAGACTTTCAACAACACTGCGGCTGTCGACCTACGGTTAAGTGGCTTCTTTCACGAATAAGTGTACGCCGCTGGCTCCTGCGTTACTAGCCATGATTCCCTCTGTGATTTTGCTTCTGAGAGCAAAGTTACAAACGTAGTTTATAATGAACATTCTTAAATACAACTTTACTGGAAGTTGTTGAACTTTGGCTACAGTGACATAGGTACATAAATTAAATCCCCTTAAACATAATACATGCATACGGTCACGCCTTTTTCCCCAAAGGGGTATCTGAGGCAATTATATGCCTACATTTTACCTTTTTATAATTCGTACCGCGTAACGTAATAGGTGAAGAGCCGTATTGCCGTCTTGAAATGGACAGGCGTAGGTACTGCCTACTTTTGAAGATTTTTAAGTCTATAAGGCCTTCAACTTGGTTTGACGACTGCCATTTACTGGCTACCGTTAGCGTTATCGTCTCAAATCTTCCGGTTTTACTTAAAGTTTTCAGTCTGTGGCCCAAATCTAACAAACGTTTTTTATTCGCGCTTCACCATACTACTTACTCTATTTATATTTATATCAATACATATAATAAAATCGTAACAGGTCGCTTTCTGTACATGGAAGATAAATAAGAAAAAATATTATAGGGATCCTTTATGAACGCTATAGAACCCAAAACAATGATTTTTAGAATTTTTGTCTGTTTGTCTGTATGTCTGTATGTCTGTATGTCTGTTTGTCTGTACGGTTGATTACGCTAATCTCAGTGACCGCTTAACCGATTGCAATGCGGTTTTCTTTATTGTGTTAAGGTTTGCTCCACTTAACATTTAGTGTTTATTTCATATCAATCGGTTTATAAATAAAAAAGTTATATCACTTTAAAGAATCATACATAGACTTATGAATCTAAAAATGGGTAAATCTAAACTGGCGTGTTGGCTTAATCATAAAAGAGCAAACAGGGCAGTTTCACACGCTGCTTGATGAGTCTCATGAAAAAATACCTCTCCTTTCATACACCTTATGTGACGTAAACGAAGTTGCGGGCTCAGCTAGTAGATTAAATAAGGTTCTACACTTGTACTCTATGGCTTATCACACTTGTAAAACAGTATTGTTGACATGGTTAAAAAACTTAAATTATAACGATACAGAAGATTTAATGCTAAGAATATTATAGGTAACATATATGCTGATCATTACACACATTCATGCACGCACACACACACACACACACACACACACACTCTCTCACACACACACACACACACACACACACACACACACACACACACACACACACACACACACACACACACACACACTAACACGATTGCTTGTTAAATTAGTCTAGTATTGCGTCTAGGATACTTTTCCTCTTTGGTGTACAATTCATCCTTTATAATAACTGAAGTATGTTTGGTATTCTTACCTGGCTAACTTTTTATCTTTAAAATGTAGTATGAAGAGCGAGGCCTCCTAACACAGGTATTAATACTTAAAAGGAGTGCCCCAACCTCTAATGTAATTAGCATTTAAGAGATAAAAATAAAAATGATTTGATTTGATTTGATATCTTGAATACTGTACTTAATGTTAAAACTGTTGTTTGGACACTACCTCCTTTTAGATAATGTGTTATGTTCGTCAGATGGATGTTTGTTACTCTTTCACGATCTAAAGGCTGAACGGTTCTGGCTAAAATTTGGTACAAAGATAGATTATAGTCTGGAATAACACCTGAAAGAAAGGGCGATAATTAAACAGGGTCGACTTACAAGGATTGATGTTTTTCAGATAATCTTACTAATACGAATGCCACATATTATAGAACTAAAGGCAGATGACGCATGCCGAACAAGTAAGGCTAAGAAAGTAAATATTTGACCAAAAAAAAATTTCAATAAAAAATAAAACCGACTTCCAACAAACCCTGAAAAATAAAATTTACTTAGCACAAAGTAAAATGTATTTTGATTTATCAGATTTTATTCAATATCATATTGAAGTCGGCGCCAAGTAAACCCATAGGTTTATGTAGGTATTATTCATGGCACCAACTTCAATACTATATTGAATAAAATCTGATAAATCAAAATACATTTTACTTTGTGCTAAGTAAATTTTATTTTTCAGGGTTTGTTGGAAGTCGGTTTTATTTTTTATGGAAATTTTTTTTTTCATTATTTAAGTGACGGGTGAACCGAAAAGTATATCTATCTAGGTGAAAGTTCTCATTAATACAAATCAATCAAGCCCAAACACAAGGTAGCTGCTGTAAATCGTTAAGGATTTCCCTCGACTGTCTTTCGGTTCCATAATCATATCGACTCCAGATATTCATTAAATTGTAGTACATTAAAGCACTGAATAAAAAAGTTAACAAATGCACTGGTTGTCCCTACAATTTTCGGTGGTTGCCCTCGATTTCTCCTGGATCCCATCATCAGATCCCGATCTGATTAAAATAGGACCAGCTCAGAAGTAAGCCCTATTCAAGAAAGAAAACAATTTAAATCCGTTTATAATTGACGGAAATATCGGTGAACATACATAAAACATTGAGAACTTCCTTTTTTTTTAAAAGGCGGCTCTATCAATCTAGGTGCAAAGTTCTCATCAATACAAATCAATCAAGCCCAAACACAAGGTAACTGCTGTAAATTGTTAAGGAATGCCCTCGACTGTCTTTCGACTCTATCATCAGGTCGACTCCAGACCTTCATTAAAGTGTAGAACATTAAGGCACTTAATTAAAAAGTTAACAAGTGCACTAGTTGTCCCTACAATTTTCGGTGGTTGCCCTCGTTTTCTCCTGGATCCCATCATTAGATCCTGACCTGGTGAAAATGGGACCACCTCAGAAGTAAACCCTATTCAACAAAAAAATAAATTTTAAAATCCGTCTATAATTGACGGAAATATCGCTTGACATACATAAAAAGAAATACATACAGACGAATTGAGAACCTCCTCCTTTTTTTGAAGTTGGTTAAAAATCGGAACCCTTTTTAATTTTCAAAATCCATTATGGATGCATAATGGATTTTCTCCTACCGACTAAAAACCTCACGTAACGCCCAAAATAGTTTATATAGTAAGCCCTCGTAGTAGGATGTCCCAGGACAAATTGAGAACCTACCTGTAAAGCGCTAGTGCTAAACACTGTTCACACGTTACGCGTAAATTCTTTTCTCAAATAATGCCGTCGTACTGTGACGGCATAAATAATAATGGGAACCCGACCGTAAGCACGTAAGGATACCCATGAAGGATTTACTGACTTAGGAAAATCGTAAGTCCTCCACCGTGGTGAGGCTTTCCTGCACCTATTATGTACAGGAAGTCAGCGTCCGTGCATTAATGATATGATACTCGTACATCGCGAGAAGATTAAATCTATAAACATGATCCTTTATAAAATCTTTGAGAGTAGCGAAAAATTCTAAATCTATGTAAAATCTAATACCTACATAATATGACACTAATAGATTAAAAAAACCCACGCAGATTAAACACAAAATTAATACTCGTAAGATTATCTACTTCAATGTCAAGATTAAACATTTAATAGGTATTATTTACGATATGAAGATAATAATATAGTCTATACTTATTTATCACTTTTTTATGAAAATACATTTTCCAAAATCCAATTGGTATAATTAGAGACGCGTATGTTGACGCTAGCACTATCAGCTCTGCCACATGCACCCACTGTGAAGGAACAGACTCCAACGACCACATTCCTGAAGTACAGCGGACCGCCAGAGTCAGCATTACACTGTCCGGCACCTCCTACATTGTTCACGGACCCGGCACACAACATGTTTCCTGTCACGAATGGAATGAAACCTCTGCACCGCTCCTGGTTTATAGAAACTAAGTTGACGTGCCGTAACTGTTCTGGTTTCACTAAACTCTGTGAAAATGAGAAAATCATTATTTATTACGCGTAAAACATCCTCTACACTAGTCTATAATGTTAAAACGTGATGAAATTTCTACCTACTTCAAATACGACAATACCTATTACTGATAACCACGGCCGAGTGTCAGCACTGCGAGGACCGCAGCGATGACACGGCGCTCCACACGCTGGTGGAGTGCACGGCGTGGGCACAACAGCGCCAGGTCCTCGTAGTGGGTCTGGGCGTGGACACTCTCTCGCTCGAGGCTATGGTGCGAGCCATGCTCTCCAGCGGGAGTAAGTGGGACTGCGCCGCCTCTTTCTGCGAGCAGGTCATGCTCGCGAAGGAGGCGGCGGGCCGGGTGCGCGAGAGAACTTTCCCACCCGAGTTCCGCAGTCGGCGCCCTGGGCGCCGCCGACGTGTCTTCGCCGAGGACTATCGGCCTCCATGACCGGGGGTCTGAGGACGGTGAGAGGGCCGCTCACCGTCCTTACAGAAGCAGGCCCATGACGGCAGCGTGACGTGAGCAACTCACGCACGCCCCCCCCCCCCTTAGAAGCGGGGTCACACCCGAAACCCCCTATAGATGCGGGATTGCACCCGAACCACCCCCTGGGCGAGGCCGCATTGGCGGCCGTAGGTCTGTTGGGAGTCACGGGACATCCTTCCTGAGGGCTTACCCGGGGCTCTCAACCATAGGCTGTTAGTCGTGGCGTGAGGTTTTTTAGTCGGTAAGAGTCCGGCATAACATCCTATGAGGATTTTCCCTCACGTTAAATAAAAAAAAAAATACCTATTACTGATTGCTACAGAATCTATCACTGCGAGTGTTCTGAAGACTGAAGATCTACAACTTAATCCCATTCTCGCCTTTTTCATCCAAAACAACGCATACCGAACAGAAGAGCCTTTCTAAAACAGTGCACAGTGTCTGAGAAGCAGTGACCAGACACCATTAAATTTTATAACGCTACTAGCGGTTCCCTGGCAACTTTTTTTATGGTGGTTTCATGTACCTCTGAGAAATGAGTAACAAAACAAAGGACCACGCGCCAAAAGTCAAACTTCAAAAATAACATATAAAACATAACCTCTTTTTTAGGCAGGTACATACTCCCTTTTATTATTCTGAATGCAAAGAGACCAAACTTCAATTCAATTCAATTTCTTTATTTTCTTATAAAAAACCGGCCAAGTGTGAGTTGGACTCGCCCATGAAGGGTTTCGTAGCAGCAAGTAACATAATATAAAAGTTCTTTTATTTCGTTGTAACTTTGATTGATGTTTTAAGACGTTCGCGCAATGGTAGTGATTTTTTCAACCGAAAATTGCGGTTTATGACGTACTAGTTGATGCGCGCGGCTTCGCCCGCGTGAAATTTGGTTCCCGTTTCCTCTTCCCGTGGGAACATTTTCCCGGGATAAAAAGTATATATGCCTATGTGTTATTCTGGACTATACTATATCCCTGTTCCAAATTTCAGCGAGATCCATTCAGCCGTTAGAGCGTGATTGAGTAACAAACATCCAAACATCTTCACAAACTTTCACATTTATAATATTAGTAGGAAGTAGGATTAAAAAAAGAACTACCAGCTCTATCTCGTAGTTTTTACGGCAATGTACATCATATATTTTTTTAGATTTATCATTCTCTTAGTTTAGAAGTTAGAGGGGGGCGGGGGAAACACCTTTTTCCACTTTGGAAGTGTCTCTTGCGCAAACTATTCACTTTAGAAAAAAATGATTTTAGGAACCTCAATAGCATTTTTAAAGACCTATCTATAGATACCCCACACGTATGGATTTGATGAAAAAAAAATTTTTGGGTTTCAGTTCTGAGTATGGGGACCCCCAAAATTAACTGCTTTTTTTCTAGTTTTATATAAGAATCTTAATGCGGTTTACAGAATACATGTAGTTACCAAGTTTCAATAGCATAGACCTTATAGTTTCGGAGAAAAGTGGCTGTGACACACGGACGGACAGACAGACAGACAGACAGACATGACAAATCTATTTATTTATTTATTTATTTTATTTCTTACATACAACAGTCATAACAGGCAACTTTCCCAATGCGACAGTGTAGGAATTGACATAGGTATCTAATGTACTTTCAGATCACAATATATAGGTAAATAGGTATACATTTAAATATTTCTTATTGATATTTCTTATTGATTAGGTACTTACTTCATTATCAAAAACAACATAACTAAATATTGATGCATGTTAATTAGGTAATTATAATTATTGTTCTATCATTCTATATACATACATAATTGAACATAATTTCCATTAGATCATACTTAATTATTTATTTAATTTATAATACATAATTCACTTCTTTCATTACCATGTTATACAATTATTCAACAAAATATTGAAGTTGCAACTTCATATTTTGTTTAGAAAAGTCAGCTACGTTATTAATTAATTCATAATTGAAATAATAAAAATACACAATAATACTAAATAATAATATAGGTAATCATAATAATTATTTATAGATTTTAAATAATAATTAATAAATTTAATCAGCATAGCATATAGAATGCAAGGTAACCTTTGCAAATTCGCTCATTGGACACGAGAACAAATCTATTTTTTCTGCAACTATATTTAGGGTGTTAATAGCTCGCGTGATTGGTGCATTCTTTAATAATTTAGTTCTGCCCCGAGGCACCGCAAATAAATTGGGCAGTCTGCGACGATGCACATACCTGTCCGGAACGCTTAAACAAATCCACTGTAAAATACCCGGTTCGCTGACGCATCCACGGAACACTTTAAGTAGATATGTGGCTGACCACAAGTCCCTCCTAACTTCCAACTTGTTGTATCCAACCATACCCAACACAAATAAAGTTGGATACATCAAGGGGTAGAAGGGGTAGACTCCATACAGTCTTAAGTATAGGTACCTAGTAAATTTATTTTGAATGCGCTCTAACATAAGACTGTACTTGACTTCATGTGGAGCCCACACCATGCCGTTACCTTCTAACTGACTCCTTATAAGAGCATTATAAAGTGCCACTATAGCTTTCATATTCGTAAAAGTTCCTGCCCTACGAAGCACAAACCCGAGTCCTCGATAAGCCTTTTTGCAGACATCAGTTATATGCTCACGGAATGTTAGCTGACAATCCACACGAACGCCCAAATCCCTAACTGATTGTACTCTGTTCATGACCACGCCATCCATTTCATATTTATAATGAATTGGTACCTTGGCGCGGCTGAAAGATAGCATTGAACATTTTGAAATGTTAAAAAGAAGCTTATTAGTATGGCTCCATTCCAACACTCGATTAATGTCCCGTTGAAGGCGCTTGCAATCGTCCTCGCTTTCGACAGCCAGCAGCAACTTTAGGTCATCGGCAAAAAGCAGGCACTTTGCGTCCCTTAAAACCTCGGGCAAGTCGTTGATCATGATGAGGAACTCCAACGGGCCCAAATTGCTGCCTTGACTCACCCCCGACCTAGTGAAATAGGGTTCAGATCGGTATCCGCCGAACTCCACGTACTGCTGCCTGTCCCTCATATAGCTGGCAAAAAATTGTAGCAGTTTTGGTGTGCAACCGACCCTCGCCAGCTTCGCTAACAGTGTGTCATTATCCACTAAATCAAATGCCTTTTTAAAATCTAGGTAGGCGACATCAACCTGCAACCCCGAATCTATATGTGGGATCAAATACGCCGTGCAATTTAACAGGTTACTGGTCGTACTGCGAGCCGGTCGAAAGCCATGTTGAGCGTCTGATAATTGCGATGTGACTTGCTGCAGAAAAGTTTGTTGGACCGCAGACTCGAACACCTTCGCTGGGGTCGACAGAATTGCTATTGGTCTATATGACTCAACAGAGGACCCATCCCCTCCCTTCGGAATGGGTATCACCCTAGTAACTTTCCAAGCTTCTGGAAAATAAGAACTATTCAAACACCTATTAAATATATGCGTAAGAGGTTTCGCAAATACAAAACGGCAATCACGCATAACGAATACCGGAATACCGTCCGGGCCCGCTGATCGTTTCGGCTTGAGTCTATTAAGCGCAGTCCGCACTTGAAACACAGTCAACTGCGGTATGTGAATGTGCGCGCTGTTCACGCCGCCTGCCGCCACTGCCTCGTCCACGCTGAGCCGCGCCGTCTGTGTACTATATACAGAATAAAAATATTTCGCAAATTCCGACGCGCATTCTTGTACCGGTACTACTGTACCTGCCCTCAGTATAGTCCTACTAGTACTTGTTGATTTTTTAGATCTAATAAGATTCCAAAACGATTTTGGGTCCTCCATTATGCCATTTTGTACACGATCTTCGTAAATTTTACACTCGCGGTCTATACTCTTTTTAATTCTAGCCCTACATTCAGAAAAAGCCTCATAGTCACTACGTAATTTAGACAATTTATATTTTTTATGAAGTTTAGCCTTTACCTTTAGGTCTGATATTATTTGTTTCGTATACCATTCCGGATAACTGAACCTTGAGTTTTGTGGTTTAGGTTGCTTCTTAGGTACACAGTTACAAAAAATATTATTTAAGACGTCATAAAAAAATGCTATCGCTTCATCAGCCTCCTGCAAATCATAGATGGGATCCCAGTTGACAGATGCTAGTAAGTTATACAATACATTAAAATTAGTTTTATAAAAATTCCAAGATGGTTCTGTTTGAGTAACGCGCGCTTCGCATTCCGATGCCGAGGGCTGCATTGTAGATAGTCGTGATGCATTCGGCCGTAGGCTTACCGCGAGCGGTGGGTGATGGCGGTCTACAGGCACAACTGTCTCGTTTGCCCGTGAGGCATGCACGTCATAACGCGAACATAAGGAAGACGAACACAATACTAAGTCTAACTGTCTATTTTTATAATTTGTTACTTTATTCAATTGAGCGAATTCGCAAAATGTCATAAAATAATTAAAATAATTCTTTACATTTTCATTACTAGAATATAGATTAAAATCGCCTATAACAATAATTTCTTTATATCTTACACTCATTTGTTCAATAACTCTAAATAAAATCATATACTCCGATTCATTTGTCGTTGGAGGAATATAAACAACACAACACAAGAATAAGTATCTACCTCTGCTATACACCGTCGCACAAACCAGTTCAAACGGTCGCTTATCTATGTCGACGTCATTCGGCACATTCACTCGTCGTAGTTCCAATCCGTGTGTGGCCACGAGAACGCCGCCTTGCTTGCGGCCGTCCGTGCGATCGCATCGTAGTAATTGGTACCCCGGTGGAACAATTTCTGCATCCATAATGGAGTCATTACATCCTGTTTCCGTGATGGCTATAATGTCAGCACTCAATGACTCCACATTCCTACAGAACGAGTTTAATTTTGTACGAAGACCTGCGGCATTTTGGTAGTAAAAATCATGGCTAGTATGATTTTGCTGTAGTTCCTGATTTTCGAAACCAAATCCATTCGCAAAATTCGGTGTTGACTGGCCACACTTCAGGTTGACATAGAATTTCGTACTTAGATTCTGGTACTGTAACAATAAAGGATGCATAATCTCTTTCCGTTCTATGCTTAATCTTTTCGACTTTAAGGTACGTTTCCGGTCCCAAGATTTTCTTTACGTGAGATGTTAATGTTTCATTCGTGGTTTCAGTATTCAGACGCCAAACGTGCAGATGCTTCTTTTTTTCAGTTGCCTGAATTTCCGCTAATCCTATATTATTTCCTTTCTTAACATTTTTATTGTGAGAACTTCCTTTTTTCCTTCTTACTTCAGTCCATCCATGTTGTTCATCCTCCTTTCTTATATTCAAACCCACTTTCGAGTTGTCCTGAGACAGATTTACATGCATGGGCGCGCATCCTTTGGCAGCTTTTGCCATCGCCGCTGTTTTCGTGGCCTCTCTCGACTTTTTTTCGCTAATGCGGGTCGGAATCTTATCATTAATAATAAAAATTAAAAATATCTAAAAGGGTTCTGTTTTTTCCATTTGGCTACGAAACCCTAAAAAACAGAAGTCTGGTACGTACCTACTAAGTAGGTTGTTTATAATATTTTGTTCTAAAGCTGGCAGAATATAATTTAAAAAAAAAGCGTACACCGCCATCTATGGGTAAAATCACTTTTTAAAGCTGTTTTATTCTTGTTGCGAAGATCTAAATGATGCAAAAAGTAGCATAAAACCATCTCAGTATCTCGTTGCAGATCGTGTCAAATTTTGAGCTCAATCGATTCAGTACATTTTGAGTTTTTAAAGCGTACACATACGCACATAACATTTTAATATTTATAGAAGAAGAAGATGATGATGTTAGCAGCGGTTGTTGCCCAAAATAGGAGGACCCAACGCTCCCTGCAGGGGACTGTACCTTAATATCGTGGGGAGCATGACCCTATACCGGCGGAAATTGTCGTCAGAATGATAAGAGGATATCGCACAAGACCAGAAAGCGATGGCCCTTGCATCGTTGTTTAAATGGCGCAAGGAGACTATAGGCTATAGGCCTGCGCCTCGAGAAATCAAGATTTAGCGGTCCCAGCTCCGCCAGGAAATCATCGAGACTTGGAAAGTGCGACTTGAGCAACCTAAGTGGGGAAACTTAGCAATCAAGGTAATCAGACTGGTCAGGGACAAGTGGCTGGAGAGCAGCCACGGCAACCTCTCGTACAAGTTGTCACTGAAAAGTCACTAAATATTTAATCAATATTCTTTGATTCCTTTGTTTCAATTAGAATTTAAGGCTAGGAATTATAGGATCTGTCGTCGTCTACAAAATAGCTAGTTAAGTATTTCAAATATACTGTACCCCATTGTAATCCATTACTCCCCAGCCAGCTGCCCAAACTTCTTCGTTATCAGGAACATGAAAATTAGGTCCAGCAATGACAGCTTGCTGGACTACGTCGGTCAGTGTAATGTGGGTGGCAGTGTGTAAAATGCCGATGTCATGATCCAATCCTAGAGATATATTATAACTAGGATGGTTAATGATTCTCATAACATTGTGGACAACTCCACCGCTGTTACCATAAGTAGATCCTGCGCGAATACGACATCTTTCCTGTGGAAAGCTGAAAATAAAATTATTGGAATACACAACGAAAAAAAAAACGAAATTAAAAAATTAATATCTTTTTTCATATAGGTCACAATGTAACGCTTATGAACGTCCAAATGATTGCTTGTACATTTACTGCCAGATTCGCAACGCAAAAGGTAGAGCTGGATAAAAAACACCCTAGCAATAAGCAGCGACTAGATGCACTAGAAAATACTCGCAGCAGAGCCTCAGTAGAATTTAGAATTATACTGATAAGTCTGCTTATCACTTTTCCAGGCCCTTATCACTAGCGTCTCCTACTCGGATTTTGCAGGAAGTTTTAGAAATATAGAACAAAGCTTGGAGAAGGGCATATGCTACTATTTGTTCAGAGAACAAGATCCTATGAGAAATGCCCGTGGCTACCCCCGCGTGGGGAGGTTCCCCATCCGGGTGTAGCCGCGGGCATTAGCTAGTAAGAGAATTAAAGGTACTTACATATTACAGTGAGCCGCTGTAAGAATTGTCCGTTCATTTAATAAAGACCCTCCACAGTTGTGCACGAAATTAACCCCATCTTGTGCCATGAGGTATCCAACTAAACTCGGGTAGTTATCAATAGTGGTCGGAGACCCGCCAACAATTCTTTGAAAGTTCGACGAAGCCGCAGGTGGAGCTATTATAAACAAAAATAAAATTATTATAAAATTAACATTTACTGATCGCTTCTAAGCTCAATAACCAAGTACACACAAACCTAATAAAGCAACACACCAAAGGGATAATACAATTAGAACTCTCATTTTTTTCTTTCGATACGACAGATCAAAAGTGAACATATAAACTAAAACGCTAAATATTTTATACTATGTATTTTGATATCTAATCTTCTCGGTATATTAAAGAATTACGGGATTAGTACCTACATTTTGATATTGAAATTTTGAGGCATATGGATGTGATACGATGCATGATATCAACGCATCGAATGTACAGACAAGAGCAGTCTACTAATAAAAGGAAAATCTCCCCCTGTCTGAATTTAACCGGCCCCAAGTAAAGAACCGTAACCTGTGTCTAAGAAGGATAATAGGTCTGACCCGGCCAAATACAGGCCTATAACCGTCACCTCCCTTTTATGAAATGTGTTAGAGCATGTTATTATTACACAGCTAGTGAAGTTCTTTGGGTACACGACCTGCTCAGTGAATAGCGGTGCGGTTTTCGTCAGGGTTGCTCGACTAACAATCTTGTGCACCTCACACACCGCTGGGCCGACAAATATAGAAATTGAAGGCGAGGCTCTAGCAGTAAGTACTCGATATCTCCAAGGTCTCTGACCGGGTCTGACACCGCGGTCTTTTAACGAAAGTGCCCTCCTCTGGACTACCCGAGGGGCTTTATGGATAGGTGTCCAGCTTATTGGCCGATAGAAGCATCGGGGCCGTAGTTGACGGCAGCTGTTCTGACTATATGGCCATAAATGCTTGAGTCCCAAGGCTCATTGTTGTCACCTACTCTGTTTTGGTGTATATCAATGATGTGCTGTTTATTGACGACATTAATTGCTATGGGGATGATAGTACGGGTACCACTTTTTACACGGGCCGACCTAATATCCCTCGGTGCGTAGTGAAACAAAGGAACATCTTGTCCAATTTAACCCTACCAAGACACAAGTTTGTGTATCCACCGCTAAGATAACTCTATTTAGTGTGACACTGCAATTTCAGGTCATAACTGTCTGCCTCCAACAGTATAGGGATCATTGTTGGTAAGGTAAGGTCCGTCTGCGTGGATTTTTGTTCCCGTTGCCGCTTACCACAGCAATTTATTTCTGGTATAAAAAGCAACCTTTGTTTTATTCCAGACCATAACTTTATTCCTGTACTGAATTTCAGCGCGAAAAGTTCAGCCGTTAAAGTGTAGACGAGTAAGAGACAGCCTCACTTCTAAAAACATCTTTACCAACTTTAGATACATACATATGTATGGTCACGCCTTTACCCACGAAGAGGTAGGCAGAGCCATATTATATGCCCACATTCCACCGTTTTAGAATTTGTCCTACGCAATAGGTGGTGAACCGTATTGCCGTGCTGAGATGGACAGGCGCAGGTTGTGACTGCCTGAAGTTGAAAATTTTCAGGTCGCCTAAAGGCCTTTAACTTGCCTTAACAACTGTCATTGTACTGACAACCGGGTCCTATTAGTAAGATACTTAATTCAGCCTTTTTCAGTAATTGTTGTGCATATATTATTATGCAGTCCGCGATAACTGGCCAACGACAAATAATTGCTGATACTACTAAAGATTGCGAGAAGATAAAGTATTAAAACGATTTCCTTTTGGTATCTCTAAATCCTTTATAAAATCTTATACCTTCATGAAATGACACAAATAGATTAAAAAAACCCACGCATATTAAACCCAAAAATATATTCGTAAGATTATCTACTTCAATGTCAAGATTAAACATTTAATAAATATTATTTACAATATGAAGATACAGTCTTTACTTATTTGTCACAGAGTTTTTTATGAATATACATTCTCTAAAATCCAATTGGTATAATTAGAGACGCGTGTGTTGACACTAGAACTATCAGCTCTGCCACATGCCCCCACTGTGAAGGAGCAGACTCCAACGACCACATTCCTGAAGAACAGCGGACTGCCGGAGTCAGCAGTACACTGTCCGGCACCTCCTACATTGTTCACGGACCCGGCACACAACATGTTTCCTGTCACGATTGAAACGAAACTTTTGCACCGCTCCAGGCCTACGGAAACTAAGTTAACGTGCCGTAGCTGTTCTGGTTTCACTAAACCCTGTGGACAATAAGAAAATCACTATTTATTATAAGTAAAACACCATCTACATGGTGTTAAAACGAGATCAGATATATATCTACTTCAAATACTACAAATACATGCTGATTGCTACAGTGTCTTGTGTCTTGTGTGTGTCAAGTGGAAACTGTTAGTCCTAAATAAGGAGAGACGGTACTTCACGCCACATCAGAGATGTTTACTCTACAAGACGCAGATTCGTCCCTGCGTCGAGTACTGTTCTCACCTTTGAAATGACTCCGCGAGGTACTTGCTGGACGCGCTTGACGCTAAGCAGAGACGTGCTATCCGAATAATTGGTTGTCTTGAGGTGACGGGAGGCCTCGAACCATTGGCGCAGCGAAGAACCATAGCGTGGAGAGAATCTTCGCCAGAACCGAGCGTTTCAAAAGATCGTTCCTGTGTCGAACTATATAAACTTGGAACGACCTGCCCGCACACGTGTTTCCCTCATCTTACAATCCCGGGTTCTTTAAGAGGAGCGTGAAGAGGCACATCACAGGGCCGCCAACTTGAGGACCACTGTAAGAAGTGCGCCACGGCTTTCCATCAGGCTGGTGGCGACGTCAATTTGGCGAGCTGAATATAGAAAAAAAAAGTTTGTAATCTGTAGCAATCAACAGATATTGTCTCTACTTCATCTTTCTGAAGAGTTACAACTTAATCCGAGAAACCACTGCTGAGTGCTAGCTCTGCGAGGAACGCAGCGAGGCTCGTTAATACAGAGACACCCTATACGGAGGAAATTAAAAGCCGAGTGTGCCACGCACTCGCTAAATATTTTATCAACATCCTTTGATTCCTTTGAATTTATTGTTAGAATCCGTCACCGTCTACAAAATAGCTAGTTAAGTATAGTTTATAATAAATACTTTACCCCATTATAATCCATGAGTCCCCAGCCAGCTGCCCAAACTTCTTCGTTGTCAGGAACATAAAAATTGGGCCCAGCAATGACAGCTTGCTGGACTACGTTGGTCAGTGTAATGTGGGTGGCAGTGTGGATAATGCTGATGTCATGTTCCAATCCTGTAGATATATTATAACTGGGATGATTAATGATTCTCATAACATTGTGGACTACTCCACCGCTATTCCCATAAGATGATCCTGCGCGAATACGACATCTTTCCGGTGGAAAGCTGAAAGTAAAATTAAATGACCTCAAAATTACCTTGCAGTAAGCAGCGATTGCACTTTTCCAGGTTCTATATCACAAGCCTTTCCTACTCTGATTTTTTAGAATGTTTTAGAAATACGTATAGAATAAAGCTTGGAGATGAGGCTAGGCTTCTTTTTGTCCCAAGAACAAAATCTAGTGGGAAATGCCCGCTGCTACACCCGCGTGTGGAGGTTCCCCATCCGTGTGTAGCCGCGGGCATTAGCTAGTAACAGAATGAAAAGGCATTAGGTACTTACAAATTACAGTGAGCCGCTGTAAGAATAGTCCGTTCATTTAATAAAGAGCCTCCACAGTTGTGCATGAAATTCACACCATCTTGTGCCATCAGATATCCAACTAAGCTCGGGTAGTTATCAATAGTGGTCGGGGACCCGCCAACAATTCTTTGAAAATTCGACGAAGCCGCAGGTGGAGCTATTATACACAATAATTTGATTAATAAAACTCATTTAAATATTGCTTCTCATCTCAATAACTAAGTACACACAAACCTAATAAAGCAACACACCAAAGGGATAATAAAATCAGAGCTCTATCATATTTTTCTTCGATACAACTAATTATAAGTGAAGAAATACACATAACTACTAATACGCTAAACATTTTATACTATTTTGGTACCTATCTAATCTTCTTGGTTTAATAAAGAATTACCTACGTGATTAGTAAAACCATTTTGACTTCGAAATTTTCCTGCATACATGTGGTCACCCTATATCCCCGAGGGGTATTTAGAGACATCCATATGCCTCTGAATACCCCTCGGGTATATAGGCGTGACCATGATGATACCACCGTGATGAAACGATGCATGACATCAACGCATCGAATGTACAGATAAGAGCAGGCTAGGTACTAATAGGAGGAGAATCTCCCTCTGCCAAAATAAAATCCACCCTAAGTACAGAACCGTAATCTGTTCCCAAAAAGGTAATAGGAGGCCGGCCGGCCAATTATAGTTCAATAACCATCACCTCCTGTTTAAAAGGTGTTGGAGCGTGATATTATTACACAGCTACTGAAGTTTCTTCGGCAACATGACCTGCTCAGTGACCAGCAATGCGGTTTTCTCACGGTTGCTCGACTAGCGTACTTCTTGTGTACCTCACACATCGCTGGGTGACGATGATAGATAGTAAAGGCGAGGCTCTAGCAGTAAGTTTCGATATCTCTAGTAAAGTGATACTTGTTACTAGGGTCGATGAAATATACCTCGGTAAGTAGTGGAAGAAAGTCGGGAATAGCTTGTGTACTCTTGCAAAAATTTGTCCTATTTAACCCCATCAAGACGCAAGTTTTTGTATTCACCGCTAAGATAACCCTATTGACTGTCTGACAGGTCTCATTTGTCCAAAAGTAAAGAGATCCTTGGTGGGGACATCTGAAGTGACGTGACCACTTTGAGATATTTATTTGAGCGTTTCCGTGCTTTGGAAGGCACGTTAAGCCGTTGGTACCGGTTGCCAGTAAAATGGCAGTCGTTAAGCTAAGTTGAAGGCCTTTATAGGCGGCTTGAATTTCAACAGCAGGCAGTCACAGCCTGCGCCTGTGCAGTTAAACACGGCAATATGGCTCACTACCCGTTACGTGGAACTAATTCCAAAGAAAGGTGAAATGTGGACATTTAATATGCCTCCGTCTAACCCTTCGATGATACAGGCGTGACCATATGTATGTAATAGCTAGACCTAATCTATTTAGGGTTAAAGTTTTCATTAATTCAAATGTATCAAGCCCACCCCAATCATAAGGTTGTGCTGTAAATCGTTGAGAAGTTCTCGCTCCACGATCAGATCGAGTCCAGACCTCGCGTGTCCCTCCTTTTGCCACCCCAGGGGCTTTGAGTTCTTTCGATATTTTGAAGCTGTTGCAGACGCCATGATCACGGTGGAACTGACCACCGACTTAGGTCCACCGTGATCATGGCGCTTGCAACAGCGTTGCAACAGCGTACTGTTAGTGACAATGGAAGTTTAAATACCTATAAAGATGCAATAGTTTTTTTCTGTTTTTATTGGATAAACAAACGACATCACAATAATATTTTTTGAATGTAGTTGAATGTAAAATGTTTCTAATTGTGACATCCACAACGTTTACCACAATTGAAGTAATTACATAAGAATCTTAAAGGTTAAGAATAATACAACTGTTTGACAAAGTAACAACCAGCATAGTGATAGATTAGTCAGAGTAAACTAGCAATCGAGAGACCTAAGGACTAGGGGTCTGCCTTCAAATCATGTAGTCTCCCAATCACCAGTCTTCTATACCTAAGTGCTGAAACCATTTGCATATATGTCAAATTGGTTAAAGTTAACATTATATAAATCCACCAGGCGATGAATGGGTACGCGTACTCTCGCATTGGTACGCGATGTTCGTGTGAAAAACAGTGGGGTTGCACGAGAGCTTCGCCTGCGCCAATGGCTGACTTTCCGTCACCTCAGGGCAGTTGATAATGCAAATAGCACGCCGCTGCATAGAGTGATAGGAGAGGAATGTGTGTTAAAAACGTGGAAGGAATATTTTGAAAGTTTATTTGAAAAAGAGGATATGCAAATGAAGACTCATGTTTCGGAAATGAATGAACTTGAGAATGAAAGCCACTTAAGTATGGAAGAAATTGTGGAAGCGTTAAATAGTATGAAATTACGAAAGGCTGCTGGGATTGATAGAATTTCTGTCGAGATGCTGAAAGCGGGTCGTGGCGTGGCAGGTTGCCAGCTGTACCGCCTTTTTAATCTTTGCTGGCGAAATGGCAGAGTACCAGAAGAACGGTGCAAATCTGTCATAGTGCCGCTGTACAAAGGTAAAGGGTCACAGCAAGAGTGCAAAAACTACCGCGGCATAAGCTTGCTCAGTGTCGTAGGCAAATTGTATGCGAAAGTTTTGATTAAAAGAGTGATGAATGAAACTGAAGGAAAAATGTGGGATGTACAAGCAGGATTTATGAAAGGAAGGGGATGCACGGATCAGGTCTTTTCATTAAGATGCCTAGTTGAAAAGTTTTTGGCAAAACGTCAAAAAGTCTATTGCATCTTCGTGGATTTGGAAAAGGCCTATGACAGAGTGGTGAGGAATGAACTGTGGTCAACACTGTCTATGTATGGAGTGAACAGCAACTTGATACGAGCCTTGAAATCTCTATACGAGGGCTCCAGTGCTTGTGTCAGGATCAATGGAGCTCGCACAGACTTTTTTCCCATCGAAAAAGGTGTGAGACAAGGCTGTGTAGCGTCACCATGGCTGTTCAACCTATACATGGACAGTTGCTTGAAAGAACTACAAGAGTGTGCGTATGGATTAAAAATGAATGAGCTAACCGTCAAATGCCTCCTTTATGCTGATGAACAGGTAATACTGGCATCATCGGCGGATGAGTTGCAATTGATGGTTAATATAATGAACGATGCGCTTAAAAGTAGAGGAATGAATGTTAATGTAAGCAAGACAAAAGTAATGGTTTTTGGAAGAGAGAAATGTATGACTGATTGCTCGATATCGATCGAAGGAAAGAGCGTGGAACAGGTGAAAGAGTTTGTATATTTGGGTTCAAAATTTGCAAGAGATGGAAAGTGTGACAATGATATTGAAAGAAGAGTTTTGGCAGGAAATCAAGTGAATGGAGCCATTCACACCTTTATGAGCAGTCAGAACTTGTCTAAAAAGGCAAGGATGGCTGTACATAGAGGAGTGCTTGTCCCTGCTCTTATGCATGGTAGTGAAAGTTGGGTGTGGCAGGAGAAGCATGAAAGTAAAATTAATGCATTGGAAATGAGAAGTTTGCGAAGTATAGCTGGAGTGACATTGAGGGATAAAGTAAAGAATAGTGTGATAAGGGAACATTGCGGTATGACAGAAGATGTAGTGACTAAGATAGAGAAAGGGATGCTCAGATGGTTTGGACATGTGGAGAGAATGGATGGAAATAGGCTGACAAAACAGATTTATGAAGCGGGAGTGAATGAGCAAACTGGTAGGGGTCGACCTCGGCATACTCATATCGATCAAATCGATAATCTTCTGAAAAAAGGCCAGGTCAAGAGTACCCTTAACCGAAGATCATGTATGAAGACACTTATGAAAGTTGAAGAAGCGAAAGTTGTTTGCCAGAATCGTAGCAAGTGGAAAGTCATAGTCTCTGCCTACCCCGTTGGGAGACAGGCGTGATGTTATGTATGTATGTATGCATAGAGTCCAGCGCGTCAAACAAGTGAGAGCAGTATTCGACACCTCTGGTGTGGCGTAAAAAACCGTTTCACCTTGTTTATGATTCATAGTTTTCTCGAGGCTAGCCCAATACATCGTTCAATATACTTTTTGTGATTGAGCTCGCGCCGGACGTCTATGCCAAGGATGTCCAGATTGTCCCCAAGAGAAATCGTCGTATTCTGAGGAGAGGGTAAAGGTAGGAAAGGGGATTTTTAGCTGTAAACGCACACGCCTGTGTTTTACGGGCATTGAACTCAACCAGGTTTTCGGATCCCCATTGTGAAATGCGGCCCAGGTCCCCGTCAAGACCAGCCACAAGTTGCCGTCTCGTCCCCTCAACGTCGGGTCTCTCTGCCGCTGGACGGGCCGAGTAACTTCCGTGCAGAGTGCTATCGTCTGCATTACAATGTATCCTCCCGAAGGACAGCATGTCATTGATATGCAGAAAAAAGAGGGTTGAGGACAACATAGACCCCTGTGGTATACCGGCATTTGCCTGCATAAAACAGGAATCCTGACCGTCACAGAGGACCCGTATTCGTCGTCCGTGCAGGAAGCGTTACGGCCGCGTGGAGATAATTATATACACAAATAGATTAAAAAAACCGGACGATTAACACAAAATTCATATTCTTACGATTGGTTTAATGTCAAGATTAAACATTAAATATAATTTACAATAAGAAGATAATAGCTAATATTCATCACGGAGTTTGTTATGCTTATGAATATACATTCTCCAAAATCCAATTGGTATAACTGGAGACACGTGTGTTGACGCTAGCGCCATCAGCTCTGCCACATGGCATCAATGTAAAGGCACATATCCCAACGACCACATTTCTGAAGTACAGGGGACTGCCGGAGTCAGCAGTACACTGTCCGGCACCACCCACATTGTTCACGGACCCGGCACACAACATGTTTCCTGTCACGAATGAAATGAAATTACTGCACCGCTCCTGGCTTATAGAAACTAAGTTAACATGCCGTAACTGTTCTGGTTTCACTAAGCCCTGTGGACAATATGAAAATCAGATTTTATAACGCGCATAAAGTCATTCTCATGAAGTTAAAATCAGATGTCTATCTACATCATCATCATAATACCTTACTACTGCATTTTACAGAGTCTATTACTGCAAGTATTCTGCGAACTTCAACTTAACCCCACCCTCTGCTTTTCTATCCCAAACATGCATGTTGGCTACAAGTGCTACTCTCATAGATATTTTTTAAATATTTAGCTCGCCAAATTGACGTCGACACCAGCCTAATGGAAAGCCGTGGCGTATATAGCGATTTTTCTGACAGTGGTCCTCAAGTTAGCGGCCCTGTGATGTGATATAGATATGATAAGAATCTTTGCCAGAACCAAGTGTTTCCAAAGATCGTTTCTTTGTTGAACCATTCAAATTAGGAACGCTCTAACAGCAGACGTGCTACCCTCCTCTAACAACATATTAATGCAGAGGCACCCCATATGGAGGAAAAAGCAGAGCTAAACATTTTGTCAACATCGTTTGATTCCTTCATAAGAATTCAATGTCAGATCCGTCGCCGTTTAAAAAGGTTAGTTAAGTCTAACAAGCATACTGTACCTACCCCATTATAATCCATGAGTCCCCAGCCAGCTGCCCAAACTTCTTCGTTATCAGGAACGTAAAAATTAGGTCCAGCAATGACAGCTTGCTGGACGACATCGCTTAGTGTAATGTGGGTGGCAGTGTGTATTATGCCGATGTCATGTTCAAATGCTACATAACTGGGATGATCAATGGTTCTTATTACATTGTGGACTATTCCACCGCTATTACCATAGGTGGATCCAACGCGAATGCGACATCTTTCCGGTGAAAAGCTGAAAAATGATATTACATAATTTAAAAATTGTTCTGACTCTATTATGTTTGTATTTAAAAATATACATACGAGTTTATGTATGCTTAGATTTCTAGGTACTATATCAAGGGTGATCAATCCGAATGGGTCAGTAGGGAGAAGTCAGACACTATGAGAGATAGCGACATCTGTTCTTAGGAAACATGGCTTCGATTTTAGATTTAATAATAAGGGCATTCAGTTTTTTTTCAAAATAGCAAACAAAACCGGGAATCGAACCTGGTCGAAATCTCTGTAAACAATAATAAGTTAGGCTAGGTTAGTTCCATATTCTGCAAGTTTTCTGTTGTTATTGTTGAGGGGGCAATTTTAAGTTACTAGGAACGTTTAAGTAATTGAATGAAAAACATAATAACAAAAATAACACAATAATAATGTGAAAGTTATTTAAAATTAACACAAAATGGTTTTGAAAACGCTCGTTTCATTTAAAACAAGATATTCATCCCTTGAAAACAAAAAAATACCATGAATGTGATGAGGTAAAAAAAAAGATTCATAATGATGACCGATTCATATTAATGACGACATTTTGCAAATTATTAAAATTCTGGGCATTTCAGTCTAATGTTCACAAGATTTCAAAATTGTTTCTTATACTTTCGGGATAAATTATACCAATAAACACTACAAATGATTACATACGAATATTGACCAGGTTAGACTCCCGGTTATGCATGTGAGTTTGAAAAAAAATTTGAATGTCATCATTGTTAAATCTAAAATCGAAACCATGGTGCTTAAGAACAGATGTCGCTATCTCTCATAGTTTGTGACTTCTTCCTACTGACCCATTCGAATTGATCACTCTGTATATCAAGTTTTTCTTTCTTCGATTCTGCTGCAATTTAGTATAAATATCGAATAGAGCTTACAAAAGGCTATAACCTGTTTTTAATCCTGGAAACAAGTTTCTCTGAAAATACGGGTTCGAGAAAATTTCCCCACGCGGCCATAGGCACGGGCATTCGGGCATTAGTTAGTTAGTAATATAAAATTGATACTTACAAATTACAATGAGCTGCTGTAAGAATAGTTCGTTCATTTAATAAAGCGCCTCTACAATTGTGAATGAAATTGACACCATCATGAGCCGCCAGGTATCCAACTAAGCTCGGGTAGTTATCGATTGTAGTCGGCGTCCCACCAATAATTCTTTGAAAATTCGACGAAGCCACAGGTGCAGCTATAATATACAAAAATACAATTAAGATAAGACATTTTCCTGTCGCTTTTAAGCTCAATAATGAAATGCGTACAAACCTGATAGTGCAACACACCAAAGGGACAATACAATTAGAGTTCTCATTTTTTCTTTCAGTACAACAGATTATATGAATACGTTTTTAAATACACATTAGAATTATTGCGTTAAACATTTTATACTATTCTAGTATCTAATCTTCTTGGTACATTAAAGGATTACGGGATAAGTAAATCGTCGTACATTAAAATTCGGCAAAGTGTAAGCACGCTAGGTTTGTGCTGAGAATTATATTATACTAGCTGAAGCCCGCAGCTTCGCCCGCGTAAAATTTGTTCCCGTTCCCGCTCTCTGTGGGAACTTATTTCCGGTAAAAAGAAGTCTTTGTGTTATTCCAGACAATGATGTAGCCCTGTACCAAATTTCAGCCAGATCCGTTCAGCCGTTCAAGCGTGAAAGAGTAACAAACATCCACACATCCACTTACTAACTTTCACATTTATATTTTTTTTAAGGCGAGGGAAAATCAATCATGGATGCTATGCCGATGGACTACTACTGACTAAAAAACCTCACGTAACGCCCAACAGCCTATGCTAGCCCACGGCCACCACTGCGGCCTCATCTAGGGGGTGGTTCGGGTGCTATCCCGCGTCTTGGGGGGGGGGGGGGGGTTCGGGTGTGATCCCGCTTCTAAGGGGGGCGGTGCGTGCGTGAACTCCTCAGGTCACGCTGCCGCATTTATAATATTAGTAAGATTTCGATGGCTACTTAAATTACCTTTCTTCTCCTTTATTTTTCACATGCAACATTAAACATTGGCAACATGCATGATATTACGAAAAACACTTATCAAGTTAGGTATAAAATATAACAGGAAATACCATCAAAGTACCTACATAACAGTATACAACATTCACGATAAATCGGACCCCTGAAATTAAATAAAATCACCTCATCATTCAGGAAGTGATCTCATGATTTTCAAATTTTATTGCTAAAAACCATCCTCGGTAAATCGGGTATTAAGCAAAACAAACCTGCATTAAAATTGGTCCATTCGTTGGGCCAGGATGCTGTGAGGACCCGAAGAGGATCCTGCGCTTCTGGTCGGAGCTGGGTTGGCTGGAGTGACAGCCAACGCTCACGTACAATGGGTCCACTGGCGGACCTAAGTGCGGAAAATGGGAGCCCAAGAAGACTGAATGGGTAGCCCCGTTGCGCCCGTCGTAGCTAGCATATGGATGGAATACTTTGAGCAGAGGGCCCTAAGTCACAACTCGGCCGCGGTTATATTGTGGAAAAGATATGTGGACGACATCTTCTGCATATTCAGGGGCAGTGAAGGCGAGGCAAGGCTATATTTAGACTACCTAAACTCAATTCACCCAAAAACTAGGTTTACAGTGGAGATACAAAGTGACAGGCAAATCCCGTTTCTCGATGTCCTAGTCGCAGCACGTCCTGACGGTACGCTCTCGCACTCTGTTTACAGAAAACCTACACACACAGACCGGTACCTTAATGCCTTCTCACACCATCATCCCAGACAGTTGTTATCGGTCATGACATCACTTATCAACAGAGCGCATGATCTCTGCGACACAGAGCACCTCGGTGTGGAACTAGATCACGTAACAACTGTTCTGAAAAAGAATGGCTATAGGGTCAATAACGCACAGAAAATAAAGCACAGACCTAGGGTAAGGCCGCCGGGAGTAGATAGATATCCAGCGTTTCTACCGTACGTAAGAGGGGCAACGGATAAAATTGGAGCCGCATTAAACAAATTCTCCATCAAAGCGGTATATGTTCCGGCCACCAAAGTAGCAAACGTGATACGGTCTCCCAAGGATACAGTCCCATTCCAAACGCCAGGGGTTTATAAAATTGACTGCAGTTGTGGAAGCTCATACATCGGCCAAACAAAGAGAACCATTGCCGAAAGGGTCAAGGAGCACATATCTGCAGTTAAGAACCTCCAAACAAATAAGTCAGCTATAGCCGAGCACTTACTGAATGAAGGGTCTAATCATTGGATCGAGCTTCACAATCCGAAGATCCTGTCTACCGACCGACATTACTACCCTAGGATGGTTCGGGAAGCAGTTGAAATAAAGAAGCACAAGACTTTCAACAGGGAAGACGGATATAAGCTCTCAACAGCGTGGAATCCGGTGATTGGTGCCTGCAAGTCTCGAAATAAAATAGTGAACGCGTCCGCGGATACGGTCAGTGTTGTGTGCCGTGTGTTTCCACAAATTGACGATCTCGGGGGTACTTCGAAAACTCCCGTCGCATAGCAGAATCTCCAGCCTACATGCACCAGTCGCCTCGGGACCACGATAGGTGTAACCCTGTCGAAACGTCGAGGAAAGTAAAGGTACCGAAACCTTTAATTAATAATAAAAGAGTGCCACGCGAAATCCCATTTTGTATAAAAATATATTAAAATGCAGTTTTACTTACTTTTGAAAATAAAGGAATGTTTCCTTTCATCATAACTTGTCATTATGTATATTAAGGGTACTTTACCTCCAACTACCGTCTTTAAATTCCACCCTGTATATTACAATACAAGAAATCAGAATGCCCTTACAAAAATCCATTAGAGTAGGGTATAATTGGGGTTTATAGATACAGCACATACTCTCGCTTCGCTCGCGTGCTGTATCCATAAACCCCAATCATACATTAGCAGGTGACATGCAGTTGAATCATTGTTTATATATAGTCTAGTCTAATTACAATAAGTGTCGCTTAACTAATCTGTTGCTAAGTAGGAAACATTACTTGTACCTATGTAGTGTGATGCAATGTTGTTGCATTCCTCTTGATGATGCATGCATTCCTTTCTACTCGTCTTGAACCTCGCTACTAAAATATGATCAATGCATTTTGTATCGAAGAATATGATCAATGCACTTCGTATCGAAAATTAACATGTAAGTATGACATACATACATACATACATATACTCACACCTTTATCCTCGAAGGGGTAGGCAGAGGCCTATACCGGCCCACATTTCACCGTATACAATTTGGTCCCAATGGATAACAGGTGGTGAGCCCATTGCCGTGCTGTGAACCGCAGTCGTCAGAGCCTTGTCCGTTGTTCAGCAGGTGTACGAGCTTGCACGTGAAGTTGACTTGGACCCGAAGGTGTTGGTAGGGCTCCACTACACCCTGTTGGTAGGGCCTCACTACACCCTTTTAAAATAATACTATATCGTGATAATTTTATGTAATATTGTACCTATCAGCATAATATAACTTAAACACTCACGCGGTGAACACTCACTTATTTCGCATAGTAAATACAATCAGCATGCACTCGTAGGGATGGGTACATCGTTGACTCGTTCGTTCGTTAGCAGGTGCAGCACTTGCAGGCGCGGTCGCTCTAACCCGGAGCACTAGGCGTGATCCCTTTACACTCCAATGCATTGACATTATGCATTTCAAATAAGTAACTTTGTTTAAAAATTGTGAAATGTTAGCATGTAGTATGCTTCCGCCTACCCTTTCGAGGACAAGTGCGTGATGATGGACAACAACATACAATTATTATGATACTCATAACTTGTCTCTATGTTACTAAGCAGACCGATCGAACATGACACCGCAACCATTCCTCGCATTCTTTGTACCCATCATGAGCCTCACTGAGGTGAGAAATTATATACATATAATATAACTAACTGTCCCGCGCAACTTCGCTTGCGTCAATTAAGAGAGTGTAAAGAACCCCCCGTTCCCATTTCCCACAAGAACCTTTTCCTGAAATTAAAAGTATCCTATCTTGCATACCACTTTTCAACCGATTCGGTTAAATAGTTTAGGAGTTCATCGCGGACAAACACAGTAAATATATATTTCGTAGAGAATTAAAACGACAGATGTTGATTATGTTATTTATTCACAATTTTTTATGCAATTTACATATAATATCCTTTACACTTTTGTAAATATCATCTATAAATATATTTCCTACCACATACTGGGCACAGAGACTGGCATTACAGTCACATTGAGAATTTGTGAAGTCTTCAGAGTCAAAAATTTGTATACGTATTATTTTCTTTTGAGTGCCTTTGAACGGCTTTTTAATGTATGAATACACAGCGACGTCATCTGCTTTTCTTTTATTATTGCTGCTGGTGTGTTGCGGGGACACTTCGAATTGAAATGGTTGAAATGCTCGCTCTCTTTCAACATAATTGACCGCTTTTTGATGTAGAATCTCATCAGCAGGAATAGGCGAGTATGTACGGTCAGTCACGAAAATTTCACCAGAGTCCTGTAAAAAGAAGCATCTAGTTTAATAGCTGGACATTGAAATTATACTTAACAATATAATAATATTAAATTATTTCTTACTCACCGACATTGTATTGTTAACAGCGAACTTTGTGACTTTATAATGGTATTTGAATATTTTGGGGCCCCTTATATACACTCAAACAGTTTTTTTTTATTCAATAAGGTTCAAAATTCTTACAACAGTTCCATCTCATTGAATGTATTGATAGTTGAAATGAGAACCTGAATAAAACGTTTCTATACGTATAGACGTGCGTAAAAAACGCTACGTTTAAAGCTCAAACGTAAGTAAGTATGCTAAACATGTTTCTGCATGATTTGTTGAAAACAAGTCGTGAATTATAATAATAAATATTATTTAAATTTGTACTTATTTATATGAATACTTAGTAGTTACTACAAAACAACATTTTATATAAAAAAAGAAAACGCTGCAACTTAAACGCTCGTCTACATATTTACCGATGGGCTTATTTTTGCAAGAATGCATTTTTCCAAATTTGGTTTGTAATGACGTGATTTTGACTAGTATATAAACCGGCTAAGAACACTGTTTGCTATCAGATCATCTCAGGAAGAAGTCCAGAGTCCTCAATAACTTCAAATATATCAAGCTACACTAACCAAAATGTAAGTACCTATTTAATTCCACTTAAAATGTACTAATATTTTAGGCTGCCTCGGTGGCGCAGTGCGTAGTGTATGCGACCTGCAATACCAGGTGCAAGCTCCGGGTTCGAACCCCGGAACGAGCAATGTCAGGCTTTTGGAAATGTGTCTGGTAAATGGTAGGCTCGCCTCTATTACACAGCACCACACAAAGTTGGTTATTTGTGGTTCTGCTAGTAATATTTATTAAATCTATACTAATATTATAAAGAGGTAAAGTTTGTGTGTTTGTATATTTGTTAAATTGTAAGGGGTAATCTCGGGATCTACTGAACCGATTTTTAAAATTCTTGCACCAATAGAAAGCTACGTTAATGTGGAGTGTCATAGGCTATATAGCATCACGCTACAACGAATAGGAGTGGAGCAGTAATAGTAAATGTTTCAAAAACGGGGGAAAAGTTATTCCTTTTGAGAGCTTCGTTGCGTGTGCTGCGTGAGTAATATTGTTTAACCGACTTCAAACAAGGAGGAGGTTACTCAATTCAACCGTTTTTTTTATTTTTTATTTTTTTTATGTTTGTTCGCGCCGAACTCCGTCGTTTATGGACCGATTTAGAAATTTTTTTTTCGTTTGAAAATAGATACTCCCAAGGTGGTCCCATTTTAAGGAAGCGAGGATCTGATTATGGCATCCTGGAGAAAGCGAAAGGAACTTATAAAAATTGTAGGGGCATCTAGGGCGTTTGTAAATTTTTTTATTAAGGGTTTTAAAGTAGTACAACTTAATGAATGTCTGGAGTCGGTCTGATGATGGAGACGAAAGACAGTAGAGAGAATTCCCTAACGATATACAGCAGTTACTTTGTGTTTGGGTTTGATTAATTTGTACTGTCGAGAACTTTACACCTAGATAGATAGATTGTCAGTCCACACGACACTAAAAATAGTGAAAAAAAAAATTAACAAAAAAGAAACCGACTTCAAACAAAACTAAAAACTGAAAAATAAAATTTACTTAGCACATACATACATAACATCACGCCTGTTTCCCAACGGGGTAGGCAGAGACTATGGCTTTCCACTTGCTACGATCCTGGCAAACAACTTTCGCTTCTTCAACTTTCATCTATACTAATATTATAAAGAGGTAAAGTTTGTGTGTTTGTACATTTGTTAAATTGTAAGGGGTAATCTCGGGATCTACTGAACCGATTTTAAAAATTCTTTCACCAATAGAAAGCTACGTTAATGTGGAGTGTCATAGGTTATATAGCATCACGCTACAACGAATAGGAGCGGAGCAGTAATAGTAAATGTTTCAAAAACGGGGGAAAAGTTATTCCTTTTGAGAGCTTCGTTGCGTGTGCTGCGTGAGTAATATTGTTTAACCGACTTCAAACAAGGAGGAGGTTACTCAATTCAACCGTTTTTTTTATTTTTTTTTATGTTTGTTCGCGCAGAACTCCGTCGTTTATGGACCGATTTAGATTTTTTTTTCGTTCGAAAATAGATACTCCCAAGGTGGTCCCATTTTAAGGAAGCCAGGATCTGATTATGGCATCCTGGAGAAATCGAAAGGAACTTTTAAAAATTGTAGGGGCATCTAGGGCGTTTATAATTTTTTTTATTAAGGGTTTTAAAGTAGTACAACTTAATGAATGTCTGGAGTCGATCTGATGATGGAGACGAACGACAGTAGAGAGAATTCCCTAACGATATACAGCAGTTACTTTGTGTTTGGGTTTGATTAATTTGTACTGTCGAGAACTTTACACCAAGATAGATAGATTTTCAGTCCACATGACATTAAAAATAGTGAAAAAAAAAATTTAACAAAAAAGAAACCGATTTCAAACAAAACTAAAAACTGAAAAATAAAATTTACTTATCACAAAGTTAGTATATTCTGATTTATCAGATATCATCTAAACTAATATTATAAAGAGGTAAAGTTTGGGTGTTTGTATATTTGTTAAATTGTAAGGGGTAATCTCGGGATCTACTGAACCGATTTTAAAAATTCTTTCACCAATAGAAAGCTACGTTATTTTGCAGTGTCATAGGTTATATAGCATTACGCTACAACGAATAGGAGCAGAGCAGTAATAGTAAATGTTTCAAAAACGTTGGAAAAGTTATTCCTTTTGAGAGCTTCGTTGCGTGTGCTGCGTACATATTTATAGTTATGTAAAAAATATGTACCTACTACAAAATTGTTTCTCTTCTTAAAAAAATTGCGCGATAGCATGTGTCTATCTTTGGGTTGGTGCACAATAACCATTTTAATGGCAATCAATTTTTTCTACATTAATGCCACGGGATACCTCTTTCGTAAACGAAATTGTTCTTAAAAATAATGCGACGGCAATACACGCGACGACAAACCTTTCTCTCTCTCTCTCACGTAGTATTGAATATTAACGACGAGACGCTACGGGAGTAAACGCAACGTGACGGGAGTAAATGCGACGGGAACAGGTAATACTCTCTCTTATGTGGCGCAAACGAAGTTGCGCGGGTCAGCTAGTAATGTATACAACAAGTGACGAACAGTAACATGTCATGAGATTAGTATCCCAATGCCTATACCCATGCCTAGCAGTGGACGTGTAGATGAATTAACTTTACCTCAATTAGACTCTTAACCTTTGTACATTTTTTTCCAATAATTTAGTAACGATTAAAATTATTTGACTTGTCAATTCAGTTCCTCTTATTGTACTTTCAATAATTCATATAACTTACAAAATCTATGTTTCATTGTTTTCAGGTCGAAGCAACTAACCGCTAGCATTTTTTCATCCTCTTCCGAGGATGAACATGAGCAAAGGCAGACTTCAACGAAGAAACTGGACGGCAAGTCACTACCTGTTAAGCGACCAGCGGATGTGCAGTTGAAGTCAACTGCTGAAAAGAAAAAGAAAAGCAAGAAAATCATTCATCCGATCAGTCCTTGCATGAAGCCCACAGCCTACGATCTATTCGGCACCGATAGCGACGATGAAGAAGCGGCCACGAGCACCGCCCCGGGTAAAAAAATATTGCCTTTATACTCTTACTATACTCGGAGAATAGCCAAGGGAACAAGCAAGCAGACGGATACTGAGAAAAAGGGCCGTTATTACGTGGAATTGCGAGTATATGATTACTCCGAAGTAGAGCATGTGGCGCCGATCAATCGTTGGAAGCATGCGGTTATATCTGTTAAAAATCGCACCGACGACAACACGCCTGCATGGAGTCATCTAAAAACTTATTTAGATTTAACTCGTAAAGAGTTTAAGCACTGTCCCATAGACTTTGTTAGTAATTAACATAGTTATAATTTATTTTAATATTTTATTCTTGTAGCGTATAGGCATACATTTTATTTTCTATAACTGTTTGTGAACGTATGAATATAATATTGAAAATATAAATATGTAAGAATATAGGAGTTATTGTTATTATTTTTCTTTTTTACAGTACAACCCACACCTGTTCTTCGGAGGCAACATAATCCAGAATTTGTAAAATGTGACAAATGTTTGATTGAATTACCGATACATGAATACAAGTATCACTTGCGTACCAATATTCATAAGTCTAACAGTCTTTTACGAACTGACTTTGAGAATATTTACATGGTAGCAAGTGCATTCAAATCCAGAATTGTAACATATTCTGTTAAACCTTCCCAAGATGTCCGATACCTCACACCTGAGGTATTCTTGGGTGAGAATAAGAACAGAATAGTTAAACTTATAGATATGGTTTTGTCGAAGCATTCTTGTGTAAAGATTAACTTCGAATTATTTGCTCACTTTGTATTGTTGAAAACAAATGAGCAACAATTGAAGTCATTGCATACCAAGAATGAAATTATTTTAAAAAGCACAGATATCGATGAGCATTATTCAAAAGTGGTTGATTTATTAAAATGCAAATTGTCGGAATTTGAACACAAAGAATCCGGATGGTCTTACCATGCAATGAGCCACCTTGAAATCAATATAAATAAATATTGTCCGATGAGAGGAGGCTCTTATACAGACTTACCAACTAAGATAAAACATTCAAAAAGTTGTATTAATATACAAAGTAATGACAACCATTGTTTTTTATGGAGTATTGTCGCCGCTTTTTATCCAGTTAAAAGAAATGTATGCAGAACTAGTTCGTACCCACATTATAGTTCTGTATTTAATATTAATGGAATGTCGTTCCCTGTTTCATATGATGACATTAAGCTATTTGAAACGAACAATAATATAAGTATCAATGTTTATGGTATAGATGATAATGAAAATGTGTGCGGGCCTTTATATTTAACAAATATAAGAAAGCCTAGACACGTTAATTTATTATATTTCGAAAGCAGAGGACAAGGTCATTACTGTCTCATTAAAAGTTTGCTACAATTAGTGCGACGGCAAGTGACAAGTCATAAAGGCAATTTATTTTTATGTGAATCATGTTTACAATTTTTTACCAGTGAAACAAAATATAGAAGTCATGAATGTTCAAAAGTTTTAATAAGTTTACCTAAAGAGAACAGTAAACTTACATTCACAAATTTTGAAAGACAACAAAAAATCAATTATGTTATATATGCAGATTTTGAAAGTCTTTTACTAAGTTACTCTGATAGAATATCAGAGAATACTAGTAATTATAGAAAACACCAACCTTCATGCTTTGGATATTATATATGCTGTTCACACGATCCATCTCAAAATAAATATGTCTCATATAGAGGTCCGGATTGTGTAGAAGTTTTTATTACTAAATTAATAAAAGATGTTAAGAAAATAAAAGAATTATTATCGATTAAAAAACCAATGATACCCTTAACAAAAAAAGAGCAGTTTAAATATAGTAATGCCACTATTTGTTATATTTGTGGTCACTTATTGTTTGACGATAAGGTTCGCGACCACGACCATGTGACGGGGAAATATAGAGGTGCCTCTCATACTGCTTGCAATTTAAAGTTTAGGATATGCCCGTTTATACCTGTAATTTTTCATAATCTATCAAACTATGACTGTCATTTGTTTATAGAAGAGTTAGTGAAATACAAAGGTCAAGTCAAAATTATACCTAAAACTAAAGAAAAATATTTAACCATTACTAAATACATACATCACAGAAACAGATTGATTCAAATAAAATTTATAGATTCGTTTCAATTTTTAAGCTCAAGTTTAGACGCATTAAGTAAAAGTTTAACTGAACAAGATTTTTTTCATTTGTCAACCGAATACAATGATAAAAATTTACACTTACTCAAAACCAAAGGTGTTTATCCTTATGATTATATTAATACTTGGCAGAAGTATGAGGAAACAAAATTACCCGAACAAAAATATTTCTATAACACACTGAAAATGGAAAATATTACTGATAAAGAATACATACATGCTAAAAATGTGTGGAATACATTCAATATTAACACTATTGGCGAGTATACTGACTTGTATGTAAAATGTGATGTTTTACTATTATGTGATATATTTGAAAGTTTTCGGAAAATGAGTTTAAAGTATTATAAATTAGATCCTGCATACTATGTAACCGCACCTAGCTTGAGTTGGGATGCGATGCTACTTTATACGCGTGTTGAGCTCGAGTTAATTAATGACTTGTCGATATATCAAATGTTAGAAAAGGGCATACGTGGTGGTCTGGCACAGTGTTCGCTACGTCATGCATGGGCTAATAATAAATATTTATCGAATTTTAATAAGCTAGAACCTTCCAGCTATTTAATTTATCTTGATTGTAATAATTTGTATGGCTTTGCAATGACTAAAAAGTTACCTCTTTCAGAGTTTAGATTTTTAAATGAAGAGGAAGTTTATTGTTTCGATATTTTTAGTACATCCGATGACAGTCTATATGGATTTATATTAGAAGTAGATCTTGAATATCCTGAGAATATACACGATGTTCATAGCGATTTACCTTTTGCACCGGAAAAATTTAAGCCTCCTGGAGGTAAGACAACTAAGCTTATTGCTAATTTATATGATAAATTTCACTATATAATTCATTATAGTCACTTAAAAGAGTGTTTAGATCATGGACTCATTTTAAAAAAAATTCATCGTATTCTTAAATTTAGACAGGATGAATATTTGAAAAAATATATAGATTTAAATACTAGTCTACGCCAAGCATCTGTAACTGCATTTGAAAAGGACTTTTAAGCTATTGCATAGCTTCTATCGCGGGCCTTGCGTGGAGACCGAATCCAGAAATTGTGTCACGAAAACGAGTCACACTCTCGGCTACCTTCGGCCACGTTCGTGTATCTCGTCTCGCACTTTATAAATTTTTTGTTTACGTCAATTATGAACTCTGCAGTCGTTATAATATTATTATATTGTGTCAAATAATCCAAAAATTGATGCTTGTACCCAGAATCGATCTTGCGCCTTCTGCGTACCGATCCGCGTCTTAACCACTCGACCAAAGTTGAATTAAGAGTGCTGGTTGAATTTAGAGTTCATAATGTGAAATGACAATTTCGATGCTGTCAATTACATTAGTTGCTGTCAATTTACTTCGTCTAAATAAAAATTCGACTATATTACGTGTATAGGTATTCATCATCTATGTACAACAGTGAACTGTACTCGTATAATTTGTGTAAAAAGTGTTTTAAATATGAATAAACAAAGTGCAGTTATTAATGAAGAAAGTCACGAAAAATAGTGAAAGAAAATGAGTGAGTACCATGGAGCAAATATAAGAGGTGAGTACTCTATATACATACATTTTATTATTATTATCACCAATGCAGTATTATTTTTTGTTTTGTTAATTTATATATAATACTGCTATAAAGATAACCAAACCCGGGAGTACGTTCCCATGGGAAGCGGGAAGAAAATTTCACGCTGACGTAGCCGCGAGCGCCATCTATCTCATACCTATGTACTTTAAACGTGTCATAAAAGTCACAACAATACCATACATGCATATTTCAAAGAATGTCTATTATTACCATAAAATTTGTAAAAATAGTTTTTAAGAAGAAACCTATTGTTTTATCTTTTAACTAGCTGACCCTCGCAACTTTGTTTACGTCACACAAGGTCTATGAAATTAGAGGTATTTATTAATCATACTCATCAAGTAGCGTGTGAATCTGCCCTGTTTGCTTAATCAAAATAGAGCTTAATGGTTAAAGCTATTCCTCAGTATAGAATTTTCCTCAGTATAAACAATTTACATACAAACACCGGCGTGTTAGAATTTTATTACATGTATCAATGTAGTAGACGTAACGTGTATAAAATGACATCAATCAAATGTCATCAATATTCTGAAAAAGAAATTAAAAATAGAGTTCACAAACTCTTTTGAAAATACATACTGTACCTACCTTAGAGGATCGTTATGAAGATAACAGGATAGTTAACAACCATCCATAGAAAATAGATGGTATAATGCTGAATACCGCAAAGAACAATCGGCGCGGCATAGAATGGGGCCTATACTGATATCCTGGAGGATTTAAATGATGCCGATGTCCTGTGCCTGCTGAGGCACACACACGCCGTCATGCATGTCTGCAGGACAACGTGCAGGACAACGAGCAGGATGAGGCAGCGAATGGCTGGACTGAAATTAAAATCGACAGACGCAAGAGATGTGGTGGAGGCACTAATTCACGTACCTCGGGAGTGTCGTGTTAGAAACTGATGGGATAGAAGAGTACCTTACATCATTTCGAGTCTCGCCAAGGCCAGAACAACCTTTACACAGCCGCGCCCCGTGGGCAGTTGCGAAAATGGACACGAAGAGTGAAACTCAAAACAAAGTAAACGTTAAAACTGTACTGCTAACTGCTATACGGATGCGAGACATGGAAGGTCACTAAAGACATTTCGCACCAGCTACCAGCTATAAGTCTTCGTCAAACGCTGCCTCCAATGAATCCTCGGTACATACGGGCCCGAGAACATCACGAACGTAAGACTATTGGAACGCTGCAGTGAGACCAACAGATCAAACGTCGGAAGTGTAGCTGCTGCGCTAGATTGGACACACGCTGCAAAGGGACCACGATCACATCATACCAAGGCAAGTCTTACTGAAACTACTGGTAGGGTTTCAAAAACTGTTCGATAGTAAGTAGGTACATTAATTGATAGTGGCTATAGGCTACATAACATAATGCTAAGATTCCTGCCTTTTGGCCTTTTGGACTTTAGTCCAAAAGTCCAAAAGTCCAAAAGACACGAAGAGTGAAACTCAAAACAAAGTAAACGTTAAAACTGTACTGCTAACTGCTATACGGATGCGAGACATGGAAGGTCACTAAAGACATTTCGCACCAGCTACCAGTAATAAGTCTTCGTCAAACGCTGCCTCCAATGGATCCTCGGTACATACGGGCCCGAGAACATCACGAACGTAAGACTATTGAAACGCTGCAGTGAGACCCCTATCCACCAACAGATCAAACGTCGGAAGTGTAGCTGCTGCGCTAGATTGGACACACGCTGCAAAGGGACCACGATCACATCATACCAAGGCAAGTCTTACTGAAACTACTGGTAGGGTTTCAAAAACTGTTCGATAGTAAGTAGGTACATTAATTGATAGTGGCTATAGGCTACATAACATAATGCTAAGATTCCTGCCTTTTGGCCTTTTGAACTTTAGTTCAAAAGTCCAAAAGTCCAAAAGTCCAAAAGTCCAAAAGTCCAAAAGTCCAAAAGTCCAAAAGTCCAGAAGTCCAAAAGTTCAAAAGTCCAAAAGTCCAAAAGTCTAAAAGTCCAAAAGTCCAAAAGTCCAAAAGTCCAAAAGTCCAAAAGTTCAAAAGTCCAAAAGTCCAAAAGTCCAAAAGTCTAAAAGTCCAAAAGTCCAAAAGTCCAAAAGTCCAAAAGTCCAAAAGTCCAAAAGTCCAAAAGTCCAAAAGTCCAAAAGGCCAAAAGTCCAAAAGTCCAAAAGTCCAAAAGGCCAATAGGCCAAAAGTCCAAAAGCCCAAATGTCCACAGTCAAGTAGGTACTTGGTACTTTACTTTGTTGAACATAGGCCTTAAAATCTTACTAATATTATAAATGCGAATGTTTGTGAGTGTGGATGTTTGTTACTCTTTCACGCTCAAACCGCTGAACGGATCGGGCTGAAATTTGGTAACAGAGATACATTATAGTCTGGAATAACACATAGGCTACCTTTTATCCCGGGAATAACTTCCCGTGGTAACAAATTTTACGCGGGCGAAGCTGCGGGCATCAGCTAGTATTCTTATATAGAAATAATTATACTAGCATAGTCGGTAAAAAATGCTATGTAATAGCTTTACCGCGGCAGTCCCCGAGTGCCACACGTCTTTTTTTTTAAGCTACTGAATAATTCAATTTTCGGAAAAACTATAGAAAATAAACGTAAACAAGTAAATGTTAAACTAGCCACAAAATGGTTAGATACATGCAATGTTACAAATAAGCAAAATGGTGCTGAAAAACTAATTTGTAAACCTAATTTTAAAAGTGTGTCTATATTTTCAGAAAATTTTGTGGCTATTCAACTAAAACCTGAAAAAATTGTTTTAGATCGCCCGATATACATAGGCTTTACAGTTTTAGAATATGCTAAGTTACACCTTTATCAATATCACTACAAAATAAAAGAAATGTATAGAGATAACGTAAGGTTATGTTATACAGATACCGATAGTTTGCTTTATTTAATTTATACTAAAGATATATACAGCGACATAAAACGAAAATTTGCCGATTTTGATACAAGTAATTTTGATTTAAATAACCCGTATCTAATACCGAGATTAAATGCAAAAGTACCTGGACTGTTTAAAGATGAATTGGGGGGAGATGTGATCCGCGAATTTACTGGTTAAAGAGCAAAATTGTACTGCTTTGCAACATCTAATGCCGAAATAACAAAAGCTAAAGGTATTACAAAACCGGTTGCAAAAAGGTTAAAAATATCGCATTATAACGATGCATTATTTCACAACAAAAGTAAATTTTGTAAAATGAATTTGATTAGGTCTATAAAACATGTATTATATTCACAGCATGTAAATAAATTAGTGATGAATAGAAATGATGATAAAAGGTATATACTATCGAATCAGATCGAAACACTACCTTGGGGTCATTATAAAATTATGTTTTAGTTATTAAGCATTATTTATTTTATTGACTCAAACGTATGAACATTATTTTGATTTAATTGGTTGTTAAGCATATTATAAATAAATGTTTTCATTAAGATTCTCAGTTAAGTCTTATTTATTCCCACTCTGCCTCCAGTGCTTATTAAAATATATTTATAAACGCACAAGACAAAATTTTATTATTTCCCAAGATGAAGTTGATCAAACAACCCATCTCCTTAAAAGTGAATAACATAAATCTTGATAACGCTGTTAAAAAAAATAGACATAGTATCCTATTGCCTAATACAATTCGTTGTATAATATGCGGACCATCAAACTGTGGTAAAACTAACGTGATAATCAGTTTGTTAATACATAGAAATGGTCTTAAGTTTCGAAATCTTTATCTGTATTCAAAGACTAGTTTTCAACCAAAATATCGGTTTTTAAGCGAAGTAATAAGAAGAATACCTCAGATTAAGTTTTATGAATTTAGTAACGACAAAGATGTTATTAGTCCATCAGAGGCTTTAACCAACTCTGTATTTATTTTTGATGATGTTGCGTGCGAAAATCAACTAAACATAAGAAATTATTTCTCTATGGGTAGACACAAACAAATTGATTGCTTTTATTTATCTCAAACTTATTCAAAAATTCCGAAGCAGCTGCTACGTGATAATGCAAATTTTCTTATAATATTTAAACAAGATGATGTAAATCTAAAACATATCTACGAGGAACATGTTAGTTCCGATATGTCATGGACTCACTTCAAGGATATGTGTAAAACAGTTTGGAGTGAGCCATATAATTTTATAAGCATTAACAAGGATGCAGCACTAAACAATGGTAGATATAGAAAACAGCTAGATATCTTTTTCCACTTCAATTGAACGTGCAATATAAATATATAACAACATCCCACATCGATTTAAGTCAGTACTGTAGTGTGTTTAGGAATATACAGTCTGTTAAGAGAAGTATTTTATAGCATGGAAAAAGATATTAAAATTGAATTAATGAAGTCCGTGAAGTCAATTAAAAGTAAATTAAATTAAATGAAACATCGGGGACATGAAATTAATTCCACTATTAATAAAATGCTGAAACCTGTTTCAGATCCTCTTAATACTTTAGTGAAATCAAATAAATGCTCAGACAATGACAAACACTTTGAAAATGTTTCACATACATGTAATGAGTCTATTGTATCAGATGAAAATTGCTCTACTAATTCTGATAATTTTTATGATGCAGATTTTATATCTGCAGGGTCTGTCAAATCTAATTTGAAAGATAATTTGGAACTGTCACTGGAAGGTGAAGACGTTCATGGTATTTATGATAACCTTAATGTCCCATTTGGTATAAGGACTGAAGATAAAACTTTAATGATAGGCGATTCGCCAATATCCTTCGCTAAAAATGATAATGATAATATTTTTATTAAAATAAAAAATAAATCTTATAACTTAACTCCTGGCTTAAAAGCACTTTTGCTCTATAGGAAACCTGATTTAACATCTGTAACAAACGATGATAAACTAATATATAAAGATATATTGATGTGTACCAATGCACATAAGAGAAATTTTAATCCAAGAGGTCAAATAAGAGGTGATAAAGGAATTAAATACCGTGAAATAATTAAACCATTGTTTACTGAACCTTCTTTAGAAAACCAAAGTGTAAAGCGTGGAAGTAGCTTGCCAAACCTTAAGATGTATAATAATAACACTGACTTAATATACTGGGATGACCCTAATGAACTCGTTGAAAGATTAAAATTATTACTCGCTTCAAAAGATGCAGGCAACACTAATCATGATAATGAAATTTTATCTATCATCGAAGAATTAAAAGAAGCTAAAATAATTAAGGAATAAATTCATATAAACTTAAGATTTTGAGCCAGTAATTCAGAATCATTCATACTGAACATAAATCTTTTAAATATTATAATATTAATTGTAAGTACGGAAAAAGTTATTTAATAATGAGTAAAGCCGATATTATAAATGAAATACATAAGAACGTTAGGATAAATTTCCCTAGAAGGTATGTCATTATGAAAGGCATAGATGATTTGTGGCAAGCAGACTTAATTGATATGCAATCAATTTCCGAACAGAATAAACATTTCAGATTTATTCTTGTAGTTATTGATACATTTTCTAAATTTGCTTGGGCTTATCCTTTGAAAAGTAAAAATAAAGAAATAGTATGTAACGCTTTTAAAATTTTACTCAACAAAGGTCGTGTGCCAAAAAACTTGCAAACTGATAATGGAACCGAATTTTATAATAATGAATTTCAAAAACTTATGACATTATATCATATCAATCATTATTCTACGTTTTCAACAAAAAAGGCTTCTATAGTTGAACGATTTATTAGAACATTGAAATCTAAATTGTACAAAGAATTCCATTTAAATAGTAGTTATAACTGGATAGATTGCACACTAAGTTCTGTTATATGGAAATATAATCATACATATCATCGAACAATTAACGAAATACCAGCAAAGGTTAACAATAACAATGAAAAACTTATATTAGACAGATATATGGGTTTAGTTAAAAAAAATACTAAAATCAATAAGTACAAACTAAATGATTATGTGCGTATCAGTAAGTATAAGGGAACTTTTGAGAAAGGATATACTCCCAATTGGTCAACAGAACTTTTTAAAATACGAAAAATACAAGATACTGTCCCATATACCTACTTACTTGAAGATTTAAGAGGTCGTCCTATTTTGGGTGCATTCTATACTCAAGAGCTACAAAAAACAAAACATACTGACTTATATTTAGTGGAAAAAGTACTTAGAAAAAAAGCAAATAGGGTTTTAGTAAAATGGTTAGGTCTGCCATCTGATGAAAACAGTTGGATTGATAGTTCCAATATACTATAAAATATATATATATTTATCACGTTTCTATCAAATAATGGCCAGTCTTATAATGTGCATTGGAGAGAGTAGTCTTCTTAATTGGCTCATAAATAACTTACCAGTTGAATTACACTTACCAGGATACAATTATTGTGGACCTGGTACAAAACTATTAAAGAGACTTTCACGTGGAGATAAAGGAGTGAATAAATTAGACGAATACTGTAAGGAACACGATATTGCATATCACAAGTCGTCTAATTTAAAAGATCGTCATAAGGCTGATTTAAATTTATTAGAAATGGCGAAGAAACGTGCAGTTGCATCAGATGCAAGTACAGGTGAAAAATTGGCGGCTTGTCTAGTAAGTAATGTTATGTCAGGAAAAATTAAAACTGGTATGGGCGTAAAAACTGGTACCGGAAACTCTTTCAAAACAACAGCATCCGGAAAAGGTCTTAAAAGTAAATTTAGAAATATCATTACCGTTACAAAAAAGCACATGAAAAAGTTTAAACCAAAATGCAATAAAGTAGCAATTGAATTAGCTATGGCAGCGGCAAGAGAATTAGCTGATAACTCGGAAATAAAACTTCCCCGCATTATTCCTATACCAAAAACTGGAGGGTTGTTACCTTTGATTCCTATTTTTGCTGGATTATCAGCAGCGGGAGCATTAGCTGGTGGTGCAGCAGGTATTGCTAAAACTATAAACGAATATAAGATGGCTAAAAAGCTGTACGATGAATCAAAGAGACACAATGAAAAAATGGAAGCGCTTTGCATCGGAAAAGGACTTCATCTAAAACCACATAAAAATGGACTGGGAATTTTTGTAACAAATAAAAAAAACTAAAAAATCGGCTACCCAACCGAGCTTTAACCAACTTTGACATTTTAAAGTATGGAAATTGTATCCCACATTTTAGAGGCGTCTATATGAGAGATGAGCTTCCTAAATGTCCATTAAACATAGAATGTGGAGTTATTAATTTAGACAGTTCTGAAAATTCAGGTTCTCATTGGGTAGCCTATGCAAAACATTTGAACTATATTGAATACTTTGATAGCTATGGAAATCTTAAACCACCTAAGGAATTTTTAAATTATGTTGGTACGAAAATCCGGTATAATTATGATAATATACAGCGTGACCACCCTTTCAACTGTGGACATCTGTGCTTAAATTTTTTAAAGAAGTTTTGGAATAAGCGTGGTATAAAATGAGCGGCAACGTTTAAAAGCGATCAGTATATAAGCATGTCTAAAACATTAACTATCTCAGGAAACAAATCGGAATTAACCTCACACTTTCAACCGCCATTATTCTTACCTGATCAATACGAGTGCGGTTTATTATATTTTTCCGTTTTAAACTCGGTTCCAAATTCTCGGATTGATAACAACAATTTGTCTGTTATCAGAATCGAATGTGATCTTGTACATGGCTCATTCTCCAACGGACTACCAACTCATATTATTCATGAATTTTTACCGAATTTATCAAACACTGCTAATCATTATCGGTATATAGAAATACCACAAAACGTTATTTACTTTCCAGTAAACAAAGACATAATTTCGTCTATATCAGTTAAGATTGTTGATCGTTTTGGGTTTTATATTGATTTCGCGCAAGAACATATTGAACTAAGACTTCATTTGAGGAAAACACAATGATTTTACATTATAAAACGTCGTCTGCTAATATAAGACATATTAACTCTAAGACCACTAAGGTGTGTAGACGTAAATATAAATTTAAAAAATTAACCAAAGCCAATAAACAATTCCTAATAGCTTTAGGTTTTAAACTATGAATATGTTACAAATATCTGAATTACCACATTTTGATAACTCTATAGAGAGTTACGAAGTACATTCTTATAATCCTTATAATAACAGTTTTAGAGAAAATGATGAAATTAGAATCCCCATACACCAACAAGACATTTACGTGTTACCGTCTGCCAGTTCAATTTACATTGAAGGTCAAGCAAAGTTCTTGGGAAAAGATGGAAACCCAATCAGGAAATTAGTTACATTTACCAATAATCCTGTGTTGTTCTTGTTTCAAGACATTAGATACGAAATAAACGGTATCGAAATAGATCGTATCAAAAATTCGGGTATAACATCTACAATAAAGTCATATGTTTCAATGAACGACGCTGAAAATAAAATTGCAGCTTTGTGGGGGTGGAATATTTGTGGTGGATTTCAAAATGATGGACATTTTAGCGCTATTTTACCGCTAAATAAAATTTTAGGTTTTGCTGAGGATTACAATAAAATTGTAATAAATTGTAAACATGAACTTATACTGAATAGAAGTAATACCAATATTAATAGTATCATAATAGCTGATGATGTTACACATTTTCAAATAGATGTTCAAAAAGTACAATGGCGTGTACCACATGTAAAAGTATCAGATCGGGAAAGATTGGTACTTCTTAAACATTTAGAACGAGATAAACCTATTCAGATGGCGTTCAGAAATTGGGATTTATATGAATATCCATTGTTTCCTAAAACTACAAAGCATTCTTGGTCGATCAAGACAGCATCACAACTAGAGAAACCTCGCTATGTCATTTTTTGCCTGCAAACTAATAGGAAAAATAATAAAAGTAAAGATAGTTCATTATTTGATCACTGTGACGTTGCTAACGTAACACTATTTTTGAATTCTCAATATTATCCGTATGAACCCCTTAGTTTAAATTTTGCAGACAACAAATATACTATATTATATGAAATGTATGTGAAATTTCGTCAGTCGTATTACAACTGTCCTGCAGACCCGTTACTTAACTTCAATAATTTCAAAAACATAGCTCCTTTGTTCATTATTGACTGTTCTAGACAAAACGATACTTTAAAGACAGGTCCTGTAGATGTTCGTCTTGAAATTGAATGTTCAACGCCAATACCAGACAACACGACTGGATATTGCTTAATTATTAACGACCGGCTTGTAGAATACAAACCTTTAAGCAACATAGTACGCAGGTTATCATGACTGCCATTGTAGATATTCAAGGATTTAAAACGGAAGCAAATGAATTTATTCTGAAAGTAATAGCTATAATATGGCATAGAAAAATTCAAGTATTTCTAATCAAGCCACCTTTCCCATTTTACAATTTGACAAAATCAGAAAGACGTCAAGTGTGTTGGATTGAACGTAATAGGAGAATATTCTGGAACGAAGGATTTATACCATATTCTAATTATCAACATTTGATTCAAAACGTATTAAGGGGTAAGCATATTTACACAAAAGGTTTAGAAAAGGTGTCATGGTTAAAACTAATTTTAGAAAATGATGATATTTCTATAAATAATTTAGAAGATATAGGATGCCCTAATTTTTTAAGTCTGTATGATCAATATAAAGAGTTAAATATGTATTTACCACGACACAACATGTGCTTTAAAGAATGCATTGTGCGTAAAGAAATGGTGTTTGGATAATAATTTTTTAGTATAAATAGTTGTAGTGCAGTGTGTGTTGTCTAATAGAATAGTAGAACATAACTAGTTAAGACAATTTAATGCATAATGTGCTTACGGTAATAGTTACTTCATCATGGTCTTGAATATTGGAGATCGAATGCAGGTAGTGATAGTAGAAAAGCGATTATATGGACTTCATATTGTAAAAATTTTAAACCATGATCAATATAATGCTATTTTAATACCTTATCCAACAGAAAATGGTAAAAGTTCTAAAATCTATTTTGAAGGATTAAAGCTATGGGCACGTATAATTAGAATTAAAAATAATCTAGTTGACATGATCGAAGAAATTTAATGATACTAAGTTAGTACTAACATTAATTAGATAATAAGATAAATATTGTGAATAGTTGTAAATAGTGTGTATGAAATGTTGTAAAATGTTGTGTGTTGAGAGAATAAAATTTTTTTAAATACTTATGAGTACCTATTTTTTTGCCAACGAAACCTCGAAAAATCTTGAGAAACTAGAACCATTAACGATAGCTCGAAATCATGCACACCCACATAGGTATACAAAACCTAATTTACAAATAGAGGTAGAGGGTGTAAGAACCCTCATTATGATCTCTGGAGCGCAAACGATCTCATCTCACCTACTAGCTGTACACCTGCTGACTAATTAACGAGGCACAAGGTTGGAAGGTCAGACGACAATATGTCACCTGCGAATGTATGATTGGGGTTTATGGATACAGCACGCGAGCGAAGCGAGATTATGTGCTGTATCCATAAACCCCAATTATACCCTACTCATTAGCCCAAAATACCCGAAATCAAAATACCAATATTCAAAAGGCCAGACAGAAACACACATACCTACAGATGATTATATATTACAATACAAGAAATCAGAATGCCCTTACAAAAATCCATTAGCCCAAAATACCCGAAATCAAAATACCAATATTCAAAAGGCCAAGTACAAGTATGTTTAATATAAATAATTTAATATGCATTACGGTCGAATAACCTAAACCCAAAAAATAAATTTACGATAATATCCTATTAATACTGAAATATTCAACCACAAAATACTTTTTTTAACGTGAGGTAAATCCTACATTTGAGACCGTATTCTTAGCATTCCATGGATTCTCCGTGCGGGCGCCCCGGGTCCATAGCGTGGCACAGGGGGGAACACCCCGACGGCGTCTGGGACTTGCGACCCATTCGAGTAGGTTTAGGGTGGCCACCTTACTATGCGCATAAACGATCACCTTCCACCGTCAACAATGTTCCCCCCCCCTGCCCAACCAGATTTGGTAAGATCCTATCAATGCCGCTTTGGATACTCGTTTTAATAAAGAGCTTACTGAAGCTTTTGGCAATTCAAGGTCCTTAAATAAATTATACAGGGATTTAGCTGGAATTCCCCTTGCTCCTACTTCTACGGCACAGAGTTTAACCACATAGCCATTTTTGGTTAACTCATTGGTCAAGTTAAAGTATTTATTTGTCTTCATGGCGTGGTCCTTCGGTATGTTGGTCTCCCACGGCACCGTCAGCTCCACGAGCACCGCACGCCTGTGTATCCTCGAAAACAGGAATATGTCGGGTCTGGATGACGAGGCACATACATCCTCCGGGATTTTGTAGTGTTTTTCATACGTGTCTGAGAGTATTCCAATCGGCGGCAGCCATCAAAATTGAGTATGGCTTTTGAGGTACTTTCTTTGAACAGCCTTCCTTTACAAACGCAATGTCATTTCTTTTGTTTGTGGTTAATCTCTTTTTCGCTCTCGCTACCGCCAAACTGACAGCCTCACGTATGATTTCCAATACCCCATCGTGTCGGCGTGAGTAATGACCCCGGTCTAGTAACGTCCTACAACCTACCAGCAGGTGCCTAGCAGTTCCAATCGCTTCTCCACATGCATTACATGTTTTATCTGTGACTTTCCCCCACCTGACCAGATTACTTGGGTCGGGGAGGGTCAATTGAAACGCGTTCAGGTAGAACTTAAGCAAAGCCGGCGACCAGTCGTACAATAAGGTACGCCACTGCAAGGCCATGGGAATACAAAATTCGCCCAGAGTAAGCCATTCATTCTGCATCTCCAGGTTCATCGCGTGCACCTTATAGGCATCGCTCTCATCCTGCTCCAGAAAAGATTTTGTAATGTCTTTATCTGTTTGTCTCCGAATACTACCCAACCCCGCTCGACCAGTCTGCGAACCCACCATGAATTTCTTGTGGAATTGGAGGCGTGACTCAAGTTCTGCTATATTTTTATCCTTTGGAAGAGTTTGAACGATTTTGTCTCTTGATTTTGCCAAGACGTGCATTTTAGTAACTCTTAGATGTTTATAGAGTTCCGACGGCTTCTTAAACGTCATTCCGAAGTTATTAGAGGCTATGTAATTGTATAATGCCGACGGGTCGGACGATTGAGCTAGCCCTAGCCACGACTTCAACGTCTTCGTAACATTCGCATCTAATTTTCTGAGAAGGTTTTGGCTCATATCGTACACAAGAAACGGCCAGTTTAGACGTGATGTTAAATAGTTGTCGTATATCCATGCTTTCTTGACGTTACCAATTGGTTGTTGGTCTACCTTTTTTATGTCAACAATGAAACTTTCAATTATGTCGTCCAAAGCTGGAGAACAACCTCTGTTATCTATCTTTCTGCCAAGATATTTGAAAGGCACGGTTTCCGATATAATAGAAACTTTTTCCCCGCCTATAGCAAGCCCGGGGTCATATGACGTAAACTAAGTACCCCGCCTACCCAGACATAGACAGTAGCATTTGCTAGGTTTTGTCCTCATTCCATCTGTCCATGTACAGAATTGATCCACTTTCTAGTCATTCAAGTCTATTTTAATGTATTCGATAATAATGTATGACGAAGTAAATCTATGCTGAATAAAATAATGTTTGCATGCCCAGTTTAGGCAGAACATGATGTACTTAATCTTAAGCATAATTGTAACATCTTTTATACAATGTTCTAGCAAATAAAGATATATTATTATTATTATTATTTACGCAGTAGGTCTTGGCACTGCCTTGGGATGCGAGTCAGGATTGCGAGGTCGCAATCCTGACTCGCAGCCCAAACGTATTAAGTTATTTCGATTTCGGGTATTTTGGGCTAATATATTTTAAGTAAAGGCATTATGATTTCTGGTATTGTGATGGTATGATGGTAGGTATACCCATACAGATACGAGTATACACGTTAAACTTATAACACCACTCGTTTTAGTCGGGGGTTAAAAGACAATCTGTATTTATTCTGTAGCCTTTATTTTTAACGCAAGGGAAAATTCTCATGGATGTTAAGCTGGACTTCTACCGACTAAAAAACCTTACATATCTTGCCCAAGAGCCTACGGTTGGGAGCCCCGGGTATGATATCCCAGGACTTGTATATTCTGTAGCTAACTAACAGTGTTCAGAACAGCTTAGGTAAGTATTTTTATTCGTTCAATGACTTCTATGCAGCACATCCTACCGATAAACTTTAAATGCAATAAATGGTATGTGGTAGGTATAGTAACTAGATCTTTATGACAAATACTCTTTGGTTACTATTGGTAATTTGGTTTACTAATTAAATACTATTTAAATTCAAGTAATTGCTGTAACTTCAATTTGCAGTGGAGTAGCAGTCAAGTACCTACCCGTCATAGAATCTTGAAGGCCGTTGGAATTAGAAAGTTATCACGCTTATGTATTAAAATGTATATTATCGTCCTCATTTTATTGTTCTGTCAGGTTTATGGTAAGATTTGTATTATTTTACATTTCCTAAGTAACTACTGTTTCATTTTCAGAGTCAGGCGGTACCCGCGGTACTAGTCGGTATTCAATTTATATTAATTATGTAGGCACAGAAAACTTTGGCATAATCTCAAGCCGAGAAACCCCAAGAATAAGAAGAAAAAAATTTTAACAAAAAAGAAACCGACTTCAAACAAAACTAATAACTGAAAAATAAAATTCACTTAGCACAAAGTTAGTACATTCTGATGTATCAGATATCATTAAATATAATACAGAAATCGGTGCCCAGTAAAAACTATGTAGGCTTAGGTAGACATTATTAATCTTTCTCATAGTCATATTGGCACCGACTTCAGTATTATATTTAATGACTAGCTGACCCGCGCAACTTCGTTTGCGCCACATAAGAGAGAGTATTACCTGTTCCCGTCGCATTTACTCCCGTCACGTTGCGTTTACTCCCGTAGCGTCTCGTCGTTAATATTCAATACTACGTGAGAGAGAGAGAGAAAGGTTTGTCGTCGCGTGTATTGCCGTCGCATTATTTTTAAGAACAATTTCGTTTACGAAAGAGGTATCCCGTGGCATTAATGTAGAAAAAATTGATTGCCATTAAAATGGTTATTGTGCACCAACCCAAAGATAGACACATGCTATCGCGCAATTTTTTTAAGAAGAGAAACAATTTTGTAGTAGGTACATATTTTTTACATAACTATAAATATGTACGCAGCACACGCAACGAAGCTCTCAAAAGGAATAACTTTTCCAACGTTTTTGAAACATTTACTATTACTGCTCTGCTCCTATTCGTTGTAGCGTAATGCTATATAACCTATGACACTGCAAAATAACGTAGCTTTCTATTGGTGAAAGAATTTTTAAAATCGGTTCAGTAGATCCCGAGATTACCCCTTACAATTTAACAAATATACAAACACCCAAACTTTACCTCTTTATAATATTAGTTTAGATGATATCTGATAAATCAGAATATACTAACTTTGTGCTAAGTAAATTTTATTTTTCAGTTTTTAGTTTTGTTTGAAATCGGTTTCTTTTTTGTTAAATTTTTTTTTTCACTATTTTTAATGTCATGTGGACTGAAAATCTATCTATCTTGGTGTAAAGTTCTCGACAGTACAAATTAATCAAACCCAAACACAAAGTAACTGCTGTATATCGTTAGGGAATTCTCTCTACTGTCGTTCGTCTCCATCATCAGATCGACTCCAGACATTCATTAAGTTGTACTACTTTAAAACCCTTAATAAAAAAAATTATAAACGCCCTAGATGCCCCTACAATTTTTAAAAGTTCCTTTCGATTTCTCCAGGATGCCATAATCAGATCCTGGCTTCCTTAAAATGGGACCACCTTGGGAGTATCTATTTTCGAACGAAAAAAAAATCTAAATCGGTCCATAAACGACGGAGTTCTGCGCGAACAAACATAAAAAAAAAATAAAAAAACGGTTGAATTGAGTAACCTCCTCCTTGTTTGAAGTCGGTTAAACAATATTACTCACGCAGCACACGCAACGAAGCTCTCAAAAGGAATAACTTTTCCCCCGTTTTTGAAACATTTACTATTACTGCTCCGCTCCTATTCGTTGTAGCGTGATGCTATATAACCTATGACACTCCACATTAACGTAGCTTTCTATTGGTGAAAGAATTTTTAAAATCGGTTCAGTAGATCCCGAGATTACCCCTTACAATTTAACAAATGTACAAACACACAAACTTTACCTCTTTATAATATTAGTATAGATGAAAGTTGAAGAAGCGAAAGTTGTTTGCCAGGATCGTAGCAAGTGGAAAGCCATAGTCTCTGCCTACCCCGTTGGGAAACAGGCGTGATGTTATGTATGTATGTGCTAAGTAAATTTTATTTTTCAGTTTTTAGTTTTGTTTGAAGTCGGTTTCTTTTTTGTTAATTTTTTTTTTCACTATTTTTAGTGTCGTGTGGACTGACAATCTATCTATCTAGGTGTAAAGTTCTCGACAGTACAAATTAATCAAACCCAAACACAAAGTAACTGCTGTATATCGTTAGGGAATTCTCTCTACTGTCTTTCGTCTCCATCATCAGACCGACTCCAGACATTCATTAAGTTGTACTACTTTAAAACCCTTAATAAAAAAATTTACAAACGCCCTAGATGCCCCTACAATTTTTATAAGTTCCTTTCGATTTCTCCAGGATGCCATAATCAGATCCTCGCTTCCTTAAAATGGGACCACCTTGGGAGTATCTATTTTCAAACGAAAAAAAAATTTCTAAATCGGTCCATAAACGACGGAGTTCGGCGCGAACAAACATAAAAAAAATAAAAAATAAAAAAAACGGTTGAATTGAGTAACCTCCTCCTTGTTTGAAGTCGGTTAAACAATATTACTCACGCAGCACACGCAACGAAGCTCTCAAAAGGAATAACTTTTCCCCCGTTTTTGAAACATTTACTATTACTGCTCCACTCCTATTCGTTGTAGCGTGATGCTATATAGCCTATGACACTCCACATTAACGTAGCTTTCTATTGGTGCAAGAATTTTAAAAATCGGTTCAGTAGATCCCGAGATTACCCCTTACAATTTAACAAATATACAAACACACAAACTTTACCTCTTTATAATATTAGTATAGATAATCTGATAAATCATAATACTAACTTTGTGCTTAGTGAATTTTATTTTTCAGATTTTAGTTTTGTTTGAAGTCGGTTTCTTTTTTGTTAATTTTTTTTTCCACTATTTTTAGTGACGTGTAGACTGAAAATCTATCTATCTAGGTGTAAAGTTCTCGACAGTACAAATTAATCAAGCCCAAACACAAAGTAACTGCTGTATATCGTTAGGGAATTCTCTCTACTGTCTTTCGTCTCCATCATCAGATCGACTCCAGACCTTTATTAAGTTGTACCTACTACTTTAAAGCCCTTAATAAAATAATTTACAAACGCCCTAGATACCCCTACAACTTTTAAAAGTCCCTTCGATTTCTCCAGGATGCCATCATCAGATCCTGACTTCCTTAAAATGGGACCACCTTGGAAGTCCTATCTATTTTCGAACAAAAAAAAAATTTAAAAAACGACGGACTTCTGCGCGAATAAACATAAAAAAAATATGCATATACTGTCAAATTGAGTAACCTCCTCCTTTTTTGAAGTCGGTCAAAAAGCAAGCAAGATTACTGTAGACCGGGCATTAGATAAATTACGTTATTAACAAATATGTATTATTATGGTCGCCTTATTATTATTATTAAGTAAAATTAATGAGATTAGTATCCCTCCGGACCCGTGGCACCCCTGGATGATATAGTAATTGAATGTGCACTATTAAATCGTCATTATTGATGTCTGCTCATTATTACGATATACGGATTTGATTTATTTAAAGGCTTCCCGAATATTATCAGATGGAAGAAGTGGTAAGGCTGCTGTTATGCCCACAATTCTTCTTTCAGCCTTTGTTTTTGTGTACTCCAAAGACTTGGCAATGCTTGCAATGCTTCACACTGTCGTGTACTGGAAATTCCTCGGTTTCGCTGAAAGACTTATTTTGTAGTTCTACTAATTTCAAACCGGAAGGAAAAATACTACACCCGAGGAGAGTATTGTCAAGTTGTATGTACTGATTCGATATTAAATGTTGTTCTTAACGTACGTATTTTATTTACAAAGAATACACTACATCTTATGGTGGCACAGCACTATTTGTCGGTAGTGTAATGGGTATTAAAAATACCTTTTACACCACCAGTGCTGCTGCAGCTCTTTGGTAGTGTAATGGGTATTAAAAAATACCCTTGACACCACCGGTGGTGCAAGACGGTGGTGTCAAGGTTCCGATATGAAAGTAAAAGTTATTTTACAGAATTTAAAAATGGAACTCTCTGCTAGCATAATTATTTTTTTTATTATTTGCGAGACGCCGAGACTGTGAATTGTTTTATTGTAGCTTTTTCTGTCAGATTTTTTCTGTAGTTTAAGTTAATTAAAACATTTTGTTGATTAAGCGGCAATTTGCAGCTAGTATATTTGTTGCTTGGTGAGTTTACACATATCTTGAACGTGATTATCATCATGACGATGTACGTAAGGACCGAATTAAATATCAACACTTACGAAAATTACGATTATATACGATTTTCTTTTTACATATTTTACGATTCAGTTGTCTAGCCACATAAATTGTAAAACTTTTGCTTATATGGGCATTGCATAGAAGCTTCATTACAGATTACAATATAAAACTTTGCTATGTGATTTGACACACACAGAGCAACACGAACTGCATAAGGCGCGCGTTGCTCCATGTTTGACACAAGAACAGAAACGAATCCGTGATAATTGGTGTCGTAAAATATTAAAAAGTTCTACAGTCTTTAGTTGTATATTATAACTATAATGTGCAACTTCGTTTGCGTCAAAGAGTAAGAGAGTGTTTACATTTACACGAGAAACTCGCCGCTAAGTTTTCTATTGGCTCCGTATTCGGAAAACAAGGAACGAAAACGGCGAGAACTTGCAAATCATATCCACATTCTCGTTTATCGAGCTTTTCTTGTATTGGAGTGCCCTTAAGGTATATTGCCCACTAGTTTTGGCAATAATATGCGGCTACGAAATGCTGCCGTCAGCGCCGCCCGCGCCCCTGGGAACTAAACTAGAGGGGGGGGGGGGGGCACAACAAAATTAGCACTAAAATCCTTATTGAGTCGTCACGGTCCGTCTATCTGTCACCGCCACCTGTGTGACTGAGACGGTATCTCATGAGACGTGATAGCTGGACACCTGAAAATTGACACAAATTACTTATGTATATCCGCTATACCAACGAATTCTAAAAACAGAAAAATATAAGAAGGACGCTCCCATTTCACAAACGTAATTTTTTTCCTGTGTGAATTGTATTCGCGCATAGAACCCTGTGTACACTTAGACGGTTTTTTCTCGAGATGTTAGACAATATACTACAGTGTGCTTGAATATCAAAGGACAATGATAATTATATTTTTATTATTCTATAATTTATCTACAAAGAGCGCTAGACCGCGTGCTTGTTGAAGGTTCGATCCCGGTATTTAATGTGTGGAGATTTCTACACATAAAAAACAAAATATAAACAGGTCAAGTGGTAGTCGAATTCACGTACGGATGGTTCGGTACCAAAAAACCATCAAAATATCAAGTGTTTTATACGGGAGCCCGCTTTTATCCCGTTTCTACAAGCTTTTATTTAACTTGCCATGTATAGGTATATAGGTATGCATGTAAGGTACATTTTTTTTAGAATTTATTGTTAATAGCGGCAAAAGAAATAAAATACATCATCTGTGAAAATTTTAACTCACGGCCATCATGGTTTATGAGATACGACTGGTGACGGACATTCGGACCGCAGAGCCTCAGTTTTAGAGTTACTCTTTGGGTACGGAACCCAAGATCGAAATGGATTCCGTTGAAAAGGACCTTGAGTTTAAATTTTACTTCATTCGTTCAAAATGCTAAAAAGACTATGTTATTTTAGGATTACACGATGAAAGCCGGAAACTGACACCGGAACCAGATGACCAGATTGCTCGTGTAGTCGGAGGTAGTATTGCCGCAGAGGGAAAATACCATTACCAGGTCTCGCTGAGGAATAGTTCCAACATTCATTTCTGCGGAGGATCTATATTGAACAGACGGTGGATCCTAAGTGCTGCTCATTGTACTGTTACGTAAGAATGTTTAAAAATGAACACTGATAGCTTGAGGTATTTTGGGAACTATGACTGTTCTATTGACAGCGATTAGGACGTCAAACCGCCAGATGAAATGACAACCCGGAAAAGGTCGCAGGCAGGAACTGGGTGCGGAAATCATGAGGCAGTGTGTTGTGGCGTAAATTGGAAGAGCCCTACCGTGCTTTCCATGGAAGGATTCTTCGGCGAAACGTGCTTTCTACGAGTACCTAGTTATTTCTGCCAACCGCGCTTTCTATGAAAGGAGACGTCTACCAAAAATGATTCTGTCAACAGATTATTCGAACAAACGAGTTTCGGATTAACGTTCCAGGGTCACATCCAACAGTAGACTGTTAAGAACTGATCTGATTGATTGATATCATACTGTCAAAATCGGTACATTCCTAGCACCAAGGTGGAAAAAAAATATATACGCGCAAGATTTCTTGGTTGTTCTTAGTAAGGCGCAACAGTAAAAAATATATCAGGAAATGGATAGTCGCCGGTTGTAAAAGTTTTTTTTTAAATTTTCAAGCCCCGATATAAGGCCTTCAACTAGACTTAACGACTTAACTGGCAACTGAAACCCACGGCCTAGGTGCCTTCCGAAGTATGGAAACGCTCGAGACAAATGAATGAATGAATGAAATGAAAATGAAATGAATGAAATGAATGAAATGAATGAAATTAATGAAATGAATGAAATGAATGAAATGAACGAAATGAACGAAATGAACGAAATGAACGAAATGAACGAAATGAACGAAATGAACGAAATGAACGAAATGAACGAAATGAACGAAATGAACGAAATGAACGAAATGAACGAAATGAACGAAATGAACGAAATGAACGAAATGAACGAAATGAACGAAATGAACGAAATGAACGAAATGAACGAAATGAACGAAATGAACGAAATGAACGAAATGAACGAAATGAACGAAATGAACGAAATGAATGAATGAAATGAATGAAAATGAATGAAATGAAAAAATCTTTATTCATATAGGTCACAATGTAACGCTTATGAACGTCCAAATGATTGCTTCTACATTTACATTTACTGCCAGATTCGCAAAGCAATAGGTAGAGCTGGAGAAAAAAAGAACCTGGCAATAAAACTCCAGCCACTCTTTTAACATCCAGTAGGTAATTACAAATCATTCAACAACTACAGAGGTGTAATTGTTGAATGATTTTGATGAGATTTGTACACGCGAGTTTTCATTAAGCAATATCCTTTTTTAAACAAAATTCGTCTAGGTACATAATTTACATAATTACATAATTTTTTTTTGTGTGTTGACTTGGAGCGCCTTAAACCCACGCATTTTTATCATCTATATAGTCTTGAATTGTATAATATGCCTTGCTACATAATTTGGCTTTAATGGTAGCTTTGACAAAGTGATCACCCATCCGAGTACCAGCCATAGCGAAGATGACTACCGCAGTGACCGTTTACAGAATATGAGTCAGCGAGGCTGCGAGCGCTTCCTTTTACTCGGTATAAGGGGATTTTTATACTTAAAAAAAAACACTTGTTTTCAGTCGTTCTCCATCGTCTTTTCATATAATGGTTGGTACGCATAAACTAAATCAAGGTGGTGAAAAGTATTTAATAGAAAAAGTCATCAATCATAATTTCATCCGAGCAACATTCAAGTATGATATTAGCTTGCTGAAGCTTAAAAAGGAAATTACATATAACAATAGAGTGGAACATATTGCATTACCTACGGTGGATACTCCAGCTGGCAAGAACGTGGTGCTGACCGGTTGGGGATTGACTTCCGTAAGTAGACTAAGGCAATTGTCTATCTTAACTCACACCATTCACACACTCCCTGCCTCGGTTTTCCCAAACGCCTACAGTATGGGGTTTTTCAAAAGGGGTCTTAGAAGGTTTTTACAGGGTCGGCAGCGCGTGTGTAGCGCCTCCGGGATTGCATGCGTTCATAGGCAGCGGTGACCACCAGTCCATCTGGTGGGCCGTATGCTTGTCTGCCTCCTTAGTGATATAAAAAAAACTCTTGGGTATAGTTATTGATAAAAATATGAACAGGAAGGCACAGGTAGATAGAGTTTGTGGCAGGGTAAATAGATTTGTATATGTGTTGGCTAAACTTCGAAAAACGTCAAATCCTAACACAGTGCTTATGGCATAATCATGGTTACATTGCGTCTATTTTGAACTACGGCTTAATTCTTTGGGGAAACTCGACGCATGTTAGTAGAGCTTTTATCGCCCCAAAAAGAGCTGTCAGAGCTATATGTGGTGCTGCGCCGTGGCACTCCTGCAGACCATTATTTAAGAAATTTAATTTGTTGACACTCCCTGGCATGTACATTTACCAAACAGCAACTTTTGTAAAAGAACACCCTGCATTATTTACAAAAGCAAAAGAAGTGGTCCTAAGGAATACCAGAAACCCCGATAGGATAGTCTTGCGAAGGGTCCCGAGAACTAGGTTATACCAAAAAAAACTGTTTTGCAATGTGTGGTTATGTTTATAATGCTTTACCAAATTATTTAAAGAAGTACCCCACTACTCTTTTCAAGGCTAAACTTAAAGCCTGGCTGCTGGACAGATGTTTTTACTCTGTACAGGAATTCATGGAATTTTAATATTTAACATTGTAATTATGAATATATTATTTTAGACATTTATTTTGACCTAGAATTTGTAAAATGCATGGACTAAGTGGGTACAAATTAAAAAGTATGTAATATGTACTGATCTTGACATTATAATAATACTTGACATTGAATACAATAAAATATAATTTGGTAACATATGAAGAATGTTTCTGACATAGTTATTAATTCTGTTTTCTTTCTGACATTGAATTTGTAAAATGTATTGACGAAGTATAAATAAATATAATTAGTATTTTATCTCGACATTGTAATAGTGCTAGACATTGAATACATTAGATAAAGGTACCTAAACTGGTGAAAACAAAAATGAATGATTTTGACATGGTAACATTATTAATATTATAACTGGTAACGAAATGTAATGAAAACGTAATTTAATGCATGGAATTGTACCTACATTTGTGTTGAATAGGGATTGTAAATTTAGACAATAATCATTATAATATTGTATAATGATATTTGCATGCCTGATCTGGCGAAATGTTTTTGTGTCAAATTTTTATAACATCTCAAACTGTACCACATTTCACGTGAATAAATAAATTTGAATTTGAATTTGAACCATTTTGCTATTCAGGTCAATGGTGACTACTTATTATCATTCAGTCTATTGTGAAATTTATTACGATTCATATAAAGTGATCTACTGAAAACAAAGTCAATAGTACCGCCTGCGCCACTCAGGCAACAAAGACAAGTTGCACCAACTTGCGTATGACTTCGCTTGATAACGTGACTAATAAGTCGACACGTGTTTCGCCTACTCACGAGGCGTTCTCAAGACTGCTTGGTACCCAATTATTACTATGCTAGTTACTAACAATCAGGAGGGTAAAGGTGTTTTCCTGACCTATATCCATTTTCTTGAGAAGTTCGATTCGTTGTGACTTAAATTAGTTGTGTTGTCCTTGACTACTGAACGTTAGGATTGACGAATCGACGGTTTGTGGCGAGTTCTTCTCCCTCCCCAGCTTTGCTATCGTTGGACGATGAATTTTCGCCTGATAGATTGATAATTATGTACAAGCAAATTATGCTATTATAGCTCTAGATAGGTAACTCGTGATAAATCATGATTAAAACAGGAAAAATATGCTATTTTGTAAGGACATCCCGAAATTATTAAAGATATAATATACTAGCGGACGTCACGCGGTTTTACCCGCGTAGCTCCCGTTCCCGTGGGAAATATGGGAATAAAATGTAGCCTCTGTTCACCGGGGATAGTGTAGCTTTCCTACAGTAAAATAATTTTTCAAATCGGGTCAGTAGTTTAGGAGCCTTTTCGATGCCAACAAACAGATCTTTCCTCTTCTTTATAATAATATTAGTATAGAAAAAGAATGAATGTATGAATTTATTTTGGCGAGTAATATCAGTGAAAATAATTTTTGATAATAAGCAGACTTACACCAAGCGAAAAACCGTTTACACAGGCTTTCCCTCTGTAGTCTGTACAGACTTAGGTTTGTTTTGACTCAGGGAATGCATTTACGCGCTGTCATTCCCTTCGCGGGGGCAACTGAGACAGTTTGTGGGACTCCTGGCCCCGGAATGGGTATCACGTCGACCCGGTTAGGGGCGCCCCGGTAATTCGGGGCTGTCCTCAGGGAAGTCAGATGGGTGACTCCCGAAGCTCTATAAGGAGCTAAGGACCACGCCCGCACCTCCACCACTCTTGAGGGCATCCCTCTGTAAGTAGAGGAGGAAGAGAGCGGCTGGTGCTAGCCGCCATGTGACTGTCGTTGGACGGGGTCCCCAGACCTTATGCCCACGGTCAACAAATATTCGGGTGACGCGCGCTAGCTCTCAACACATGCGCCCCCGAACTGCACGGCAGGACGGGAGCATCTACCCGCTTTGCTGCTATTACCTATCAGAGCACTGTTGCTGCCGGCCTTGTCATTAATCACGGCCGGCAGCAACACACACCACCTAGCAACGCACATGTTGGTTCCTCCCGCCTCTGTCGGAATTAGCCGGAGAAGCAAAATTCCCCCACAGAGGAAGGGGAGCGGTCGCTACTCCGTTGCCCAGAATGCACTACGAGGGGGATCCTACCCATTGGGGTCCTGAAAATGGTAGTAGAATTAGGCATAACAGATGCGCCTGTGTTCAAAATAAAACGAAATCCCCTTTGCACTCTGGGCACATACTCACATAGATACATGCGTACATAGCGTCACGCCTTTATCCCCGAAGGGGTAGGCAGAAGTATGCTTCTGCCTATGCCACACGGGGCCACACATTACATACATATTTTATTTTGTTAAACTGTGACATTTTATTACCTAATTCAGCATCGCGGCAAGACGCCCAATCAGCTGATAAAAATTAACCTGACGACTATAACTGTAGAACGCTGTAAGAAAGATCAAACCGGACCCCACGTTGTCGACGCGAGTCATCTCTGCACTTACACTAGAGCTCGGGAAGGAGCTTGTCATGTAAGTAACTACACTTTTTAAATGAGGAATTTATTTTCAACTGTTTTTTTTTGTGCATTACCACGAAGAGTAAAAGGCAACGTCCTACGTAAGCCAACGCGAAGCGGCGCGGCGCGATACCAACAAACAGTTGAAACTTATTGAGGTGGCCTGCGTGACCAAACGCACGTGCGGGGCGGCGCGAAATGGATGGAACTGGCTGCGGTGCCGCCGTGTTTTTTATAATGTCGGAAATAGAAATTTTAATCAATGCAATCCAAGAACGTCCGTCAGCAAACTTAACTGGAGTAATCATCTCGAAAACAAAATTAACAAAGCTACAATCACATTCTGGCAGTGCTGCAAAATGGTAGGAAGCAAGTTGGGGTTGAGCCCCAAGATCAAGAGGCTACTATACGAATCGATAATCAGACACATCGTTGCCTACGGGGCTGGAGTATGGAGGAATACCATGGAATATATTATATGGAATACCATATATACCCATACCACCATAGGTATGGTAGTATGGGGTATGAAGATACAGGGCTAGGCACTTCGGTACACCGAGGTCGCTCCAGGAAGTCTCCGGCAACGTGAAGAGTCTGCTAGACTTCCTGGAGGAACTGGGATGGCAATAGCCATACCACAACACCCCACTCAAAATAGGCGCAGAAATGACGTTGAGTTGCGGAAACCAGCCTCTGAAAACCTAGAACCTAGAACTCCATACATTTTTTCGACCTTTGGCAGTTGTATCAGGCTGATGCAAAGTGCCCACTGAACGGTAGCATCGCCGTCGGTTGCGGCTGTTCGAGACGATTCGCTTTGCACGTATGACATAGCCGCCGCGTCGCACAGCGTCGTGTTGAATTCGCGTGTCACCGCTTCAGAATCGCGGTAGCTTTGAACCGCCTACCTAGGACGTAGCGTTATCCTATTTGAAATCTTACATAGCCATCGTGGTAATAAAGTTCTCAGTTCAAGAGGTCAACAGAAATCATTAAGTCGCTCTCAATTCTTTTTTGTTTTTAAATTTTGCTCGCATTTCATATTTATCCTACTAATCCTATAAATCCTATTTCATATATTTATTATAGCTTATATCTTATACTAGCGACCCGCCCCGGCTTCGCCCGGGTGCAATGCTGATACTAAATACACTAAGTACAGAAAAACTGTGAACTTTAAAGCATTGTGGATCCCAAACCCGCAGGGATACGCGAAATTTTTTTATGTTGTCGTATTAAAGACCATAGTTGCTTATCAAAATATAAGGTGAGACCTTTATACTTTGATACTGAACTGAGAAATTGAACCAAATAAATTTTCCCCCATACATTTCTTGTTTTCATTATTTTTTTAGGCATGAATGAGTCATTTTATGGAAAAGTTGTAGTACTAAATGTTAATTAGCACTATATTTTCTATCCAAAACAAATTTGACATCTTAGATCGTATGTCCACCTATTTTAAAATCCGGACCAGTGTGCGGCCGGCCGGTACGGCCGCAAACGCTACGTCCCGCAATTTTATATCTGTAATATCTTAGTATACTATATTCATTTAAATCATATGCTGTATAGGGCCATATAGATCTATATTAAATAAACAATGTATTTAAGGTATTTAATTGGATAAGGATTGATGATGTATTGGTTAAACCCGCTTCGAAAATAAGCCATTATTTGTCGTAAAAAGTAAATGACTTAAAAATGTTATTGTGGGATATCCATAAGAGATAGAGATATGCCATCGCGAAGTTTTCTGTAGACCTTTAAAATGTGTACAATACTTAGTACATTACTTTGATAAATCTCGTAGGATTCAGCCTGCGTTTGCAATGTAAGCGGAAAAAATGTAATTATTTACGTCATCACATTAGAAACCTCAAAAATAACAGTATTTTTCCACTATTTAATGGATGTTATCTATCTATACTTATAATAAAACTGTAGAGGGTCGGGAGTCTGTACATGGAAGATATTTTGAAAATTTTAAGTGTAGGGCGTTCTCTAATCGATACTGAAGCCGAAAATGTAATTTAAAATTTTCATGTCTGTCTGTCTGTCTGTCTGTCTGTCTGTCTGTATCCCGACTAAGTATCACGCCGAAACTACTGAACCGATTTGAATGATACTTTGTACGATCTAAGCTTATAGTCCGAGGAAGGTTCTTAGATACTTTTGATCCCGATATTTTGCGCGGTTCCTTCAGGAGAGGGGATGAAAGACAAAATAGGGTTTTAGCTATAATTTCTCACTGCGTGGTTCGATTTCAAATATTTGTTTGGTGTCTGAAAGGGAGTACTTTAAGCATTATTCCATACAATTTTCAATATTGAGGGTTATGTAGTTCAGAAATCTCATCATCTTAATCTTTAAGCTCTTTTATGATTAAGCAAACAGGGCCGTTTCACACGCTGCTTGATGAGTCTCATGAAGAAGTACCCCTGCATTCGCACACCTTATGTGACGTAAACGAAGTTGCGAGGGTCAGCTAGTTATACATATAAACCTTCCTCTTTAATCACTCTATCCATTAAAAAAAACCGCATCAAAATCCGTTGCGTAGTTTTGAAGATTTAAGCATACAAAGGGACATAGGGACAGAAAAAGCGACTTTGTTTTATACTATGTAGTGATAGTGATATCATATATTTATTATATCTTATATATTACTAGCTGATGCCCGCAGCTTCGCCCGCGATGGCGCTGTATGTGAAAAATGATTTTTCCGCTTTTCTGTTAAAATTTTTGCTAAATTTTCGTTGCTATAAACCTCACGGAGCCCGAGACCTTTCCAACGAATGCAAAACCGTGGAAATCGGTTCGTGCGTTCTAAAGTTATAGCGTCAGAAAGGAAAACCTGACTTATTTTTATATAATAGATATCTTATATCATATCTATACATATAATAAAATCGTAAACTGTAGGCCAGATGACATCTTTATATAAACTTAAAGAAACCAAACGCTACCTTGAATTTAAATCGATGAGCGCCATCTGTTGGTCACTTTTTGTACTGAAATCTTAAAATTATTTTTTTAAATTCATGTTTAATCATGTATTTGTTTACACGATTGTGTGTAAAAAAATCTAAATAATTTATCCAATTGTCTAGACATATTAAAAACTATAAAAATCCATCAAATTCAATGTTTCATGTCCTAACTATCCATCTATTTTTACTATTTATCCCGAATAAGTATCACGCCGAAACTACTGAACCAATTTGAATGATACTTGGTACATTCCGAGCTTATAGTCCGAGGAAGGTTCTAGGATACTTTTGATCCCGATATGTCGCGCGGTTGTTGCAGGAGAGGGGATGAAAGACAAAGAGGGGTTTTCAGTTGTAATTTCTCAACCCGTGATTTCAAATATTTTTTAGTGTTGGAAAGGCATTGTTCCACACAAGTTTCAATATTAAGGGTTTTGTAGTTCAGAAATTAGAGACATCTCAACTTTCGCTAAACCTATAATTCAAGGGTTCCTTTGAATGTAAGGGTGTTTACTTAGTCATAAATGAACTTAAAGATTAAGAGTATTGTAGGGACTGAATTGTTATAGAATAGACTGAATCTTTAAGTTCTTTTCTGATTAAGCCAACAGGGCAGTTTCACACGCTCCTAAGCGTCTGATGAAGAAATACCTCTCCTTTCATAGACCTTATGTGACGTAAACGACGTTGCGAGGGTCAGCTAGTAATATAATAAATGTGAAAGTTTGTGAAGATGTTTGGATGTTTGTTACTCACAACACGCTCTATCGGCTGAACGGATTGGGCGGAAATGTAGGCAGAGATAGGTTATAGTCTGAAATAACACATAGGCTACTTTCATCCCGAGAAAATGTTCCCACGGGAAGTGGGAACGGGTACAGAATTTCACATGGGCGAAGCCGCGAGCGTCATCTAGTATAATAATAATTAGTAATTAATGTGGCAAGTCGCACGACCATCGCCAGTCGCAGGCTTGCTGCGATGTATTGGTAAATAAATATATAGGTAATCGCTCCGAGTAGGAACTAGGAACGCCACCAAGTCGCGCTGCATGCGGCCATATTGAATTCACATTTTAACCGCCTCCAAAAAAAGGAAGAGGTTGCTCAATTCGACTGAATAAACCTATGTTCTTTATGCTTTCAGGGTGATTCGGGAGGGCCGCTTGTTGAAGGGAATTTTCTTGTAGGAGTTGTCTCCTGGGGTACGCCTTGTGCCGTGGGCCGTCCTGACGTGTTCACTAGGGTAATGCACTACAAAGACTGGATTATGAATCAAATGAAAAAGTGAAATGATAGAAAAACACATACCATATATGCATACGTATGCATTTACTACTTATAATCTCCTTTCCTACCTCAATCCTCTCTTCAGAATGCTATGATACCGTTAAAGGGAAATCTCAACATCCTCGGTAGGTACAGACGTTCGATGTAAGTTCAATCACAAAAGTAACATAGAGAGCTGTACATTTTAGCCTCTTAGAATCTAGCAGTCTTAAATAAGGTAAAGCGGTTCTTCACACGCACACCACAATAGAAGCGTCTTCTGTACGTGTAGCAGGTTCGTCCCTGCGACGAATATTGCTCACACCTTTTGGAGTGACTTCGCCAGGTTGGTACTTACTAGACGTATGACACTATCCAGAGACGTGTTATTCGCATTATAGATTGTTTTGAAGTAACAGGGCAGTGTAGAACTATCCCCCGTTCCCAACCGACCACCTGAGTTTTCCACCTGGTTGGTCAGTTAGGAATAAAAGTTCCTAACCGCCCACCTCGTGCACATGGTTGGTCAGTTAGGAATAAAAGTTCCTAACCACCCACCTGGAACTGTATAAAATAAATAATGTCCATAATGTCTACTTTACAATATACCTACATTGTTAATATTTGAATGCCCCATGATTTAAGTAATCAATTCAACAAATTAATTCCTTATTATTTATTGGTATATGCAATTTATTACTATAATTTTATAAGTCGCAAATATTATCTGTCTCTTTTTTTTTTTTTTTTTTTTTTTTTTTTTTTTTTTAACGTGAGGGAAAATCCTCGTAGGATGCTATGCCGGACTCTTACCGACTAAAAAACCTCACGTAACGCCCAACAGCCTATGGTTGAGAGCCCCGGGTAAGCCCTCAGGAAGGATGTCCCGTGACTCCCAACAGACCTACGGCCGCCAATGCGGCCTCGCCCAGGGGGTGGTTCGGGTGCAATCCCGCGTCTATGGGGAGTTTCGGGTGTGACCCCGCTTCTAAGGGGGGGCGTGCGTGAGTGCTCACGTCACGCTGCCGTCATGGGCCTGCTTCTGTAAGGACGGTGAGCGGCCCTCTCACCGTCCTCAGACCCCCGGTCATGGAGGCCGATAGTCCTCGGCGAAGACACGTCGGCGGCGCCCAGGGCGCCGACTGCGGAACTCGGGTGGGAGAGTTCTCTCCCGCACCCGGCCCGCCGCCTCCTTCGCGAGCATGACCTGCTCGCAGAAAGAGGCGGCGCAGTCCCACTTACTCCCGCTGGAGAGCATGGCCCGCACCATGGCCTCAAGCGAGAGAGTGTCCACGCCCAGACCCACTACGAGGACCTGTCGCTGTTGTGCCCACGCCGTGCACTCCACCAGCGTGTGGAGCGCCGTGTCATCGCTGCGGTCCTCGCAGTGCTGACACTCGGCCGTGGTTTCCCGGTGTTTTCGCCACAGATACCTACCGAAGCTACCGTGCCCGGCAAGCATCTGTGTCAACCGGTAGGAGAGAGCACCGTGTCTTCTCTCCAGCCACTCGTCCATGACCGGTCTGACGGCCGCGATTGTGGCGAATCCCCCCTTTGGTTGCTCAAGTCGCACCTTCCATGTCTCCACGGTTTCCTGGTGGAGCAGGGTCCGCTGGGCCTCGATTTCTCGAGACGCAGGCCTTTGGCCCCGCTCCAGCGCCTCCTTGCGCCATCTGAACAGTGACGCAAGGGCTCTCGCTTCCAGGTCCCATGGAGGGGTCCCGGCTAGGAGACATGCCGCCTCACCGGAGATCGTGCGGTATCCTCTTATCACCCTGACGGCCATCATTCTCTGCGGGCTCAGCAGTCTAGCCTCATTGCTGGCCGTCAGGGTCTCCGCCCATACGGGAGCCCCGTACAGGGCCAATTATCTGTCTCTTAGATACTCAGCTACGATTTACTTTTGCGGCCTTGGCTATCGGTGGACTCACGTGGTCAAACGTGCTTATGTGCATACATGCATTGCGGGTTGTTAAACAGAATTATATATTTGTAGTTTATATATATATATATAACTCGTATTATTAAATGTACTATTTAATGGGATAAGGTATTTACGTATTTATGTATGATTACTTGTTGATTTATTTTATTACCACACACGAACACATATAATTTAATACAAATAGGCGCGCTATCTACACGGACTTACTGGCCACGTCTGAAAATCCCCCCATTCCCAACCGACCACCTGAGTTATCCACCTGGTTGGTCAGTTAGGAATAAAAGTTCCTAACCACCCACCTTGTGCACTTGGTTGGTCAGTTAGGAATGAAAATTCCTAACCACCCACCTGTGACTGTATAAAATAAATAATGCCCATAATGTCTACTTTATCAATATACCGACATGTCTATATGGCAAAACAAATGAAGATCGACAAAACAAATGAAGATCTACAAAACAAATGAAGATCGATAAAACAAATGAAGATCGACAAAACAAATGGAACTCGACTAAACAAATGAAGATCTACAAAACGAATGAAGATCGACAAAACAAATAAGGATCGACAAAACAAATGAAAATCGACAAAAAAAATGAAGATCGACAAAACAAATGAAGATCGACAAAACAAATGCAGATCGACAAAACAAATAAGGATCGACAAAACAAATGAAAATCGACAAAACAAATGAAGATCGACAAAACAAATGCAGATCGACAAAACAAATAAGGATCGACAAAACAAATGAAAATCGACAAAACAAATGAAAATCGACCAAACAAATGACGGTCGGATAAACAAATGCCGCCCTCCGGCACGTTACGTCTTATTCCCGGAATGTCCAGTCGGTTCATTACGTCTATTTCCCTAAATGTCCATTTCCCTGAATGTCCACTTCCCCGATAGTCCACTTCCCTGAACGTTCATTCCCTGATAGTACAATTCCCTGATAGTACAATTCCCTGAACGTCCAAATCCGGTCGGATAAACAAATGACTATCGGAAAAACAAATGACGATAGAAAAAACATTATGCAGATCAATAAAACAAAAGACTATAAGCAATTTGATAAGATCAAAATACTTGCAGCCATATTTAGTAATCTAGATGCGTTTGCCATTAAAAAAAATAGGTGCAAGCAAATCTCGACCTTAATGACACTTCTCTAAAAATGTGCTTTTAGGCGTTTATAGACATCACTGATTACGAATATATGAAAACTAAATAAATATTATGCATTTTCATAAGGTCGAAATTTGCTTGCACCCATTTTTGGAAATCTAGATGCTAACACCATTCAAAAAATAGGTGCAAGCAATTCTCGACCTTATGAACATGCATTATATTTTTTAAATTTTTACATATTCGTGATCAGTGATGTCAATAAATGCCTAAAAGCACATTTTTAGAGAAGTGTCATTAAGGTCGAGATTTGCTTGCACCTATTTTTTCCACCTGGTTGGTCAGTTAGGAATAAAAGTTCCTAACCACCCACCTTGTGCACTTGGTTGGTCAGTTAGGAATGAAAATTCCTAACCACCCACCTGTGACTGTATAAAATAAATAATGCCCATAATGTCTACTTTATCAATATACCGACATGTCTATATGGCAAAACAAATGAAGATCGACAAAACAAATGAAGATCTACAAAACAAATGAAGATCGATAAAACAAATGAAGATCGACAAAACAAATGGAACTCGACTAAACAAATGAAGATCTACAAAACGAATGAAGATCGACAAAACAAATAAGGATCGACAAAACAAATGAAAATCGACAAAAAAAATGAAGATCGACAAAACAAATGAAGATCGACAAAACAAATGCAGATCGACAAAACAAATAAGGATCGACAAAACAAATGAAAATCGACAAAACAAATGAAGATCGACAAAACAAATGCAGATCGACAAAACAAATAAGGATCGACAAAACAAATGAAAATCGACAAAACAAATGAAAATCGACCAAACAAATGACGGTCGGATAAACAAATGCCGCCCTCCGGCACGTTACGTCTTATTCCCGGAATGTCCAGTCGGTTCATTACGTCTATTTCCCTAAATGTCCATTTCCCTGAATGTCCACTTCCCCGATAGTCCACTTCCCTGAACGTTCATTCCCTGATAGTACAATTCCCTGATAGTACAATTCCCTGAACGTCCAAATCCGGTCGGATAAACAAATGACTATCGGAAAAACAAATGACGATAGAAAAAACATTATGCAGATCAATAAAACAAAAGACTATAAGCAATTTGATAAGATCAAAATACTTGCAGCCATATTTAGTAATCTAGATGCGTTTGCCATTAAAAAAAATAGGTGCAAGCAAATCTCGACCTTAATGACACTTCTCTAAAAATGTGCTTTTAGGCGTTTATAGACATCACTGATTACGAATATATGAAAACTAAATAAATATTATGCATTTTCATAAGGTCGAAATTTGCTTGCACCCATTTTTGGAAATCTAGATGCTAACACCATTCAAAAAATAGGTGCAAGCAATTCTCGACCTTATGAACATGCATTATATTTTTTAAATTTTTACATATTCGTGATCAGTGATGTCAATAAATGCCTAAAAGCACATTTTTAGAGAAGTGTCATTAAGGTCGAGATTTGCTTGCACCTATTTTTTTTAATGGGAAACGCATCTAAATTACTAAATATGGCTGCAAGTATTTTTGATCTTATCAAATTGCTTATAGGCTTTTGTTTTATTGATCTGCATATGTTTTTTCTATCGTCATTTATTTTGCCGATAGTCATTTGTTTTGCCGATCGTCATTTGTTTATCCGACCGTCATTTGTTTATCCGACCGTCATTTGTTTTGTCGATTTTCATGTTTTGTCGACTTCAGTTGTTTATCTTACTTTCATTAATTGTTTAGTGATTTTCATTTGTGTTGTCGATCTTCATTTGTTTTGTCGATCTTTATTTGTTTAGTCGATCTTCATTTGATTTGTCGATCTGCATTTGTTTTGTCGATCTGCATTTGTTTTGTCGATCTTCATTTGTTTTGTCGATCTTCATTTGTTTTGTCGATTTTCATTTGTTTTGTCGATCTTCATTTGTTTTGTCGATCTTCATTTGTTTTGTAGATCTTCATTTGTTTTGTCGATCTTCATTTGTTTTGCCATATAGACATGTGGGTATATTGATAAAGTAGACATTATGGACATTATTTATTTTATACAGTCACAGGTGGGTGGTTAGGAATTTTTATTCCTAACTGACCAACCAAGTGCACAAGGTGGGTGGTTAGGAACTTTTATTCCTAACTGACCAACCAGGTGGATAACTCAGGTGGTCGGTTGGGAATGGGGGTGAAAATCAGCGCTGGTCAGCGTAGCCGGCTGCGTTCCAGCATACGCTGAGATGTGACCGTTTTCTGGGCAATGTGTGGCGTTCATAGCTTATTGGGGGAACGGGCAGCTATAGTTTAATACTAAGGATAATTATCATCTATGTACACGCCGCATTTTTGTCGTAGAAATAAATGGTTTTTCTTTCTTTCTTCTTTCTTTCTTTACATGTCTATATGGCAAAACAAATGAAGATCAGCAAAACAAATGAAGATCGACAAAACAAATGAAGATCAACAAAACAAATGAAGAGCGACAAAACAAATGTAAATCGACAAAATAAATGAAAATCGACAAAACAAATGACGGTCGGATAAACAAATGACGATCGGCAAAACAAATGACGATCGAAAAAACATATGCAGATCAATAAAACAAGACTATTGCTTATAGTCTTGTTTTGATAAGATCAAAAAATACTCTCAACCATATTTTGTAATCTAGATGCGATTGCCATTCAAAAAAATAGGTGCAAGCCAATCTCGACCTTAATGACATTTCTCTAAAAATGTGATTTTAGGCGTTTATAGACATCACTGATGATCACTAATTATATAAAAAAAAAATAGATATGAATATGAATAAAAAATTAATGATGCTTGTTCATAAGGTCGAAATTTGCTTGCACCCATTTTTTTTAATCTAGATGCTTAACCATTTAAAAAAAATAGGTGCAAGCAATTCTCGACCTTATGGACATGCATAATATTTATTTAATTTTTACATATGCGTGTATGTGATGTCTATAAACGACTATAAGAACATTTATAGAAAAGTGTCATTAAGGTCGAGATTTGCTTGCACCTATATTTTTGAATGGCAATCGCATCTAGATTACAAAATATGGTTGCAAATATTTTTTGATCTTATCAAATTGCCTAGTCTTTTGTTTTATTGATCTGCATATGTTTACCCGAAGGTCATTGGTTTTGTCGATTTTCATTTGTTTTGTCGATCTTCATTTGTTTTGTCGATCTTCATTTGTTTCGTCGATCTTCATTTGTTTCGTCGATCTTCATTTGTTTTGTCGCTCTTCATTTGTTTTGCTGATCTGCATTTGTTTCGTCGATCTTCATTTGTTTTGTCGATCTTCATTTGTTTATCCAACGGTCATTTGTTTATCCGACAGTCATTTATTTTGCCGATCTTCATTTCTTTTGTCGATTTTCATTTGTTTTGTCGATCTTTATTTGTTTTGCTGATCTTCATTTGTTTTGCCATATAGACATGTAGGTATATTGTAAAGTAGACATTATGGACATTATTTATTTTATACAGTTCCAGGTGGGTGGTTAGGAACTTTTATTCCTAACTGACCAACCAGGTGGATAACTCAGGTGGTCGGTTGGGAAAGGGGGAGAATAGCCCCCGCCCTTGGCAGCATTCTACCGTGTCTGCCATGGCGAGTGTTTTGAAGAGCTCTCCTACTTAATCCAACTTCTCCTTTTTGATGTCGAACTACTTACGTGCGCTGAGCAGGGGTAATAGAAATACAGAAGAGAGTATCTTAAATTAGAAACTACTAGCTGACCCGCGCATCTTCGTTAGCGCGATAAATGAAGAACCGCTCGACCGATTTTGTGCAAACTTCACATAAACCATCTACTAAATAGTCCGAACAAAGCCTAAACATTTGGTTTGAATAGGTGAGCCCGTTCTTGAGTTATAAAATTACAACGAAAAGTGGCATTGATTTTTATATATATAGACTAGCTGACCCGTGCAACTTCGTCTGCGTGATAAATAAAGAACCGCTCGACCGATTTTGTGCAAACTTCACATAAACCATTTACTAAACAGTCCGAACAAAGCCTAAACATTTCGTCTAGATAGGTGAGCCCGTTCTTGAGTTATAAAATTACAACGAAAAGTGGCATTGATTTTTATATATTATTATATAGAAGAAGATAGATCTGTGTAAAAAATCGTTTCCTTGTCGAACCACAGAAGCTTGGAACGCTATGCCAGTGTGTGCCTTTTGCAACTCCGGTTACTTCAAGCGCAGCGTAAATATGCGCATCATTGGCTCGCCATTTTGAAGACCACTGTCAACAGTCTCGTGGACTGTGACAGTTAAATTGAGGTTCAACACGCTACATGTTGCCATGGTATTCCATCAGGCGGGCATTGTCATTTTGGTGGGCTAAATGAAAAATAATAAAAACAGTCAAGAAAAGCTATGAAATAACTTATTAGAATTAGAGTATTTTATATCTATTGTCTTCTTTATTGCCTGCATCATTTGCTATTTTGTTTTGGAATGTATTTACATAAATAGCTACCTACTTCAAGAAATTACATCGACAAATAGTTATAAATCCACATTACATTCTTGTATTGACCTTTTATAAGTAAATTGACGTAATTTATCACATTAATATACACTAGCTGATGCCTGCAGCTTCGATCGCGTAAAAGAGGTTCCCGTTCCCGCTTTCCGTGGATACTTATTCCCGGGAAGAAAAGTACCCTATTTGTTTTTTCAGTTTATAATATATGCCTGTACCAAATTTCAGCCAAATCCGTTTAGCCATTAAAGCGTGAAAGAGTAACAAAGATCCACACATTTACGCATTCACACTCATAAACTTTCTCATCTATACATATAAACATAAAAACTGTAGAGGGTCGTGAGTCTGTACATGGAAGATATTTTGAAAATTTTAATTGTAGGGCGTTCTATAATCGATACTGAAGCCAAAAATGTTATTTTAATTTTTCATGTCTGGCTGTCTGTCTGTATCCCGAATAAGTATCACGCCGAAACTACTGAATCGATTTGAATGTAACTTGATGCAATCAGAGCTTATAATCCGAGGAAGGTTCCAGGATACTTTTGATCCCGAAGCTTTGTGCGCTTCCTTTGGGAGAGGGGACGAAAAATAAAATAGTTTTTTAGTTGTAACTTCTCAATGCATGGTCCGATTCCAATTTTTTTTAAGTGTTATAAAGGGAGTTCTTTAAGAATTGGTTCACACAAGTTTCAATGTTGAGAGTTTTGTTGTTCAGGAATTAGAGACATCTCAACTTTCGCAAAACCTAGAATTCCTTTGAATGTAAGGGTAAATCTAAGCTGGCGTGTTGGCTTAATCCTAAAAGAGCTTAATGATTAAGGCTATTGTAAAATAATTTAGTCCGCGCAGAAGGCGTGGCGTCCATACGCTCCCATAAGTCTGTTGAAAAAATACCTGTCCTTTCATACAACTTGTAAACCTCAGAAGAAAACACAGAGATATAATCACTCCTTCTTTTTTTTAAATAACAATTATAACTTCAATCAACTTCATTCATTCGTTTTCTGTCGTCGTAGACGTAACACGTATCTACCTACTTACAAAATATAAAACGTAATTTCTTTTGTGAAAATGAGCAAGTGGGATAACTGTGTGAAGTCGATTACCAAGAGATCTCCTGGGCTGGAGTGTAGATCATGTGGGAAGATTGTTCATGCTAGTCAGGCCTGCTCCGGGCTCACTGCGAAACAACTATCAGCTATCCGCAATACCGACAGCTTGGAGTGGACTTGCCGTGAGTGTACCAGAGACTCGTCTATAAGAAGGTCATCTTACATAATTCCTGAAGAGGAAGATGAAGAAGAAGACAATGAGACGAGTAGCCGAAACAACAATAACTATACAGTCAACTCAGAGGAATTTTTGAGAGAAATAACAATAGAAATGAAGAAGATTCTGAAGAAGGAGCTTCAACCAATAGAGCTATCTCTTAATTTCTGCAGCTCAAAATTAGATGAACTCACTAAAACTGTAGAAGAGCAAAACAAGCGCATACAACAATTGGAAAAAAAGCGTACCCACATATCCAATGAAAATACTCATCTAGATCTTGAGATTAAGTCCCTAAAAATAAAAATGCGTGACATGGAACAGCACCGACTTGACAACATCATAGAAGTGGTAGGCATCCCCAAAATACCAGATGAGAATCTTCAAGCAATATCCAACAAGATAGCTGAAACCCTCAATTTACAAGAATCTGAAGTTATGAACGTTAGACGTATCGAAGGGTACAACGGAAATGACGGGCACATACAACTGGAACTAAAACAAGTCGAGCAAGCAAGCACCTGGGTGAAAGCCTCCAAAACAGGAATAATGACGTTGAAAGACATCATTCCACATGCCAATATGGAGACCGCTAGCTCAAAAATTAACGTACGGCGTGCACTGTCCAAGTCCAATAAGTCACTACTATGGAAAGCTCAACAACATCTAAAACAACACTACAAATATGTATGGTTCCAGGATGGCAAGGTATTAATCCGTAGAGCAGACAAGAATAAGGTCCAAATCATAAGAAGCGAAGACGATGTCGAAAGGTTCGTCCAAAATAAGTCTACAGGCAACAACAAAACCACAACCCATCGGTAATAGATTTTTCTATATGTACCTAACAGGCACAAACTTAATCCAGCTAAATCATCTTGAAATGTTCAACTGTGTAAACATTGACGATTTTTTAAAATTTTTACCAACTATTCATAGAACCCAACTTAATATCATCCACATTAACATTAGATCAATTAAGAAAAAATTTTGTAATATTCTCCAAATAATAAGTTCTTCTAAAATGTCTCTCGATGTTATTGTTCTAACAGAGGTAAACATTAGCTATAAGATTGTTTCTATGTATAACATAAGCGGCTATAGAATGCACAGTAAGTTGCGTAGTAACAGAAAGGGAGGTGGAATAATAATATACGTTCGAAACACTCATGTATTTACACCAATTGATCACTGTACTTTACACTGCGAATCCATCATCGGTAAAATAACCACTTGTTTCAATTACTCAGCAAATATATGTGCACTTTATAGGCCACCGAGTGAAAGTAAGCATCTATTTGTAAAGGAAACAAAAAGGCTACTATCTAGTCACCCGGTCAAATCGTCCGACACATTCTTGATAGACGACATAAACATAGATCTAAAAACATACGACAGTATTCGAGATTATTACGTTAGCAGCTTAGCCGAGTGCGGACTGACGAGCGTGATATCCGACTATACACGAATAGAAACGCGTAAGAATAAAACGACCCGTAGTTGCATAGATCACATATTCGCAAGAACGCGCTCGTTAGACCTGTACTCGGCCGCACTCGGAACTGTATTGGCGGATCACCGCTTAGTAGCCCTCTCGTGCGTCGGGTTTGATCGCTCACATGTACAGGATGTTAAAAAATGAGTAAAACAAATAAACAATAAAAAGTTACATTCATTACTTGATAGTATAGACTGGAGTGAAATATATGATACAGAGTGTCCCAATAAAATTATAACTGTATTAAAGATAAATTAAATAGCTGTTACCAAAAATCGGTTTACGAAAAGTATATTAATGAAATTAGTAAAAGAAATAAGCAGCCCTGGATAAATAATAAAATAAATAGTATGTGCAAAAAACGAGATATGCTATATGTAGAATGGAAAAACGATAATACTAACATAGAACTTAGACTAAAATATAACAAAATTAGAAATAAAACTCGAAAATTAATAGAAACATCACGCAATAATTACTGTAAAGAAGAAATAAAAGTAAACAAAACAAACATCAGGAAACTGTGGCAAATCCTAAACTCACTTGCAGGACATAAAAGGGGCTCTATTGATGAAACAATACTTAAGGCATTTAAAAAGGGACAGACAGACACAAAAACAATAGCTAATAATTTTGCTAAAGAATTCAAAAACAGTGTAATAAAAATCCTACCTAAATGTAACCAAAATTTACTAAATATCGCAGAATATACTTACCCACAAAATAAATCGATTTATTTTAAGAAAGCTGATCACAAAAATGTGATAAAAATTATAAAAAGTCTAGACATCAAAAAGGGCCCAGGGGTAGACGGCATTAGATGTATAGACATTAAGTATGTTTGTGAGAAAGTGTCAGAAGTCATAACTAAACTTGTAAATTGTAGTGTAGAAAAAGGTCAATATCCTTCGGAACTAAAAACAGGTATAGTTAGACCTATCTATAAAAAAGGAAGTCATGAAGATTATGCGAACTATAGACCTATTACTATACTTCCAGTTATTGATAAGGTTATAGAAAAATACATAGGCAACCAAATACACGATTTTTATTCTAATAACGAAGTCTTGTCTGTCTCCCAATATGGTTTCCAACCAAAAAAATCTACAACGCAGCTACTGTCCAAATTTACTAATGAAATCAATAAGTATCTAGATGATAAACAACATGTAATTTTACTTTTCATAGACTTTAGTAAAGCGTTTGATACGCTTAGACATAACACCCTATTAAAAAAGTTAGATAACTCTGGTATTCGAGGACCACTCCTATCCTGGTGCGAAAACTATTTGAAGAACCGGCAATGTATGGTTAAGGTAAATGATATTAGTAGTGAACCGTTTGACATGACTGTAGGAACGGCGCAAGGCTCAGTCCTTGGACCCTTACACTACCTTGCCTACGTCAACGACATGGAGCACGTAGTAAACCAATGCTCTATATACCAATATGCCGATGACACATGTCTCGTAGTTGCTAACAAAGACATTAATATAGCAGCTAAATGGCTACAACAAGACTTTACCCGAATTTGTGAATGGTCTCATGACGCTGGCTTGGTTTTAAATGCGAATAAAACCAAAATTATACATGTGCATTCAAGCCATATAAAAGCTCTAACCAATTTTATAATAATTTTACACAATCATGATTGTCTGCATAAAGCTGCACTTAGAAACTCATGTGCATGTGGCTATATCGAACAAGTTACAAATCACACTTATTTGGGACTTATTGTAGATAACCGTTTAAACTGGAGCTATCATGTAGACTCAGTTTGCGAGAAATTGCGGGCTATTTTGGCCAAATTTTACATCTTAAAAACTAAAATACCATTTAATATTTTGCTTAATATGTACAGTGCTCTAGCAGAGTCCATTATAACGTATGACATCACCAGCTATGGTAGAACCTTTAAGACACATATTGATAGAATTTTCAACATACAGGTTAGATTTCTAAAACTCATAGTACCAGACCAAATAAGGCAAAACTACAAAGAAAACCCATTGGAACTTTTTAAATATTGTAACATTCTCCCCATTCAGACGAAAATTAAAATGAATTTACTAATAGAACAACATCATAACAAATCCGCCCAAATACCTATATCCCATAAAAAAACCACAAGAAAAATCACTAAAAACCAACTAGAAGTACCGAGATTTAAAAACTACTACGGTCGACGGACAATAGAATATTTGGTTCCGACGATAATGAACGAAATATGTCACGAATATTTGCGAGAAATAGAGAATAAAAATTATATAAAAAAATACAGAAGTTACTACTACAAAATCAAACAGCCTGTATAAATTTATTAACTCCCACTTCGCTTCACTAGTAAAAACCAGTTCTATGCATGCGCGGTGCAGCGGTGACGCCTGCATAACAAAACAATAAGGTTCCTACTAAGTACCTACCTACGCACGGCACACTAATATCAGTTGACCGATCGTGTCGTATATTCAAGCAAACTGATGCTTACTGTTAAACGCATAAGGTGTATTACGTAGTATGCGCTAGAATCATTGCTAATATAATTATTAAATTGTAAGTTGTTAAACTAAGTATATAATTATGATAATACCTACATACATATTTATTATGTCTAGTAATGTAGATAAGTGAAAGAATATGTTACTTTTTTAATAAAAAGAAAAACGAATTGTAAGTACCGATACAAACCCTTCCGGTTTACTGGTACAAAGAAAGAAAAAAAAAAAAAACTAGGAAACCTTATACACCGCTGGGCACAAGAAAGAACATTGCAACCAGTGTCTGGGACTTGCGACCCAAATTGTACGTTTGAGGTGGCCACCTTACTATGCGCATAAACGCTCGCCTTCCACCGCAAACAATGTTCCCCATTGCCCAATTATACTTTAACGTTTCTATCTAGCGACGTGTAGTTTACGACTGAGCCCCACAAAATGGTGTTGACGCTTTTTATAAACATTCCCCACCCGCTCATTTATTCAATCTACCTTCATTGCCACTGCAAAAATCCAGTCAAAAACAACGAATCCTTACAAACTTATGTGACGTTAACGAAGTTGCGAGGGTCAACTAGTACATATAATAAAACTGTTGAGGGTCGAGAGTCTGTACTAGGGATTGCAATCCGGCGTCTTTTCGAATCCGGCCGGATCCGTACCGGATTTTACAAATCCGGCCGGATGCGGCCGGACCCGGCCGGATTTATATACCCAGGATAATATGCTTTCCTTTTTTTAAATTAAACGGTTACTCGTTAATGAAGTGTAAAATAAAAATGATACGCATATACGGAATCAACTTTATTAAATAAACTTTACTTATAATCAAAAACGAAAACACAATATACATATCTCAAAAATAAAATATTCATAATTTTAATATCAATCAACATTAACAACTAAATATAACATAAATGTGAATCCTAACTGAGATCAATATAATTTAACATTAGGTCATTATTGGCCCTTCAAATAACAAAACAAGAGCCCAAATCAAACGAAAAGTAAATACTCAATTATTAGTTTGAAAAAACGATCTTAGGAAACAAATAGTGTTAATTGTGTCATCTGCTAATCGACTTCTAATAGAGCTGCAAATATAACCTGCGGCAGAGAAAGCTCTCTCAGCTTCCACGCTTGTCGGTTTAATTGTCAGCAAATAATCATGGACAGCAGACAAGTTTTCCCCTCTAACTCCTTCGCTTTCAAACACAGACATCTCTTTTTTTAGCAATTTATCAATATCTTTTGGTTTATTAGTTGGTATGGTATAAGAAGACACCACTTCTTGCTGGATTTGTAGCTGTAACTCTTCCTGTAATGTCAAATCTTTTTTCTTTGATTGTGAATTTATATCATTCTCTAATACTTCTGTTTTGAGTGTCACTGCTCCCTTACAGTTAAAATTATCATTTTTTAGTCTTTCCAAAACTAGTTTCATTTCTAGCCTTATGTCTTTTTTCTTTGGCATTATAAAAGTATTATCAGCCCGGTTTGAATCTTCTTGAAATTTCTTTGGATTTTGTAAGTAAATCAATATTCCTGTTACAACAGTGCGACGTTCTTTAATTCTGGTCCTAAGTGCTTCGGATAAATCAGTGCTTAGCACTGTGTTGTAATTAAGCAACTTATCTAAAACGAATTTTAGTGTAGTCTCAGCAGTTAGTAGGGTCGAATCCCGTCTGCATAATGCATCTACAGCTAATTTAAATGGCTGCAAACTGTCAATCAAGTCTTCATTGTTGACCACTCTAGATCACTAAATTTTATGTCAGATCCTATATCTATTAAAGCTTTATCGATACACGTTTTCAGATTATAAAATCTTTCTATCATAGCCAGAAGACTGTTCCAACGCGTTCGGCAATCTAAAATGAGGCTAAGTTCTTTACCTGTATCTTCTTTCACGTATTTTTGTAAATACATGTCGTATTTAGTGGGTGATCTTTTGAACAGTTTTACCACTTTTCTCACTTTTTGAAGTATTTTATCATATCCAGGAATGACCTCAGCACTAGTCAGATTTATTAATGAAATTGTAACTCCTTGTTCATCTAAAGCATCATCTGTTGATGAGTCTTCGTCATCTGTATCTGATGCTATTGCAGTTGTTGCTGCGCTCGATCTTTCTTCTCTCTTTTTATAGAGAACATCAACCACAGCTAATTGCAAACCATGTGCGTAGCACAGTTGCTGATAACAATTCATTAGCCTACCCACTTTTACCATTACACTTGCACCGTCAGTACTCATGCCAACAATATCATGTTTAGAATCGAGTCCGAAGCTTTTTAAGCGGTTTTCTATGAGATTTATAGTATGCTCTGCAGTGCACGAACCATGTATTCTAATTAAGCCCAGATTAAAATGTTTTTCTTTTTGATGTACATTTAAGTTTAAATATCGGTGATTTTTAAGTGAAGTCCACTCATCAATTCCTTCTTTCTTAAGACTTTTGAATTCAATCACTAAGTCGGTTTTAACGTTATTTGCAAAATTTGTAACTATAGATCTTATAGTGTTTGGTGAATTGGGAAGTTGAAATCCGCTTTTTGAAAACAAATACCTCAAATCTGATGATGTACAAAATACACTAAGAGGCACACCATCTTTACAAACCATTCTTGATATCATCTTTTCCATCGAGTTTTCTTTTTTGAAATAACTATCAATTGTTTTAATTATTTTCTTTGGTATAATATCTTCTTCGAGTACAGCTGATGTAGTGGTTGATGTTGATGGTTTAGGTGATAAATCTAATTCGGCTTTACGTTTTAGTGTACTATTTAACGATGTCATATCAATGCAGTGTTTTGCTTGCAAATGTGTTTTTAAGCCTTTATAAGAACCTTTGCTAATTTTAAGAATGTTAGAGCACAATTTGCATTTTGCGTTCACCGACTTATCTACAGACTTTTTTGTAAAATAATTCCAAATTGTTTCAGCTTCCCCACTACAGGTCTCCTCGTTCTGGCTTGGCTTCGATTGTGACATATTTTCAAACTAGTTCACGTATTATTGTATAATAACAACACACAATTTTCAAGGAATAAGAATGTAACTATCTGTAACAAAATTAAAAAGCATGAGATTGAAAATACATATTTCACATAATTATGTCGTAAACGATCATATTTCTGCACTCACATTCCATGTCTTTTACTTTTAAAATCGTACAAAATCGAACACAAATGAAATGATTCTTTTTCTCCTATTTAATTTCAGAATATATAACTGAAGGTAAATAGCGGTAGTTACCTTCAGTTCTATATTTATATACGTAAGAAAGTATAGGAAAAAAGTATAGAAGAAATACTAAATCCAAAAGTGAATACTTTTACGCGACAGTGCTAAACAAAGCGTTTCACTGTTCACACCTACTTAAGGTTGATTTCTCATTTATCGTGGATTATGCGTTCACGCTATGACGCCATTATTCACGTAGGTACCTATTCACTTTTAGATAGTCTCCGTAGTATTCAACATTTTATTTAGTATTTATTTTAATGGCATCACTTTCTTATTAGGTAAGCATCATCACTGCCTTTAGTTTTATAATTTGATTAATTAAGTTGTATTCAATGATCTATTTTTAGTAATTTAGGCATTCACACTCACCGTCACGAGAGTAAGAAACGTAAAAATAATAATTCATACTGCAAAATTAACAAAAAATGCAAAATTATTTCACCACGATTAATTTAACTATTCTAAACATTAAGTCAGTACACAAATAATTAGTTATCTTTAGAATCATTCCGATTATTAAGTAAAAATGCAATAAAAACTATTTACAAACTTACATTCGAGAAAGCAGCAACAAAACACACCTGAGTTTGACTCTAACGAATCACACACTGAGCGAACACGTAGCGACACGTTACTGCGACGAGGTATTCATACGACTCGCGCGCACGCGCAGTGGATGCACCGCACGTTTGTACCTACACTTACGCGACAGCACTGTTATTTTGGCAAAATATGCAGACACCGGATCCGGGCACCGGATCCGGTGTTTTGGTACCGGATCCGGTGGACGTTAAATGATGCCGGATCCGCCGGATTACCGGATCCGGTTTTCCGGATTGCAATCCCTAGTCTGTACATGGAAGATATTTTAAAAATTTTAATTGTAAGGCGTTCTCTAATTGATACTGAAGCCGAAAATGTAATTTAAACTTTTCATGTCTGTCTGTCTGTATGTCTGTCTGTATCTCAAATAAGTATCACGCCGAAACTACTAAATCGATTTGAATGAAACTTGGTACAATCAGAGTTTATAATCCGAGGAAGTTTCTGGGATACTTTTGAAGTGTCATAAAGGGAGTAGTTTAAAGATTGTTTCACACAAGTTTCAATGTTGAGGGGTTTGTAGTTCAGGAATTAGAGACATTTCAACTTTCAGAAAACCTAGAATTCAAGGATTCCTTTGAAAGTCAGGGTAAATCTAAACTGGCGTGTTGGCTTTATCATAAAAGAGCTTAATGATTAAGGCTATTGTAAAATAATTCACTGACTGAATTGTTATAGAATGGATTTAATCTTTAAGCTCTTTAAATTCTTTCACCTGTTCAACTCTTTGCCCTTCGATAATAATAGGGCAATTTGTCATACATTTCTCTCTTTCAAAAACCATTACTTTAGTCTTATTTATATTCACTTTCATTCCTCTACCTTTTAGCGCCTCATGCATAATATTAACCATCAACTGCAACTCCTCCCCTGATGCAGCGAAGGTGACCTGATCGTCAGCATATAGGAGGCATTTGATGGTCAGCTCATTCAGTTTTATACCACACGCACTCTCTTGCAATTCTTTCAAACAACTGTCCTTGTACAGGTTAAACAGCCACGGTGACGCTACACAACCCTGTCTCACACCCCTTTCTATGTTAAAGAAGTCTATGCAAGCTCCGTTGATCCTGACACAAGCACTCGAGCCCTCATAAAGAGATTTCAGTGCTCGTATCAAGTTGCTGCTCACCCCGTACAAAGACAATGTTGATCACAGTTCATTCCTCACCACTTTGTCATAGGCCTTCTCCAGATCTACGAATACGCAATATACCTTTTGGCTTTTCGCCAAAACTTTTTCTGCTATGCATCGTAACGAGAAGACCTGATCCGTGCATCCCCTTCCTTTTTCATAAATCCTACTTGAACATCCCACATTTTTCCTTCACTTTCATTCATCACTCTTTTTATCAACACTTTCGCATACAGTTTACAGACGATGCTGAGCAGGCTTATGCCGCGATAATTTCTGCACTCTTGCTGCGACCCTTTTCCTTTGTACAGTGGCACAATGACGGCTTTGGATCATTCTTTTGGTGCGCTGCCACTCCTCCAGCACAGATTAAAAAGGCGGTACAGCTGGCCAATCACCACGCCACGTTCAATCCCAGCAGCCTTGCCTAGTTTCATACTATTCAAGTTACCCTACGTTTAACGAGACGCGATCTCCACTCTAGAACTCGTTTGCTCCATCGGCCGTCAGTTATTAATGAGGAACGTATCCTTAAGACGGCTGCTCAGCGTCTGACTGACCCAACAATATAAATTAAAAGTAATACGTATCATAACGAATTGTTACTATACACTTAGTTATTTAACTAATTCCATTAACATATTCTTGGTCAACTTACTTCAAGACAACTTGACGAACAATAATAGCCGTTGCTCTGTAAGTGTAGTCATTTTTATCCTTTGCAATTGGTGGGGTAGGATATTACGTAATATTGTAGAATTGGTCGAAAACCTATCTATTCGATTATCAATCTAGTGGTTCACCACGTGTTAAATGAAAATTATAGTAACTTACTTATTTATAAGCATACCTTACACGCTCATGACCCCCCGCGGACTCAGTGTTCTGTAAACAAGCACTGCAGTAAGCAACTTTCACTACGGCCAGTCCTTGGATGGGTGACCATGATCCACGTGACCACTTTGTGACATTTATTTGAGCGTTTCCGTGCTTCGGAAGGCACGTTACGCCGTTGGTCCTGGTTGCCAGTAAAATGTCGTTTAGCCAAGTTGAAGGCCTTTTGAGGCGGTTTGAAAAATTTCAACAGCAGGCAGTCACAACCTGCGCCTGTCCATCTCAACACGGCAATACGACTTACCACCTACTACGTGGGACAAATCTATACATATAATAAAACTGTAGAGGGTTGAGAGTCTGTACATGAAAGATATTTTGAATTTTTTTATTGTAGGGCGTTCTCTAATCGATACTGAAGCCGAAAATGTAATCAAAAATTTTCATGTCTGTCTGTCTGTCTGTCTTTCTGTCTGTCTGTCTGTATCCCGAATAAGTATCACGCTGAAACTACTGAAGGGATTTGAATAAAACTTCGTATAATCAGAGCTTATGATCCGAGGACGGTTTTAGGATACTTTTGATCCCGATATTTTGAGCGGTTCCTTTGGGAGAGGGGATAAAAGACAAAATGGCTTTTTAGCTGTTAATTCTCATTGCGTGATTAGATTCCAAAATGTTTTTCACTGTCATAAAGGAAGTGCTTTAAGGATTGTTTCACATAAGTTTCAATGTTGAAAGCTCTGTAGTTCAGGAATTAGAGACATCTCAACTTTCGCAAAACCTAGAATTCAAGGGTTGCTTTGAATGTGAGGGTAAATCTAAACTGGAGTGTTGGCTTCATCATAAAAGAGCATAATGATTAAGACTATTGTAAAATAATTCAGTCCGCGCCGAAGGGGTGGACTGAATTGTTTTAGAGTAGACTTAATCTTTAAGCTCTTTTTTGATTAAGCAAACAGGGCAGTTTTACACGTTGCTTGATCAGTCTGATGAAGAAACACCTCTCCTTTCATAGACCTTATGTGACGTAAACGAAGTTGCGAGGGTCAGCTAGTTCTATAATAAGGTGAAATGGGGGCAATATAATATGCCTCTGCCTATCCCTTCGGGGATAAAGGCGCGACCATAATATGTTTATGTATCTTTACTATTATAAAACCGTAAATTGTAGGTTTTTTTTTTTTTTTTTTTGAGCCCTAAGGCACCACCCGGGAGCGAGGGGTGGAGGTAGAGAACGCTACATGCGTACCACACGGCCGGCCGTGTGATTATGTCAGACTCTTACTGACTAAACTCTACCTTGAGCCTCTAGCCCTTGGGCCTTGGAGACTCGTCGGAAGCGATCACCCTTCTAGGGAAGGGTGACGCAGCGTCACTCAGCTAACGCTGGGCATACGCTTGTGAAGTACTTTAACGGCGGGGGCACTAAGTATCCCCCGTCGTGGACTGATGTGTAGGGAGCGAATGATGGCTCGGGTACCTAACTTGGGTGGGGACCAGATTCCTGTGCTGCACGAAGGCTTAACAGGTCGCTGGTTAACCTATTCGGGGGATCGGATAGTGAATGACGCGGCCTCCTCGTAACATGAGGCGAAATTGTAGGCCAGATGACATCTTTATATACGTTTACTTACAGGAAACCAAACGCTATCTAGAATTTAAATCGATAAGAGACATCTGTTGGTCAATTTTTGTACTGAAATCTAAAAATTATTTTTTTAAATTCCTGAAAAATCATGTATTTGTTTACACGATTGTGTGTAAAAAAATCAAAATAATTTACCCAATTGTCTGGACATATTAAAAAAAAAACCTTCATTCCCAGTAGTTCCGCTGCAGTTGTTCCGCGACGGAACTAGTAAGACTTTTTGTCCCAATAGTTCCGTGGCGGAACTAGTGAGACTTTTCTATTCTCAGTAGTTCCGTGGCAGAACTAGTGAGACTTTTCTATTCTCAGTAGTTCCGTGGCGGAACTAGTGAGACTTTTCTATTCTCAGTAGTTCCGTAGCGGAACTAGTGAGACTTTTCTATTCCCAATAGTTCCGTAGCGGAACTATCATGGATCTTTATGGACATTATATTCTGTCCACTTTAATATCTTAAAGCCTCAAAATATTTATTTTTTTATGAATATGGATCTTTTAGGACATGCGAGTGGAAAAGATCCATTATACGAAGAACATCTAGTTTAAAAGTATAAAGTAGTTAAGTACCTTATAAGCATGCATAATATCTATTTATTTTTTATATATTCGTGATCTGTGATGTCTATAAACGCCTAAAACCACATTTTTAAATAAGTGCCATTAAGGTTGAGAATTGCTTGCACCTATTTTTTGAATGGTAATCGCATTTAGCTTACAAAATATGGCTGCAAGAAACTTTTGACCTTATCAACTTGCTTATAGTCTTTTGTTTTATTGATCTGCATAATGTTTATTCGATCATCATTTGTTTTTCCAACCGTCATTTGTTTTGCTGATCTTCATTTGATTCATTGATCTTCATTTGTTTCGTCGATCTTCGTTTGTTTCGTCAATCTTCATTTGTTTTGTCGATCTTCATTTGTTTTGTCAGTCTTCATTTGTTGTACCGATCTTCATTTGTTTTGTCGATCTTCTTTAATTGTATGAGAAAATAGCCGTAAGACACCGTAGGGAACTAATGGGACTACTGGGACTTGATTTATTAGTTTTTAATTTATGCTTTGTTCCGCGGAACTACTGGGACTTAATTTATTAGTTTTTAATTTATGCTTTGTTCCGCGCAACTACTGGGAATGAATTTATTAGTATTTCATTTCTACTTTGTTCCGCGGAACTAATGGGAACTGAATTATTGATGCTTTGTTCCGCGGGACAACTGGGAAAAAAAGTCTCACTAGTTCCGCCACGGAACTACTTCAACGGAACAACTGGGAATAATCGTTAAAAACTATAAAGATGCATAAATTTCTATGTTTTTATGTCCTAAATCTCTACTATTATAAAATGGTAAAAATAGCTGTGACGATTCAAGATAAATAAAAAAAAACACTGCAATCGACTAATTTAGGGCTTCTAAATCCAAATCTATATTTTTTTCTTCGTGCCTGTTTGTTTGTTTGTTTGTTTATTTGTTCGGGTTGGAGCAAAATCCAGTAGCCTGATCAAATTTTTACTGTCAGCATTTTGTGGGGATATATTAAACTTAGATAACGCTATTTGTTTCATCAATATCGGACCAGCGGAAAGGATGGTGCAGCTTGAACTATGTTTTACTAGACGCCCTATGCATTGGAGAGGTCAAAGTCGTTTGGTTAATTAGTTACTCATTCCGCTTTGGTAGTAGGTGATTACATTGCAGCAGTCACTTTGCTATCGGTTATGGTCAACATACCTGCAGTTGCTGAAAAGACTCAGAATGCTAGAATTTCTTTACCATAATACCACTGGGGTCACTACAGATACAAGACAAAGGACCGCTATTGTTGTCATTTTAGTACATAGTTTGCCTGGCACTTCCGTGAATCTTTTTATTTTTATTTAAATATAAGTCATAGCAAGTAGGTAGGATTTCAAATTGCACAAATTCTTTTTGTACAAGAATGCTGTTCGACACTATTCTAACCTGCTGCAGAGGCAGCAGAGCAGCTATATGTGGTGCCTCTTCAACCTTCAGAGGGACCGAACTACCAACTCGCCACTACCGGATAGTAGGATAGCCTAGAGATTAAGCCGAGACTCAAACCGATCGGAGGGAAGGGAGCGTTCAGTGGTGAACGAGGTGAGGATGTCCTTACACTATTAGCTGCCGAAGTGACAACCACGACGTGCACTAAGGCTCGCATCGACAAATAAAAGCTGACCGCCTATATCACATTGTTCACAAGCAAGCGTGTTCGTAAAGTGACGGTATGCAAAGTACGACTCTACACCCATCATCTCTCAGCGGTACTTCGTGAAGCAGCCATACCCTGTGAGTGACTGAGTGAGGTGGAACGAGCATCGTGCTTCATTCCTATCAACGCGCGTAGGACTGGCAAAATTTCAAATGTTTAATAAGATGTACTTCACAGCGTGTAGGTTTTGTTACCTGGAACCAGGGCTGTCCAAACTAGATGGGACCCAGGGCCAACAAAAATGGCTAAATACATTGGAGGGCCGCAAAATATTCAACAAAGTGAAAAATACATGTATAATAGGTATCATTATTTTATTATCTACTTTCTCATTAATTTGTCTTTTACAATTCTGTTAACATCAACCTGAATATTAGTAGTAGCTAGACGCAGTGCATGTTTAAGTGAAGTATTTGTCAATGAAGACCTGTAATTCGATTTTATAAACTTCATTGTTGAATAAGCACTTTCACAAAGGTAGGTACTGCCCATCATCGAGCCCATTTTTAGTTCGAAATTCGTCAGTTTCGGGAAACGTTCAATAAGAAGTTTCAAAAAATCAATTCTTTCTGCCCTTGTAAAAGGGGTATGATTGCAGATCACACAGTTCCAGTTGATAATCAATCTTTACCCTCTCAACTGCGACCGTTACGGGATGAGTGAAAAGTGCTATTCACTCTCAAATTTTTTGACTTGGGACCAACTTCGGAAATGATGTCCGAAGTTCCACCAGCCACCGAGTACGACTGATATATAAATACTTCATCGAGGGCTCGATGTCGATGCTGACGCCCCCTACGTGTAGGCTGGATCCCGCAGGTGGCCCCATTCGAGGTCCGTCGAAGCACAGAGCCTTGGATTTGTGAAGGGCGACCTCGAGACCCAGCCGCCGTATCCGACCCACGACTTGAGCAACCCTTGCCGTGGCCTTAAGCGCTGCGTCTCGGTGCGTTGCTCCCCGCGCCGTAACGAGGGTGTCGTCGGCGTAACACGTTACGCCGACCCCTCGGAGTAACGGACCACGCAGCACCCAGTCGTAACCGATGTTCGACCGGAGCGGCCCTAATACCGATCCCTGTGGAACACCGCACGATACATCCCGCCGACACGACCCTAGCCAGCTCGGGTAAGTTATGGCCCTCTCGGAGAGATAGGCCCCGACAATTCGACGGAGGTAGGGAGGCACTCCATGGTAAATAAGCGCCTCCCTAACGCAGCTCCAGGGCAAGGTGTTGAAGGCGTTGGCGATGTCAAGAGACACTGCCACCACCACCTCACCCTGAGAGACTGCTTCCTCCGTCAGGCTTCTAATGCGCATGATCGCGTCCACGATGAAGCACCCCTGACGGAAGCCAAACTGGCTATCCGCCAGATCAGCCCCACGCATGTGAGTGCCTGACGAGGCGTTGTGCAATAATGCACTCTAAGAGCTTGCACACCTCGTCGAGCAACACGATCGGCCGGTACCCTGATGGGGAATTTGCCGGCAGCCCAGCCTTTCAGATCAAGACCAGTTTCCCTGTCTTCCAAACCTTGGAAAACTGGCCTTTTTCGAGGTATGCGCTAAAGTGCCCTATAAGTCGAGGTCCAAGCTGCTCGAGAGCCAGGACCAGGACCCACGCTCGGCCTGGAATGCCGTCGGGTTGATCCATAAAGGAGATGAAAAGATTCTGCGGGCCACAACAATTGACGCCGCGGGCCGCATGCGGCCCGCGGGCACTGCTTTGGACAGCCCTGCCTGGAACAATGTTTTGGCGCAAGTAAGAATATAATATGTCTTTCAGGAAAATATCAGTACTTCTGGCACATACGTCGCTAAAAAAATACAATGAAATAGAAGAAATGAAATAAAATGTAAAGTATTATTAAAATGTATTTATTTATTTATTTATTTTTATTTATTTATAAATTTGTGAACATAGGTTACAAAGGTGTTTACATTTTATAAATAGGACTCCATGTTCTGTCAGCATATGACGTACAAATTTACTATCTAGGTCACTTAAAAATACACAACAATAACAAAAAACTTGAACTAAGCTGAACGCATGCAGTCACCGGTTCCTTAAATAGATCGGTAATTAAATTTCAACGATATCATTGTCCAATAAATATTCTCGTACTGTGTATTATGCTTTTTCGACAAGCAACGACATTAGTTTCCTTTTAAAAGAAATGATCTCATTCGTCTTAGAAGAAATTTTGGTAATTTGTTGTACAGTCTTGGAGCTATGGCTCCAAGCTTCTTAGGTATGCCTAAGAAGCTTTTATTGAAAATAGTTTTCTTATGAGCTGTACAACAAATTTTATCTCTATGCCGAACACTCCTTAAGGTGTTAAACAAATGACCGTTAACCTTTAATATATATAGCCAGGGCAAAGTCAGTATACGGAGATCACAAAAATAAGGCTTACAACTATCGGTACTTTGTAAGCCGCATACTGCCTTAAAACACATCTTTTTTGCGCTATAAAGATTATATCTGTATTTGTAGAGTTGCCCCAAAATATGATGCCGTATCGTAATGTAGAAGTGACGTTAGCATGATACGCAGTGAGAACTGTTCTTTGACTAGTTACCTTAGCCAAATTGCATTGTAAAGGACGGCATGCGCAGCAAAAGATCGTCTACAATCTCTGAGGGTTAGATAATGACTGGAGCCCCTTGAGCGCATTCTGTGCTATACCTACAAATGATGCCATGCTGCACAATGCATGGCATTTATTCCGTCCACCCAACACGGTGAGGCGGCGGTCCGAAAGCAGAGAAAAGACAGAGCCAACTTATGGTTGAACGGCATTTCCACGGGATTCTGAAAATTTGTTGTGTTAAAATAGCACTGTTGAATGACGTTCATATCGTCATAGACTTTCGTCGTGAGCTTTTCAATAAGAAGTATTCTGAGAGCTGTGTTGGGTAAGCCTCGCGGAAAATAGAAGCCCTGAATATGGTAAGGGGATTATTAATGCGGTGCCGTACGTGTCGCTGGTTAGGAGTCTACTGCCCAAGACAGCGCAGCGGTCGTCCCCGCGTCGAATACTGCTCTCATCTGTGGGATGACTCCACCAAATCTATAGAACACCGTAATATTAGATGATATGATGAAGCAAGATATTATTTGCGTTATAGTTTGTCCAGAAGTAACAGGAAGCCTTAAGTCCCTGGCGCAACGTAGAACGCTAAAAATGTATGTCGTGATTACTCGAATACAGTTATTAGAGTTACCTCCATAATACTTTTCTAACATTCCGTTTATGGAAGTGATCTGCAAGGGTCTTGAGCAAAACTAGCATAATTTTTATCACCTCGCGAACGAAGTCGCGAGCAAAAGCTAGTGTAATATAAAACTTCCCTATACAGAAATGACGTACGAGTGGCACGTTAGATGTGCTGCAACTGCGCTTGTGAAAACTAGTGGTGGCGCGTCTAGCCCACAACTGTGGCACCACTGCAGCGCTTCTTCGCGCCTCTGATTTGAAGGCGCCCTAAGAGCAATAAACGCTAAAATTAAACATTTGTTTTATGATAGGTAGTGGTAGATATTATATATCAGTTTATGCTTTTCTATTTTCGTTCGAAAATTTAATGTAGGTACTAGTTAATTGCTATGAATAAAATTAACTTTATTTTATCGTTAAGTAATTAATTGCTTTACTGTTCAAAATAATGCTCGTCATTAAAGCGTGTAAAGATATAAAGCAGCACTGCATTTTCAAGTATTTTATATTGTGATGACTATGTAATTCGTATAACACATTTAATAGGTACCGAGTTGGTTTATTAAAATGTATAAAATTATTTTCTTATGCTTGCTCTCTCAGGCTTATGGTGAGTTATTTTATTCTTCTAGATTGTTTATGTTATTTGATTAATGCTTTCTTTGTAAAATCAATTGTCAAGGCTAAGTTCGATTTCGTCGGCAGAATTGGTGAACGGCTAGCAGGCTACCCTTCAGGGAGTCGGGAATTCTGGTCGCTTGCCAAAGCTGCCGAGGGAAATTTCTGTCGGTCAGGTTTACCACCTTTACTTAAACCCGACGGTAGTTTGGCCCAGAGAGTCGAGGAGAAAGCCGACATTTTGGGTTTTCTCTTTGCCTCTAACTCGACCATGAGCGAAGGGGGTGCTTTGCCGCCGGGCATTCCAATCCAAGTTGTCGCACTTCTATGCCGGAAGTTAAATTCCACAGCGGAATATGCGATGGGAGCTTCAATCTCTGGACGTTCATAAGTAGAGTGGGCCAGACGGCATTCCCGCGGTGATACTTAAGCGGTGTGGTCCAGAGTTGTGTCCGGTACTTACACGTCTTTTCACACTTTCATATTTCATGAAGCAAGTCCCGGCGTCGTGGAAGATCGCGTATGTGCATCATGTACCCAAGAAGGGTGACAGGACCGACCCGGCCAATTACAGGCCTATAGCCGTCACCTCCCTTTTATCCAAGGTGATGGAGCGTGTAATTAATACACAGCTCCTGGGGTACCTTGAGGAACACGACCTGCACAGTGACCGGCAGAACGGTTTCTGTCACGGTCGCTCGACGGGCGATCTTCTTGTGTACCTAACACACCGATGGCTGGCGGCTATCGAGAGTAAGGGCGAGACTCTAGCAGTAAGCCTCGACATCTCTAAAGCCTTTGACCGGGTCTGGCACCGTGGTCTTCATACAAATTTGCGCTTCTATGGAATGCCCGAGAGGTTATGCGGATGGGTGTCCAGCTTTCTGGCCGGTAGAAGCATCAGGGCAGCCATCGACGGCAGCTATTCTGACTGCATGGCCATTAACGCTGGAGTACCGCAAGGCTCAGTGTTATCCCCTACTCTGTTTCTGCTGCATATCAATGACATGTTGTCTTCTGACGGCATTCATTGTTAATTGACGACAGTACGGGGGACACTTGTTACACGGGCCGCCCTGGTATTTCTCGGGCCGCAGTAGAAGAAAGCCGTGAACAGCTTGTGTCTGAAATCGAGGCTATTCTTACTAGAGTGTCCAATTGGGGTGAACAAAATCTTCTCCAGTTTAACCATTCCAAGACACATGCGTGTATATTCACTGCTAACAAAACCCCATTTTCTGTAGCGCCACACTTCCAGGGCACATCTTTCACCCGTGGGATTCTTGGCGTTGACATCTCTAGAGAGGTTCAATTCCGGAGTCATTTGGAGGACAAGGGTAAGCTGGCATCCAAGAAGCTCGGTGTGCCCAGCAGAGTGCCCATCAGTCGTTCACCAAATTCTGCCGACAAACTCAAACTTAGCCCTAAAATTGCTCTTTGGGGCAATTTTGCGGGATACGCTTTATTTGGGTGCAAGGGGCCCCACTACCACCAAGACTCCGGGGCCCAAGCGACCTAACCTGCACGCGGAGCACCTGCTTACCACTAACGAGCCTCCGCGTATTTTGGTACTCACATATTTTGGTACGCCTAGGCTCCCATGTGAGTGCCAGGTGGTACAATGTGTTGGTCCGAGGGGGTACCACCGTGCAGCTGTGTAAAGCCCCCTAAGTAACCCAGACCCAGTTGGGTTGCGTTCGGGGTTCAGCAGCTGCACAGCCGGGCCCGGGGCGATGTTTGTGCCGCGGCATAGTACAGGGGCCCAACTGGGACTAACCACCCTGGGAGGCTGCCCCATCAGGCCGCGCATAATCCGAACCACATCGGGTTCGTCGTGCCGGATGGTGACCGGACTGGGACCCGGCGACCACACTCGGGGGGTACGGGGGCCCTTCCGTCCGGCGGTCCGTCTCACCACACAGTCATAGATGAAGCTAGCTCCTACGCCTTGTCACTCACTGCTGTAGCAAATGTCACTCCGTCTTCACGTCTCCCTTCTTATCCCAAATATCATGGCAGCGCAAAACAGAAAAAAAGGTACCACAGCGGCCGCTACTACTCCCAGTAACGTACTGTTTGAGGTGGAGTTCACTAACATCCGCGGACTCCATGCCAACCTCAACGTCGTCCATCACCATCTAGAGACGGCACGGCCAGCTGTGATGTTCCTAACGGAGACGCAAATACGCCGCCCTGCCGATCAGTCATACTAGTGTTACCCTGGCTATATAATCGAAGAACAACTTCGAGATAAAGCCGGGGTGTGCGCGTTCATTAGGGCGGATGTTTGTTGTCGCCGGCTGCGCTGCCTTGAGAACGCTTCCTTCTCCGTTCTTTGGCTGCACGTGGATCACGGCTTTATGAGTCAGATCTACGTGTGCGTCTACCGTTCCCACACAGGGGAAGCTGAGACAGCGGGGCTTTTACGGCACCTCAGCGAGGGCGCTGATGACGCGCAGGTGCGGTTCCTGAACGTTGAATTGATTTTTCTGGAGGACTTCAATGGTCACCAATCCTGCGGGGCGGGCCGCCCACGCGTTCGCTCTCTCCCGTGGTCTGACCCAAATGGTACGCGGGATTACGCGAATACCGGACAGGGTGGACCATGAACCCGCTCTGATGGACCTACTGCTGACGAGTTGTCCAGCACAGTACAGTGTGTCGGTTGGCGCTCCACTGGGTAGTTCCGACCACTGTGTTGTGCGTGCCCGCCTGCAGGTGTCATCTCCTGCAAGGGCAGTAGAGGTGACACGGCGATTGTGGCACTACTCGTCAGCAGACTGGGACGGTCTTCGAGAATACTTTGCAACCGTCCCGTGGAGTCAGCGCTGCTTTGCGGGGAGGGCTTCATCGGAAAGCGCCACTGCGGTTGCTGGCGAGATTACGTTAGGTATGGAATACTACAATCCATACACTGATGTTGCCAGTATCCGTAAAGTTCGCCCCTGGTTCGGGCGTGAGTGCGCCGTAGCTGTTCAAGAAAAACAGACAGCGTACCGCGCCTGGAATAGGGCTTGGGCGGCGCGCGACCCGAATGTGGCCCGCCTCAAGGCAGCGTACAACAGAGCCACTAGGTCCAGTAAGAGGGCCTTCAAGAGAGCGGACGCCCAGCGTGTCACGCGGCTTGGTCAGGAGCTCACATCACATCCAACGGGCAGCCGCGGATACTAGCAACTGGCCAAAGCCGTGCAGGCCAATTTCTGCAAGCCTTCGCTGCCGCCGCTGCGCTTTCCTCACGGGTCACTGGCTCACTAGGCCCAAGAGAAAGCAGAAATGCTGGCCAATCTCTTTGCGGCTAATTCGCGGGTCGATGACTGTGGCAAGCAACCACACACTATCGCCGACTGTGGAACCACGATGCCGGATATTGTAATCCGGCAGTGCGATGTGCGAGCGGTGCTGCGGTCACTCGACACGCGTAAAGCCAGTGGTCCAGATGGGATTCCGGCGGTGTTGCTGAGAAAGTGTGCAGCCGAATTGTATCCAACGCTCACACGCCTGTATCGCCTTTCCTACTCGTCGGGGGAGGTGCCGGAGGCTTGGAAGGAGGTGAATGTCCAACCGATCCCCAAGAAAGGGGATCGGTCGGATCTGGCCAACTATCGTCCCATAGCCATAACCACCGTCATCTGCAAGGTGTTCGAGCTAATTATTAACAAACAGCTCATGCGCTACCTGGAGGATCACTCGCTAATTAACGATCATCAATATGGCTTTAGGCCGAAACGATCAACGGGTGACCTTCTGGCGTACATAACACACACCTGGGGTGAGGCTATGGAGAGGCACGGCGAATCTCTGGCTATTGGCATAGATATCGCTAAAGCCTTTGATAGGGTATGGCATGCGTCGCTTCTTTCCAAGCTGCCGGCATACGGTCTACCGCCTCATTTGTGCCGCTAGTTGGCCAGCTTCCTGCATGGGCGACGTATACGGGTTGTAACGTTGTGCAACAACGTGTGCATAAATTAATAAAATTAGATGATTAAAATTGAAATTTAGTGAAAATAAATGAAAGCGCCATCTGCCGACAACAAAACACATCAACACAGCATTGACGTAAACATGAGACGTAGGGACGCTAATTGCCGCCAGAGGCGCTGTCCAAAGATATATATACGACCGCGCGCGAAGTTCAAGAGACCATTTTTCATAAAATTAAATTATACTCGTCGCGAAGGTGTCTGTGCATATACTCAAATTAAATTACGCAAATACTCAGATTTAATTAGAAATAAAATATAAGTTATAGGGAGCGAAATTCTCCCTAAGTAAACAGTTGTTTAGCTGCAAGCATCAAGTACCCCATCATTGGGTGAGTTAAATTATTTATAATGTAATCTAGATTTTAAAACAGTGAAAATTAACGGCTGTTGGTCAACCCTGTTATAGGAGGGTAGTTACAGGGGTGTGAAAAAATGTCTCTGTAAAATTAGTAATGTAAGCAAACATTGTAAGACTCCCGATTCCTGAAATGGTTAACAGGGATCGGCTGTCTTAGCGAATAGGCGGGAAAAAGGGTTCCAGCTAACCCGTCATCTGGAACATTCCAGGGTCCACCCTACGGGTTCCAGAAGTTCACCCTACGGGCTACAAGCGATCATCCACCCCACGGGTTCGAAGAAACAGTTCACCCTACGGGTTACAAGAAATATTTTACTCTCCGGGTTAAGAACACCGTGCGGTTCTACGTTGTGGACGGCACGGCTACATCAGCAACTGCAGCATTCTTCAGGAAGGCCAAACCTAAGATAAGTCGGGACCCTGCGAAGACCATCGGAAGTCGCACTTGCATAATTGCTACTTGACCACACCCACGACCCCGAGTTTCTATTGCAATAAATCGTCTGTTATAATTTTAATCCTCTTATCATTTCTCTCTTCTATTCTCTTCCTGAAAGCCTTCAGCTTTTCAGTGGCGCCCATATCGTGGTTTCAAGTAGCGAGAAAGCGATTTCCGACGGGAGTCGGGAGTTCATAGTTATAAGAAATTTTAAGTTGTGCAAAATAGTTTTAAGAGTGCCCGTTAGCGGGGTAGTTTCCCTCAAAATTAATACAACTACCCAGGAATTTGGCTCTCCTGACCTCTGCTGCCAACTTGTTCTTTCCGGCTTATTTTGTGTGTTTTTATTAATTTTAGACTGATTTCGGAATAAACAAGAACAAGGCCAAATTTGAATTTATTATCAACATAAATTGTAATTTTTCCAAATTTTAACGGTCCCCAATTTATTTTTCACACCCTCAAGCATTTATTTTATGGTGGAAAATTTTTAATGAAATTTAAAGTAAAAGTTTTTTTTCAATTTTAAATATTACATTTGTTAAAGTTCTGAAGTAAAACTTCTTATTTGAAACCCTTACATTAATTTTCGTAAGTGAGTTGTATAGCATATATTCATCGTAAAAAGTAGTCAAAGGATATCACCACCACAATTTTAATTTTTTTTTACGGCGTCAAACCGCCTCAATTTGTGTATTATTTTGTTGTATTTCCTATATGTGAATTTACAGCGAGACCAACAGCCGATAATCACACTTCTGGGTAACAATCCCTATTGAAATTTCACTTTAGTAAAACGGTAGAACAAATATTTTACGAATTTCACTTCACGTAAATAATAAAAGATTTATAATTGTTTCACTTTTCGAATTACGTTGAATTCTGACACACTGAAATAAAACTGTAAGAAAAAACATTCCAAACGTAGATCACGCAGTGAAAACATTCTTGCCAAAAACAATTTAAACTAATAACTTTGATTCGTGTTCTGAATAAACAACGGCAGATTTTGCTTTCATAACGTTTACGAGTAAGTTGATTTACTAGCTCGATAGTAGCGGAAATTTTTTTTTTCCACATAAACTGTGGGTGGAAGTGAATAAAATACACTCCGGAAACCAACAGTCTGATACAAAATATTTCCAGAATCGTCCAAGTACGAATCGGTTTTTTAAACAATTCGAAATATTCAAGGGTTCCGTAGTGGTAAGGAACAATTTACATAAAAAGTTAGTTACTACTATATAGTTTATTTCAAGAACCGTCCAAGTGCGAGTCGTCTTTGACACAGTTAGTAATATTTAAGGGTTCCGTAGTAGTAAGGAACTATTATAAAAAAAAAATTAGTTGGAACGAGTCAATATACGATTAATTCTTGGCACGTTCGTGGGAATTGTTACATTTAAATAAAACAAGATTAAGGTCAAAACTTGCATCAATCCATTAAAACTGTCAAACATTTAGCTAACTTCATCAACCCATCATCATACACCTCACTTTCACTACTTACTGCTTCGGATTAGATTACATTTAAACACAGACAGACAGACAGACAATTAATATCTAGAAGGGTCCAATTTATTATTTGAGTGAAGGAACCCTAAAAGGTAATATTTCCAAACTTAAGTATTTCCTAAAGCAAATACTAAGTTAATAAAGGTTCAAATTATGATTCGGTTCAACGAACCCTAAAAAGTAGAATTTATTTTTCGTTATTCCGAGGGTGGGTCGAAAAATATTCACATTCCTCAATGTTACAAAGACGAATGCAGATAACGGTAAAGGCCGTAACACACTGCATTAATATGCAATTGCAAATAGCGTATCTAGTACATCAGTACAGTTACACAATAGTGTTTTTGATAATTATTTTTTTGGAAAAGATAAGGGTGTTAGCACACCGTCATATAATTTTAATACTGAGGTGGCACATTAGGTACCACATTTCGTGTTATGTTGCACGCATACATATTATCATACGGAAGTTCACAATTACACTTACATAATAATTAGGTAGTATATAGTCATCACACATTCATCATAATTATCTTCACACACAATTCCCAACACTTTTTTTTTTTTTTTTTTTTTTTTTTTTAACGTGAGGGAAAAATCCTCGTAGGATGCTATGCCGGACTCTTACCGACTAAAAAACCTCACGTAACGCCCAACAGCCTATGGTTGAGAGCCCCGGGTAAGCCCTCAGGAAGGATGTCCCGTGACTCCCAACAGACCTACGGCCGCCAATGCGGCCTCGCCCAGGGGGTGGTTCGGGTGCAATCCCGCGTCTATGGGGGATTTCGGGTGTGACCCCGCTTCTAAGGGGGGGGGGGGGGCGTGCGTGAGTGCTCACGTCACGCTGCCGTCATGGGCCTGCTTCTGTAAGGACGGTGAGCGGCCCTCTCACCGTCCCCAGACCCCCGGTCATGGAGGCCGATAGTCCTCGGCGAAGACACGTCGGCGGCGCCCAGGGCGCCGACTGCGGAACTCGGGTGGGAGAGTTCTCTCCCGCACCCGGCCCGCCGCCTCCTTCGCGAGCATGACCTGCTCGCAGAAAGAGGCGGCGCAGTCCCACTTACTCCCGCTGGAGAGCATGGCTCGCACCATGGCCTCGAGCGAGAGAGTGTCCAACAATTCCCAACACTTAATAAGCAGTTTTTGTTTGTTTACATAGTGACACTTGCATTTCATGTTGTGTGACTCCCGAAGGCGGAAGGAGGGGGCAGACTAGCTACAGGCGAGTCACATTCATAGATTATAGAAGGTGACTCAAATATCCTAAGTTTTGTTTCCCGACTAAAGCTGACGGGTTAATATAGCATGGAATGTAGTGTGACACTGGCCTTAGATGCAACGATAAATAACACGTTTACATCAACATTATTACGTCAACATTATACTCGCAAACAAAACAACACTTACACAATTTTAACTTCGTACGTACATACATACATACATACTATACAATGATAGTCACACACGCACATACATTTTTACTACTATGGTGGCACACAAGGGTCCCATTTTTTATATAATTGGCATAATGGCCAAAAGATGCATTTACTTCGTCATGTTTTAGAGTTGACATAATAGTCATAGTCAACATTCTACTGCTAAGGTTGCGAATAAGCACTTAGTTTCTGTTATTACTGCTAAGGTTGCGAATAAGCACTTACTTTTTTTTATTTTATATTGTTAAAGGGCTAAATAGCCTAGTAATTAGTTAAGGACACTACACACTACACACGACTTACAAATAACTACATATAACAACGTGACAAACACATGCCGTGTTCGTCATGGGGACATAGGGGTTAATTAGCATCACGAAGGATTCTGCAAGTAAATTATTTTCTATCACTTTTCTGTTTCTTGGTTTAGTTGGGAGTTACTGTTAGTTGGAAGCATGAGTCTATCCCTAACAGAGTTCGTCGTTAACTGTTAGTTGGCAGCATGGTCGTGCCCTAACAGAATTAGGTGTAGGTTGTTACTGTTACGAGGAAGCATGAGTCTTACCCGAACAGATATATGGTGTACTGTTATTTGGCAGCATTTGTCTTGCCCTAACAGTCTTAGGTGTAGATCACCTTTATGTTGTATTATTTACATGGCTACTCCTACCACTCGGAAGCTAGAGGCTTGCCCTGGGGGATAGTCCATCCTATAATTCGGAAGTGCTACACTAGCCCTAGTAGGATGTTCTTCTCTGGGACGGTTGTATAAATCCCAGCCTTCAGCAAAAAGCCTTATTATACACACCCCACTTTCAGGCGGTGCGTATTACCTGAACCTTCAACCCAAAGCCTCAAATACGTCTTTTCTCTTTCTGTCCCATAAAGTTCTTCAGAATCACCTAAATACATCCTGCGAGTTGGTTTCATTAAGGTTAAGGCCGACTCTTCGCTATACCCAGCATCACCTCATTCACACAGCACACTAACATACACACACACATAGACGAGTAGTAGGTCTTAGGTTAGGGGCGTTCGAGGACGAACGCAGCATTTGACGTGTTAGGGTACGTCAAACGCTCACCGGAGCGGGGGAGTATGTAACGTTGTGCAACAACGTGTGCATAAATTAATAAAATTAGATGATTAAAATTGAAATTTAGTGAAAATAAATGAAAGCGCCATCTGCCGACAACACAACGTGTGCATAAATTAATAAAATTAGATGATTAAAATTGAAATTTAGTGAAAATAAATGAAAGCGCCATCTGCCGACAACAAAACACATCAACACAGCATTGACGTAAACATGAGACGTAGGGACGCTAATTGCCGCCAGAGGCCTGTCCAAAGATATATACAGGGTGTGGCGTAAATAGTGGTCCAACCGTCAGGGTGTGGTAGAACAGGTGCCCCACTATAACATACTACAATTTCATTCAAATTTATCCAAGGGTCACAGAAAAAAAGAACTTTTTTTGAAAAATCGTCCCTTTTTTGTAAAGTTGCCTGTAGATTATACGAAAACCGCTATTTCTGATTTCTGTTTTTTCTGTCTTAAAGCTAAATACATAAGCTATCTAAAAATAATATAGTTAATAAAATTCCACCACAAATATTTGAAATAAATATAAGTTCATCTCAATTTTCTCTCTAATTTTCAGGTATCATTAAAATTGTACAGCGATTTTTATAAAAAATATGTACTACACTGATGCTACCCAAACGTTTAAAAATATGCTTATGTAATACTGATTTCAAAATGGTACCATTAAAGGATTTCACATAAAAATAAAATAGTAATTTTTACTGTTAAAGTTCAAAAACGGGTTAAGAAAAATGACCAAAATCAACTTACATACATCACACTTATAACGTTTTGTTCATAGTAATAGTTCATAGTCAACATTATTATTCTTTATTTAAAATCTTATAACCTAGATAGTGCCCGCGGCTCCACCCGCGTGAGATTTTGTAACTATTCTCGCTTTAATTTATTTTCTATCTGAAATTCTGTTCCCATTCCATGACAAATTCCTAGCGCGTGGAACTGCGGGCGCAATCACGGTTATGATTTTTTTAAACTATCGCAGTTTTTAACACTTCACGCAAAATACTATTTACTTACATTCACCGACGTTTCGATCGTTCAACCGCGACCTTGATGTTGCCTGCGGTTTCACCCGCGATGAATTTTGTTACTATTCCTACATCCGGTGGGATCATAAAAGCGAGAATAGTTACAAAATCCCACGCGGGTGGAGCCGAGGGCGCTATCTAGGTTATAAGATTTTAAATAAATAATAATAATGTCGACTATGAACTATTACTATGAAAAAAACGTTATAAGTGTGATGTATGTAAGTTGATTTTGGTCATTTTTCTTAACCCGTTTTGAACTTTAACAGTAAAAATTACTAGTTTCTGTTTATGCGAAATCCTTTTATGGTATCATTTTGAAATCAGTATTACATAAGCATATTTTCAAACGTTTGGGTAGCATCAGTGTAGTACATATTTTTTATAAAAAACGCTGAACAATTTTCATGATACCTGGAAATTAGAGAGAAAATTGAGATGAACTTATATTTATTTCAAACGTTTGTGGTGGAATTTTATTAACTGTATTATTTTTTGATAGCTTATGTATTTAGCTTTAAGAGAGAAAAAACAGAAATCAGAAATAGCTGTTTTCCTATAATCTACAGGCAACTTTACAAAAAAGGGACGATTTTTCAAAAAAAGTTATTTTTTTCTGTGACCATTGGGTAAATTTGGATGATATTGTAATATGTTATAGTGGGGCACCTGGTCTATCACACCCTGACGGTTGGACCACTATTTACGCCACACCCTGTATACGACCGCGCGCGAAGTTCAAGAGACCATTTTTCATAAAATTAAATTATACTCGTCGCGAAGGTGTCTGTGCATATACTCAAATTAAATTACGCAAATACTCAGATTAAATTAGAAATAAAATATAAGTTATAGGGAGCGAAATTCTCCCTAAGTAAACAGTTGTTTAGCTGCAAGCATCAAGTACCCCATCATTGGGTGAGTTAAATTATTTATAATGTAATCTAGATTTTAAAACAGTGAAAATTAACGGCTGTTGGTCAACCCTGTTATAGGAGGGTAGTTACAGGGGTGTGAAAAAATGTCTCTGTAAAATTAGTAATGTAAGCAAACATTGTAAGACTCCCGATTCCTGAAATGGTTAACAGGGATCGGCTGTCTTAGCGAATAGGCGGGAAAAAGGGTTCCAGCTAACCCGTCATCTGGAACATTCCAGGGTCCACCCTACGGGTTCCAGAAGTTCACCCTACGGGCTACAAGCGATCATCCACCCCACGGGTTCGAAGAAACAGTTCACCCTACGGGTTACAAGAAATATTTTACTCTCCGGGTTAAGAACACCGTGCGGTTCTACGTTGTGGACGGCACGGCTACATCAGCAACTGCAGCATTCTTCAGGAAGGCCAAACCTAAGATAAGTCGGGACCCTGCGAAGACCATCGGAAGTCGCACTTGCATAATTGCTACTTGACCACACCCACGAACCCGAGTTTCTATTGCAATAAATCGTCTGTTATAATTTTAATCCTCTTATCATTTCTCTCTTCTATTCTCTTCCTGAAAGCCTTCAGCTTTTCAGGGTTCTCTGTGATGGTCAGGCTTCCTGCTTTTTGCAGGTAAATGCCGGAGTACCAAAGGGATCGGTATTGTCCCCAACTCTCTTTCTTCTGCATATCAATAACATGCTGTCCCTTGGGTGCATTCATTGTTGTGCAGATGATAGTACTCTACATGGGAGCTATTCTGGCCGTCCAGTGGAGTGGCAAGGCGACGTGGAGGAGAAGAGAAGGCAACTCGTGGCGGATCTCGACCGGGACCTGGGTCACATGGCCCAATGGGGTTCAGACAACCTGGTCGAGTTCAATGCCAGAAAAACACAGGCGTGTGCGTTTACAGCTAAGAAGTCCCCATTCCTACTCCTACCCTCTCTTCAGAGTATTACGGTTCCACTAAAGAACAACCTGGAGATCCTCGGTATAGACGTCCGGCGTGAACTCAATCACAAAAACTACATAGAGAGTTGTATTGGGCTGGCCTTGCGGAAACTAGGAGTCTTAAATAAGGTGAGACGGTATTTCACGCCACATCAGAGATGTTTACTGTACAAGACGCAAATTCGTCCCTGCGTCGAATACTGTTCTCACCTTTGGGATACCTCCGCAAGGTAATAAATAAAATAATAAATAAATATTTTCGGACATTTCACACAACGCTATCTGATCCCAAAGTAAGCTAGGAATAACCTGCTTGTGTTATGGGTATCAGATTACGGATATTAATACTTATATACTTTTTAAATACATACATATTATACATAAAACACCCACACTCTTGAAACAAACATTTATGGTTCACACAAATATTTGTCTCCGGTGGGAATCGAACCTACGATCTCCAGCGCCACAGGCGGTATCACTACCGACTGCGCCACAGAGGCAGTCAGGTATTTACTAGACGCGCTTGACGCTATGCAGAGACGTGCTATCCGAATAATTGGTTGTCCTGAGGTGACAGGAGGCCTCGAACCGTTGGCGCAGCGAAGAACCATAGCCTCCTTGGCTGCCTTCTATCGAATGTATCACGGCGAATGTTCTGAAGAGCTCTTCAACCTGATCCCACCCTCTCCTTTCCGATCCCGAACAACACGTGCCGGGCAAAGATGCCACTCACACACAGTGGAGAGAATCTTCGCCAGAACTGAACGTTTCAAAAGATCGTTTCTCTGTCGAACTATAAAAACATGGAACGACCTGCCCGCACACGTGTTTCCCGCATCTTACAAACCCGGGTTCTTCAAGAGGAGCGTGAAGAGGCACATCACAGGGCCGCCAACTTGAGGACCACTGTCAGAAGTGGCCCCCAATCGCTAGATGCGCCACGGCTTTCCATCAGGCTGGTGGCGACGTCAATTTGCCGAGCTAAATATAAAAAAATAAAAAAATATCTTCATATACTACAAAACGGATTAAATTTAAAACTTACATTTGTAATTAAATCATAAAAAAACCTGGCCAAGTGCGAGTCGGACTTGCGCACTGAGGGTTCCATACCAAAAAACGACAAAAAATCACGTTTGTTGTATGGGAACCCCCTTAAATGTCAATTTGGCGAATTTCGAATAATTTTCTTTGTGGCGTAGTCGGTAGTGATACCGCCTGCGGCGCTGAAGGTCCTGGGTTTGATTCCTGGGTCGGTCCAAACTCCAAATATTTGTGTGATCCACAAATGTTTGTTTCGGAGTTTGGGTGTTTTCTGTGTATAATATAATAAATAAATATTCACGGACATTTCACACAACGCTATCTGATCCCAAAGTAAGCTAGGAATAACCTGCTTGTGTTATGGGTATCAGACCACGGATATTAATACTTATATACTTTTAAATACATACATATTATACATAGAAACACCCAGACTCTTGAGACAAACATTTATGGGTCACACAAATATTTGTCTCCGGTGGGTATCGAACCCACAACCTCCAGCACCGCAGGCGGTATCACTACCGACTGCGCCACAGAGGCAGTCAAAATGTGTATGTATTTAGTTGTCTAGTGTCTATTTGTTCGATAGTTCAGTGGGAGCCTAGTGGATTGCTCTGGGGAAGTATCTGTGGGCATATAAGACGACGCAATGGTTTCGCAAATCGGACCGCCACCAAGAATGAATCGTCACTTACCTTATTTTCCGTTCTTCTTTATGCTCTGCTAGTTCCAATGTTGCTTCCGAGTTCTGGTACCGACCGAAGTACTAATACACAGTATATACTGCGCACAATAGTTCCGAACCGCGTCCGAGATTTGACTGGGCGGTCGATTCAATGGCCGTCCTTCCCCGTTTTGGAAATCCAGCAGAGCAGGTCATTTCCAGGCTTCTCCATCCAACAAATAATCCCCAATTGTATAGTAGCCCCTGCAGTACAATTTACTTTTTTCCAACCTTTTTAAATTTATTTAGGGACATACTTTTAATTTCGTCTGGTAGCCTGTTGTAAAAGCGTATAGAGTTACCCATGAAAGAATTGCTAATTTTTAACCGACTTCCAAAAAAGGAGGAGGTTCTCAATTCGTCTGTATTTTTATGCAATCTGCTATGATAAACAGCAAGGTTACTTTTATTTCTAGTGTTGACATTGTGTCTATCACTTAACTTAGCGAAACTATGTACATTACTTTGTACTGCACATACATATTAATATGAACCCGGGACCTCAGCGCGGTAGGCGGTATCACTACCGAATGCGCTACTGAGGCAGCCGAATTATACACCATTACAAAAGCAATCGGCTGTCATTACTCGTATGAAAGTTATACAAAACAATCTTTAAATATATATAACTCAAAGGTGACTGACTGACAGACATAGTGATCTATCAACGCACAGCCCAAACCACTGGACGGGTCGGGCTGAAATTTGGCATGCAGGTAGATGTTACGACGTAGACATTCGCTAAGAAAGGATTTTGATAAATTCTACCCCCAAGGGGATAAAACACGGAAAGCGGGAACGGGAACAAATTTTACGCGGGTGAAGCTGCGGGCATCAGCTAGCACACGTATTATATTTCTTATGAATGTGTGTGTATAAGCGTGATCCTTTAGTTTAGGGGTACGCTTTGACAGAGGTGAAAACCTCAGTGTGATGCCTCCCCTCTATGAGTGGGGCAATTTGTTTTTACTCGGCGTTTTGAAACGTGTATGTAAAACTAGCCCGTGAACTTCTGCGATTTCTCGAAAGTTTACTTTGCTTAAATTTAATTATGCCAATAAGCTTTTTCTATTATATTTCTATTTCAGTATATTTTTATTTTAGTAAAAAATCTTTCAAGGTTACATAACGGTTCTGGTTTTAGAGCAATATGTTGTGAACTAGGTAAAGCCGCCCGCCCGCCTGTCCCGCGAGTAATCTTAAACATGGATTCGTTTGGTTTGACTTTTGAGGTAACATACTCTAATAACTGTAATTAATGTTTTTCAGGATTCGTTTTAACAGATGATGCTCTGGAGTCCAATTCCAATGACACTGATAGTGCTCGTATAGTCGGAGGTAGACCTGCTCCCGCGGGACAAGTTCCTTACCAGGTATCGCTGAGGGATGAGTCTGGCGTACATTTCTGTGGAGGATCAATAATACATCCAAGATGGATTCTAACTGCTGCTCATTGTACTGATGAGTAAGATATTTCTGAACAAATAACAATTGTTTTACTTTTTTGATCCGATTCACTAATAAATGGTTAGAAATTATAACACAATAAAATATATTTGACGGATGTAGGTACGGAACCTTTGGTGGACGAGTCCGACTCGCACTTGTCCGGGTTTTTTATTCTCTCAAAACAAAAATGGGCCACGAAGCTTTTGGCGATATACCAACTGAGGGGCTAAAAAAGAATACCTTCTTGGTGGGTCGCACGTGCAGCCTGCGCTGCGTAGGTTCTCATGCAAGCGGGTGGATAAGTGAGCTTGTGTACATGGGTGGGGACTTCCCAATGTCGAAATGGTAACTGAATTGTCGCATTGTGTGTCTCATTGTTTTTTCTTCCAGGATTTATTGATCCTAAAATGAAATGAACGTTCAATTTGTTAATGATCGGCATCCATTGCAAGCTTTGCAAGGTTGGACTAAAACGTATGGCTTGATCGGGTTGCTAATGGTGATGAATCATATTTATAAATGCATTGTGATATGATGAGAATAAGAATTAAGTACCCACTTACTTGGAATGTTTTCAAATTAGTTAAGCTGTTTAGCCGTTATGTCTGGTTGCTGCGTAAAAGTAGATATGATGAGTTGGGATGCGGAATCAAATATGTACTTAACTATTAATACGAGCGCCACTATTTGTATATTATTATGTATAATTTGTAATTAGTAGAGATGCGCCGAATGTTCGGCAGAATATTCGAATTCGGTACATTCGGCAAGTTTTGGAAAGTTCGTATTCGGCCGAATATTCGGTTTATTTGCCGAATAATTACCGAATATTGAAATTATTATTAAGAAAATTAATAATTATGGAATAGGTAGGGGTTTTCCAATAATTAACGTCATGATACAGAGATCTCTGGTGATGCACAGTATAGTAACATAGTCATTCAGGTGATAAGGCCAATCTGGCGTCCAATAAGCTCGGAGTGCTCAACATTGCTTCCCTAAGAAATGCCCGGATTTCACAGCAAGCAGACCAGACCCATTATTATACCCGTTTAACTCGTCATAACCTCGCAAAGTACTTGTTTTCCCACCAATAAATGGTCGAGATGGTCCAGATGAAAGGACTGAGTGGCAGATATTGTTGTAATGAGCTGGCACAGTTCTAGATAGTGGTCCAAGTCAAGTCACTACGTCCGTTTTTATCTGTTCTTTTTTAAGATACAATATGCAAGTACTTTTCTTCACTTAATACTGTGTCTGATGACGTTATTACTAAAACGCTACAAAACACGACTGCACACAACCAGTCCAAAACTCATAACTGAATTAACTCTCTGTGAAAATGAATTGCTCACGTTCTATTTTACTTTTTACATTCACCTCACTGATCTCAATCCTAATTTTTATTTCAAACTCTTCTTTGGTGGAAAACAAATCTCATTTAATTTAAAATGAGCCCGTTCAGCCCACCATCTCCTGCTAATTACTCCATCAGCGCGTGCGGCCACACATAGGACTGCTCTTGTCATTTTTGAGCTGCTGCTCCGGAATACCAGAATTCCTTGTTTGACTCGGTTAAGAGGCGTGCTATGAGGATTATTGACGATCCTCTACTTAGGCGCCTTCGCAAACACTTCAATTTTTACAGTTTGCAGCATCTGTAGACCTAACCGAACTACTATATAATAGCAACAAGGTGGCGATTCCCTGCATAGACGGAGATTTATTGGTGAAATATTTGTGACTAAAGGAAAAAGACATTTCTAAACTTTCTTTACGCTTGCAAGCCGTTCGATTGAAAATCGGCGCCTTGGGGTTGAGGGCTGCGCGCCTAGCGCTGAAAGATTGTCACCAGTCTCGTCGACTGACCTGTTTACCGCGTTAATTCGAACCGAATAGTTCGGCCGAATGTTCGGTTCGGAACATTTCATACCGAATCTTCGGCCGAATGTTCGAATTCGGTCCAACCCACATTCGGCGCATCTCTAGTAATTAGTAAAATAATGATTTGAATAATTTGAATCCGGTTCCGAAATCGAAATGAGCAACGCGGTCGCGAGCGCCGTGGTTAGACGCGCGCGGGGCCGTGGCGCGGGGCAGGGGTACGGTGCGGTGCGCCTCCCTCAGCCGTCCCGCGACGGGCGGGCGATGGGATGCGCGCTGTTTGCGTGCGACTGATAAGACTGCGCATAGTGGTGATCGTCAAATGTACCTACTTATGTTTGTTATTGTAGTTTTTTTTTGTTTTTTTTTTTCTTCATTTATTTAACTGTTGATGGGGATGTTACAGACTGGTTCTTTTTATAAATTGTTTTGCTTATTTTATTTTGTCTATGTACTAACTGTCTGTTAATTCTAATTATAAAATTAAGGTAATGATGACCAGTAGGCTGATTGGCATGCATGGGTCGCAAGGGGCTTGGTTGAAAATCAGCGCTAGGCACCAGCCTAGCACATGCTGAACCAAGCCCCATTCGGCATGCTTGAAGATATAGGTACCTATGAATTGTTAGAACTTCGTTCATTATTGTATTTTTATGTAAATTAAGTAGGTATGTGTATCTCAAGAGCTGAATTAAAATGTATTTCTTTCTTTCTTTCTTTCTAAAAAGGCAACATAGCGCGATTCATTCATAATCCGTTTCAGTTGCAGATTCGTACAGGAAATGCTTTAGAGACCGTTAAATGGTAACATTATTAAATGAATCATCTGCAATTCTTTTCATAATTCAATCATCTATACTATAAATAAGAGAGTGCAAATCGTGTGTCTATACTATTCATAAAATGAGACAATAAATAATGGGGGCGATATAAAAGTTACTCAATAATCTTAGATAAAAACACCAAATTAGAGCACAAAATTATGTTTCTAAAATTATTTTCTGTCTGTCGGTGTGTCTGTCTGTATAAACAAGCTAATCTCAGAAGATACAGAACGGATTCTCTTGCAGTTTTCACCAGTAGATTAAACTCAACTGGGGAATATTATATGTTATTTTTCATTAAAATTGAAGTGAAGTAAAATAGTTATCGTCGTATAAAGTTACTATCGGATACCTAATGCTTAAACTGTTTGTGCTACGATAATGAAATTCAGCATGAGCGTTGTATGTTACAATATAAAAAAAACGACTACACTATTTTTGAAAATTCCACTTTTAAGGAGGTAAAAAGGAGGGCAAAGTTTGTATGGTACAAAGTGGTTCCTTAGTCCAACATACTTGAAAATAGAATACAGCATTTTTAACATAATTGATGGAAGACGTGTTTTGTGTTTTATTAAAATTCCTCCTCTAATTGATTAAAAACCGGCCAAGTGCGAATTGGACTTGCCCATGAAGGGTTTCGTAGCAGCAAGTAACATAATATAGAAGTTCTTATAGTTCGTTGTAACTTTAGTTGATGTTTTAACACGTTCGCAGTGGTAGTGATTTTTCTATCCGAAAATTGCGGTTTATGACGTATTAAAAAAAAAACTACCAGCTCTATCTCGTTCAAACTAATTTTCGTTGGTAGTTTTTATAGCAATGTACATCATATATTTTTTTTAGATATATCATTCTCTTAGTTTAGAAGTTAGAGCGGGACACACACACATTTTTCCACTTTGGAAGTGTCTCTTGCGCAAACTATTCACTTTAGAAAAAAATGATTTTAGAAACCTCAATAGCATTTTTAAAGATCTATCTATAGATACACAACACGAATGGGTGTGATGAAAAAAAAAATTAGAGTTTCAGCTCTGAGTATGGGGACCCCCAGAATTTACTGCTTTTTTTCTAGTTTTATAATTATAAGAATCGTAATGCGGTTCACAGAATACATCTAGTTACCAAGTTTCAATAGCATAGGCCTTATAGTTTCGGAGAAAAGTGACTGTGACACATGGACGGACAGACAGACAGACAGACATGACGAATCTATAAGGGTTCCGTTTTTGCCATTTGGCTACGAAACCCTAAAAAGGGGCAGCAAGTTATTTTTGGGGCGATTGCTTTGATGTTGATATCAATACACCTTAGTGCGAGGCCGCATCTGCGGTTTCTAACCTCAAAATGTCAAACCTTGACTAGATTTCATTGATTTTGACAGTTTGATGACATTTTACGATGACGCCGCGGTAAAACGCAAGTGCGGCCCCGGGCTTTAGTCATATTTTTGGGTTTAAAACAATTTTATTGTTATTGTGAAAGCTCACTTCAATTGACGTTGTCATTTTTTATTTTTTTGATTCAAAAATGATTTATTATTGTTAAAACCCAAAATATATTTTGTACTAGCTGCTGCCTGCCACTTCGTACGCCGCAATTTGTATGTGATTCTTTAGATTGATATAACTTTTTTATTTATGAACCGATTGACATGAAACAAAAACTAAATGTTAAGTGGAGCAAACTGCAACGCAATAAAGAAAACCGCATTGCAATCGGTTGAGGGTTTACTGAGATTATCGTGCACAAACGTACAGACAAACAGACAGTTACGATTTTATTATATGTATTGATGATATTGATTTTAAAAATATAAAATTGTGTGAAAGAAAAGAGGAAAATCAAAAAAGGGTTGTTCACGGTTCTTCTGAATAACACTGAGTGTTACCATCTTTGCCTACTACTGCACGAGTTTAAATGATCATCATCCTTCGATGATTTTGAGACTGCTAACTGTGTCCTCCAACCAACTGTTCAATTAGCTTCCATAAAACTTGGCTTACTAAAGAACGACAAACATTGGAATTCTACCCAGAGGAAGCAGCCAAAAGCGAATCGTTATTTAAAATGCTTGTACTTTTTACTAGGTAATATTATAAATGCGAAAGTTTGTAAGTATGGATGTTTGTAACTTTTTCACGCTCTAACAGTAAAACGGATCTGACTAAAATTTGGCATAGGGATTGATTATGGTCTGAAATAACACATAAGCTTTTTATCCCGAGATAAGTTCCCATGGGAATCGGGAACGGCAACAAAATGTTACGCGAGCAAAGCTGCGGGCATCAGCTAGTATTGATGTTGCTACTCCGAAAAAAATACGGGGACGCGTCGAAATGAAACATTTACAAACGCTGTAAAATAAAACATTTTATGATCATACATAACATAACACACATGACAAATGAAGGATAAAATGTTGTCTTTTTAGGCCCGCTGGTTGTGGACATTTATTTAACCGACTTCGAAAAAAGAGGAGGTTCTCAATTCGTACGCTGTTTTTTTTTTGTTTGTATGTTACGCGATAGCGGCGCCAATTATGGATGGATTTTGTATTTTTTTTGTTTGAAAGAGCTTATTCTGAGTGTTTCCCTATCCAGGGTATCAGGATCTGATGCTGGGATCCAGGAGAAATCGAGGGCAACCACTGAAAATTGTAGGGACAACTAGTGCGTTTGTTAACTTTTAAGTGCTTTAATATACTACAATTTAATGAAGGTTTGGAGTCGATCTGATGATGGAACCGAAAGACAGTCGAGGGAATTCCTTAACGATTTACAGCAGTTACCTTGTGTTTCGGCTTGATTGTTTTGTGTTGATGAGAACTTTACACTAACTTGTCACTCACAATAATAAAAAAAAAATATATAAAAAATAGAACCAACTTCATACAAATCCTTGAAAATTTAATTTACCTAGCACATTATAATATGTCTTTTGATTTATCAGATTTTATTCAATATAATATTGAAGTTGGTGCCATTAATAATACCTACCTAAATCTATGGGTTTACTTGGCGCAGACTTCAATATGATATTGAATAAAATCTGGTAAATCTAACTCTCTCTGGTAAATAAACTCTGGTAAATTTTACTTTTAAGGTTTTGTATGAAGTCGGTTCTATTTTTTTTTTAATTATTTTTTTGTGTAGTTACAAAACCTGAGCTTGATTTTGCTTTTTCAGTTTAACCGCCGCAATGATAACAGCAGTTGTTGGTACAAACAGTTTAAAAAAAGGTGGTAAACATTATACAGTACGTAGAATCATCAACCACGAGAGGTATAATGCATCTAACTATAAAAATGACATTAGTCTCCTAAAGGTGCCGACCATTACATTCACAGAAACAATTCTACCTATTAGATTACCACCGAAGGAAATTGGAGCTGGTCAGACTGTGTTACTGACTGGTTGGGGATGGACTTCGGTAAGTATCTATCGTTAGTAACGCCACGCCACAGATACCTAACTCTAATATGATTCGTGCGCAACAAGTAGAATCCCGAACCTTGTCAAAGAAAATCGAAAATTACAGATATTTGAACGTTTTTGCTAACGCTATACTTGAAATATGTCATTTTCCAGTTTCTTAAGACAAGGTTCCGGATTCTACTCGTTGCGCGCGGATAAGACATAACTTGTGTGTGTATGTATGTATGTTAGTTATTTACTGTATAATGTAAAACCAATAAAATGCATCAAACGAAAGTATAAGATACCTCTCTTCAACTTATTTGATAAAAATGTTAAAATTTTCCTGATCTAGTACCCCGGCAAGATATCTAAAGAACTGCTCTTTGTGAATCTGAAAACTATAAGCTTAGAACGCTGTAAGGCACTGCAAAAAGCTTTTCCTATCGATGCGCACCAACTCTGTACTTTTACTAGGGCTGGAGAAGGAGCTTGTCGTGTAAGTAAACATTTTAAACAATGTACTCTAGTAGTGACAGGATGTGTGATAAGTAATGAAACGCTTCTGGGAAGTCTTGTTTATTCTCAAGAGTTCCCAGGCGGTTCATTAGTAATAGGTAAGGGAATATGTCCTGGTAGTTCAATAACGACAACGACTACTGTATACACATTTTATTAAAATACTACACTTATAACTAGTGGTGAGTCTTTCACTTCCTTGGGAATGGGGGGAATTCCTCTTCTCCCAAATTGTGATAAATAATAAGCCCACGCCTATAATTTCATACATGCAATTGTGCGCATAAATTCATTTGCTATAATTGGTAAAATAGGAGTTGTACCTACTTCCAAAATTGGAGATTCATCCTGTAAAGAACTCATAATTTTTTTTTTAACCAACCCTCAACACGTAGAGAGTTCCCCAAACACTTTCCTTCATGATTAACAATTAAATTACTAAAAGCAATTCCCTCGCAATGTAAGTATTAATACTAAACACTTATAACCCTATTTCACACAATCAGAACGCCTGGAATTTTATAACGAATTTAGTTAAGGCCCGTCCGAGCGCACGAGGCAGCGGCACTTTCGGTGTTTTGAATCGGCGGTTCAGCTGTGTGCGTGCGGCACTCACACATAGACAATTCTCTCAGCGACAGTCGCTCTATTTGGTCGCAACGCAACATTAGGCAACTTAAAAATTTCAAAAAATATTAGTATTTTTATTGAGACGAATGGCTCGAAAAGATCATGACTACTTTTTAAATTATGAAGTACGTTTAGATAAGTCTAAATACAATGGACCGTATTAATATGACACGGACATTTGTTATTCTTTTACAAAGCGCCATCTGATCCCAAAGTGCAGTACTAGTGCTAGGCAGCAGATATTAATAGGTACGTTTATAGGTACATACATACATATGTATGTACCATACATATATACAGACACGCCTTAACGCTGAAAGGATCGGCAGAGGCACATACACATTTCACCTAGTCTTTAGGGTTCCGTACCCAAAGCGTAAAAAACAGGACCCCATTGCTGAGACACGGCTGTCCGTCAACAGCAGTTAAAATTTCACAGATTATGTATTTCTGTTTTAACAACAAATCCAAATTACAGAAAAATAAAAAAAATTAAGGCAGGCTCTCATTCAACAAACGTATTTCTTGTTTGTGAACAAATATTTATAGACCACAGATATTTTTTCCCGTGGGCGAACTCAAACTAATAAAACAATAATATAGCTATTCAGAAATTATTACTTAGTTTCATTTTACTAAAAAAAACATTTAGGTACCTATTTGGCACACGTGTGACGTGTGTGACTTGTAAGTACAAGTCACACACGTCGAAAGCGAAGGCGAAACGTTATCCCTTACTCTCTTTCTTCTGCATATCAATGACATGCTGTCCCTTGGGTGCATTCATTGTTATTCGGATGACAGTACTCTGCATGGGAGCTATTCTGGCCGTCCAGCGGAGGGGCTTTGCGACGTGGAGGAGAAGAGATGACAACTCGTGGCGGATCTCGACCGGGACCTGGGTCGCATTGCGAAATGGGATTCAGACAACGTGGTCGAGTTCAATGCCAGAAAAACACAGGCGTGTGCGTTTACAGCTAAGAAGTCCCCATTCCTTTCCCTACCCTCTCTTCAGAGTATTACGGTTCCACTAAAGGACAACCTGGAGATCGTCGGTTTAGACGTCCGGCGTGAGCTCAATCACAAAAACTACATAGAGAGTTGTATTGGGCTTACCTCGCGGAAACTCGGAGTCCTAAATAAGGTGAAACGGTACCTGCGTCGAGTACTGTTCTCACCTTTGGGATGACTCCACGAAGTACTTACTAGACGCGCTTAACGCTATGCAGAGACGTGCTATCTTAATAATTGGTTGACCTGAGGTGACGGGAGGCCTCGAACCGTTAGCGCAGCGAAGAACCATAGCGTCCTTGGCTGAGAGAGTTGCCACTCATACACAGTAAAGAAAACCTGCCCGCACACGTGTTTCCCTCATCTACAACCCGGGTTCTTTAAAAAAAGGAGCGTGAAGAGGCACATCACAGGGCCGTCAACTTGAGGACCACTGTCAAAAGTGGCCCCCAATCGCTAGATGCGCTACGGCTTACCATCAGGCTGGTGGCGACGTCAATTTGGCGAGCCGAATATAAAAAAAATCACAAAATGTTGTTTGAGAATGCAGTAGAGCGAGCAGATCATTTCCAGGCTTCCTCGTCAAGCAAATAATCGTCAATCGTATAGTAACCCTTGCAGTGTAATTTTGGTACTTTTTATACACTTTTGAACTTAATTAAGTGCAAACTTTTTATGTCATGTGAAAGCCTATTGTAAAAACGTATACAGTTACCCAGGAAATAATTGCTGACTTTGTTTAGTCTACATTTAGTTTTGTTACCATTCAGGCTAAGAATATTAGTGTTACACAATGTACTACTTTCAGGATTGTATTGTTGACATCATTATAGACGACCTTATTACTTATATACTATGGATCAGCGAGGCAATTAAAGATCATATTCATAGACTCAAATGTGTATTTTGATAATATTTACATTGCAAAACACCCTTAACCTATTTGTGAATTTGTATCTATTATTCGAATATTTTGAAGAATAAAATGTGGCCTTCAGCCACAATACCATCATAATACATACAAACAAATGACAATTTATAATTTTTAGCTATCATGGTTTATGAGATCCAATCAGATGATAGACTGAGTCACAGTTATCGGGTCCCATTTTTTCCCTTTGAGAACGGAACACCAAAAAATACAAATAACTTATCGTGCTACTTGTAGTAAGATATCCTATTTTTGCAGAATCTCGCCCACTTTTCTATTTATAAATAAATAAATAAATAAATAAAATCATTTTATTTTCAGACCATTAGTCCATAAATTAATTAAATTAAGCACATTAGTATTTTTAAATTACATTTGAGATCAATAATCATAAAATATCACAAATAAATTAAATTAAGTACATTAAATTACATTTGAGATTAATTATAAAAATTATTATACAATATGTCATTAAAATTCATTAATTGATTGATTAAATTACATACAAATACTTACATTATTTGAGATAAATTAGGTATGTTATATTTCATTTGAGTATGTCAAAAAACAATCATCTTATTAATAATTTCATCCAAGCGTTCTGGAAGGGACAGTCCTGACGCGATGCTATCATCTTCAGAATGCTATTGCTACTCCCTCTGACACGAGCAAAAAGAGATGCTACTTTTTTCCTAATGACAGCGTGAAAGCCATCTGTGTGTAACTTCCTGATGCACTACAGTCTCGAGGAAGTTTCAACAGCATCCTGAAGATGTTGTTATACTGAACACGCAGGGCATTGGCAGACCGACAGGTATAGTTTATCCAAAGGGCACTTGAGTAAAACGATTGGCAGTATGCCTTGAAAAGAGTAACCTTCACCTCACTAGAACATCTGACAAACCTACGTGCCGACATATTCCCTCTGACCGCCAACGCCCTACGCTCACGCTCCAGATCAGAGTCATCCTTCAAATCAGCTGTGACAATATGCCCCAAGTACCTGAAGCTGGTCACTACCCCCAAACTTTCACCGTTTAGCTTAATAGGTGGAACACGTACCAGAGAGCACTTTTTTTCTTTAAAAACAAGAACCTCACTCTTCACAGTGTTGTATTTTAGTCCGTGCTCAACCGCATAAGCCTCACAGATTGCCACCAATTTACGAACAGACCCCACCGACGGCCCCAGCAACACGCCATCGTCCGCGTACCAGATATTATTAACAGAGACACCATCTATAAAACAACCTACATGTGTGTTGCTGAGCTCGCCTATGAGGTCGTCTATATACAAACTGAACAGCAGAGGTGAGGTCAATCCCCCCTGCCTCACACCACACCTCATGCCATACGGCTGTGATAACTGGCCGGCCCATCGCACCATATTCTGCTGACCAGCATACCACGACTGTAATGTTTTTATTACTTCTCCAGGTACACCTGCTCTCTCCAACTTGCCCCACAGCTTGTTATACAGAACAGTGTCAAAAGCTTTTGACATATCGAGAAAACAGGCATAGACCGGTGTCTTCCTATGTATGTAGTACTTGACAGCATGCTTAAGACACACCATGGCACTTTCAGTAGAGAGTCCAGCTCGGAAACCGAACTGAGCATCATTTAATTTAATATGCTGCAACAGTATATCATTAAGCATGCTATCAAGCACCTTTGCAACAATTGTGGCTAGTGAGATGGGCCTATAATTTTTGAAATCTGATGCATCACTAACCCTAGCCTTTAAAATTGGAACTGCTATGGTTTTTGTAAGTTCGTTTGGCAGAAAACCATGGCATACACACAAATTGAAAAACATAGACAAAACCCGAGGCAAATGCACACCCGCATATTTGAGGTGCTCAATGCTCAGCCCGTCATGCCCAGGAGATTTACCCCTTCTCATACTATTAATGACTTTTTGTACACTGTTACCTGAAAAAGTCACAGCTCTCTCCTGGGTGACAGTCAAAGCACCAAACACCCCATCCACCCCTGTGCACACAGGATTTATTTGAAAATGTTGTCTAAAACTATCCGCAATTAAATTGTGATCACTTATACCTGCCACAGATGCAGGTATACTAGGTTTACAGTTCATTTGCCCAGTAGTTTTCCAAAACTGCTTAAAATCATTGTTGGCATGATGTGAAGCTAAAATATTCATTTTTATTTGATCTTGCCTATCCTGGCACCATTTCAATTTTTGTTTAAATACTTTCCTACTATGATACATTTGCTCATACACAAAGCCCTCCACAGGCTTACCGGCATAAACCCACATTAAAAACTTGGACCTTGCCTCCCTATGAAAATGCAAAACATATTTATTCCAACCTGCAATATAACCCCCTCTTCTCCTTACCCTGACCTCCCTATGTGATGCTTCAGCAGCATCAGATAAAATAGTAACCAACTTCAGGTACATGTCTTCTATAACAGTTCTGTGCTCAATGTTATCACACAACCCATCACAACAATGAGACAGCTCTGCAGGAAAATCAATCTCTCGAAGTGCTTTGTGACACATGAACCGATAATACTGTATTTGATCATCAGTACGCTCACCCCATACAACTTTATTTCGTACTGGTCTATAAGGAACCCAAGTATTATCACACTTCAATTGTCCCAAGTGACACTCTACAAATAAAGGGAAATGATCAGACCACTTCACATCATACTCTACCCAAGTATTACGGATACTTGGTAGTGCCACATTTGTAACAATGCAATGGTCCAACCATCTCCTACAGCCATGGATATCACTTATAAAAGTAAAAGTATCTGACTCACCGAGCATGTCCGCACATGTCCATTGCTGTTCCCTACAAAAATCTAAAAGATGATTACAAAAAAGCTTATTTGGATGAGCATTATAGTCACCCAGCATATAGACAACATGCACATTATTTTCCTCAACTATAGAATTGATTCTCCCCAGACACTGGGTAAACTCTGCCAAATTGTCCACACTATTGGTAGGCATGTACACACAAAATACAATAAATGTTTTGGTCGTAGTCACAATTTTAATCGCTGTTAAACGGTCATCATCACAGTTTATCACTGATACCCTTTCAAACAAACTTTTTCTCCATAGAATCGCCACACCACCATAGGGCCTCCCAATAAGGAGACTCTGTTCGGTATTGACAGCTGAAATTCCTGTAGCTCCAAACTCTTCATCAATACATTGCAACAATGATAAATCATGCGTCAAAAGCCAGGTCTCCTGCAGGGCTATGATATCTGCCTTCCCGCATAGATTTTTCACATCTTTCATAGACCTTTTCACCGACTTGCAGTTGAAAGAAACCATTCTAAAGTTGAAATTTTTCATTAAAATTTAACTAGCTGGCTGCCTCAAGTCCTCATCTGACACACCGAGTGTCTGTTGTGTATCCAGGTCTTTCCTTCGATTTACAAAGCGCCTGAAGGATACACCTGTAGGCCAAAAACTGTCGTCCATAAAAATTTTCAACTGTTGTTTACTAACAAATAGTTTATATGCATTGTAATTTTTTTCTTTAAACATTTTTATTTTAATCGGTGAAACTTTCTCTGCTGTTTTGTTGAGAACATAGCTCGCAATATCTCCCTCAATCACATCCTTGTGTACATTTGTGATAAATAATGGTATTTTAATGTCAGCTGCCTTGAAATTACAATTTTCGTTTGTGCCTCCTTTGCCCTTGTTAGCAATGAACCTATTTCTGTACCATGGTCCAAGCCTCATCTCTTTGTTGGTTCTGTTGGAAATATCCCCCTGTAGTCACATCTGCAAACGATTTCGGGGTTCGATGGGGACCACTACTAACATGATCAGACGTTTTTTGGTTATGTTCTATAGCATTACTAACAATAATGACATCTTTGACATGTTCTGTGCTTTGAGTACAAACGTCCCGCTCTGTAATACTCTTTTGCACACTCGGACCCGGAACGTTCATATTCTTTGTCTCTTTCTTTGCCTCTGTTTCTGATCTCGTCCCCCTCGAAATGTGTCGAACAATGACATTTGAGTTTCGTACGCCTGCACTCGGGAGTTTATCTTGCGAGCGAGACGGCGAACGGTCGAGCTCTTCATCGCGGTGTCGGAACTCCTCGGCTTTATCTACCGCCGTTACACTGTCCACAATAAAGTTGCAAGTACCTCCAGCTGAACTATGTAATATGTTTCTGGATAATAACTTATTTTCAACCTCTTTTAACTGTTCCGAAGTAACACAGTTTTGCTTCAAATCTGCCATTTGATTTTTTAATAGCAAAATTTCCTTCAGTAAAGCTGTGACGTCTATATGGTCAAACATCACAGGCGGTAATTTGTGAAGCTCTTTTGCCACAAAAATTGGAATCAATTCTGGATCAGTACTTTTGATTAACACGATAATGTCTTCCATGTCTCTTTGTATTTTCGCGTCATATTTTTCCTTTTAATATTTCTTATATCCGTCCTTATGGATTCAAATAATATTTTTTTTGAATTCTCCATTTCAGCCACAGAAAAAGTAGACATACACACGCGGACCATACTCTCCTGATCCATCACATCAATCTTGTTCATAACAAAAGCCAGCAATTCGTCAATAACCACATTACAATTTACACATTCACAGTTTTCGACGCCATGTTTACACAGAGCGAGACAATGAAACACACCACCACCCGTCAGCGCGGCGAGCGGGGGAATGACATGTTATAATACTTTTCCTTGCGTCGTCCCATTTTCTGTGAAATACAATAATTTTTGTTAAATAACACATTTTCAGATAACTCAGACATTCGGTCTAAAAACCGCGATAGTTTATAAAGAACATTTTAAATTGAGTTACAATAATTGCAAGGAAATAAGACATAGAACATACGATTTATTGTAGTCGTTAACCTATTAATAAAAAAAAAAGTATTATGGACCTATTTCTATTCATCTTCCACTGCAATTGCATACATAAGTAAAAAAACTTGAAAATGTGTAAAATGTACTTACCTCTTTTTTGTTTGAACGTCCAAGTGTGCGTACACGCTATGCTTTACGTAAATATTTTTATTTTTTGCGACGCAACGAGACGTGTACTCGCTCTGAGCTCTTGCGGATCACTAAGGCATGGTGTTATCACTTAGAACTGAGCATTGAATTATAATGTAACCAACTTACGTAGGTTCTCAACGTTGCAGTTACATTGAGACTTGTCATGATATTTAATTTCGTTTTATTGTAACGTACGAGTTTCCAGAAACACGTGGTAGTTGGCGCTGTACGCAATATTAAAAAATCTAATATTTTAGTTAAAAATTCACAACTAGATGGCGCTGTGCCTTTTTTTAAATCGCGGTATGGTTTCGTTACATAGGGTCATATAAGTAAGACTACTTTTCTGCCCAAGGTAGTTTATTATTATTTTTTACGATCTTAAAACTAATTTTTCTAAAAGATTCAAGTTTATTTAAATGTATTTGTTACACTCGATTTTTATTTCATGGCCACGCAGTCAGAAAGTTTCTTGTAATAGCTGCTTGGCACCGCTGGTGTCGACACTTAGTCGAGTGACGTCTCTATCTCATAATTAGACATCGGATTATATGCACTATCAAAGTGCCAAAATATGCATGCAAATATGCACTTAAAAAGGGCGAAATATGCACAAAATATGCACTATCAAATACAGTTTATTAAGAGAATTTACGTTTTTTTTACATAATATTAATATTTTCTTGATGAAGGTTTTCAAAGACCAAATATCAAAGAATTTACGCCTTTTTTCACATTGCGTTATAATTATTTTGATGCAGTTTTAAATTGTGTAGGGCGCGTGAGTGAAGCAGGGATGCCACACGCTGCATCCCGTCAGCGCCTTAGCAACAAATCAACTGCGAGTAGTGCGAGTCAACACTTAAGCAGCTTGAAACAATATCGCTTGAGTGACAAAAAAAACCCTTGTACAAATTCTAAATAGATTTTTTCTTCCATTATACTGCGAAAGGTTTACACATGTGCAACAAAACAATAGAATCTCCGAGTACACACCATTTTTTTACGCAATTCCAGATGTCAACTTATATTTTACGACCCAAATAAGCACTTTAATTGAAAATGTATCAAAATATGCGATAACGCTATAAAAATGGCATTATATGCAATTGCATATGCAAACATGCAAATGCATATAATCCGATGTCTACTCATAATATACAAATGTACTCTGTGCACTAAGGTTTGTCAGTCGGCAAGCTGCGTGCTCGCAGAAATGTATGAGAAACTTGGGCAACTCTTTTGTTTTTAGGTATTAATGAATTAAAATTTTAACGTAGGTAAAATATTGGCATTACTAATTGTAGTTTAGGAAATGTAGTTTATTGAAAGTAAAGATATACATAGTAAACTACATCCAATTTTGTTAAATCCCTTAAACAGTAGCATAAGATTTTTTAGATATTGGTGATTTTTAAACGTATTTTTATAAATACCTATTAATCATATCCTGATTGTGAGTATCAGTAATGATGCATTGGTTCTTGCTGACTTACATATTATTTTTTTATGCAAATTGTGCAAATAGAATTGTTTGAATCAACGAAATGGTAACTGTCGTTTTGCCATTTTTCGCTCGACGCCGCCTTAAAGTAAAATTAGGTACAAGAGAATTACCCACATGTTACTAAATTATGTGAAACAAGCATCTATGCAATTTGATGCTTACCAGAACCTCCGTTTGCAATTTAATATAGTAATTATTCTTGAATTAACTTGGTAATAATAGGCTAAGCACTAGCACAAGTGGAAGTAAAATCGCACCATGACTTGATATTACATTTTTTTAAATGTAGTAAATACAGTAAACGAACTTACTGTATTTACTACATTTTTAAAATAATTGAGTGTAATAATAATAATAATGCTTGGCAGTGTAGGATATGAGATGTGTATTTCCGAGGCCAAGGCACTCTTTGGGAAACTAATATGTTTCAGGTCGGGCAATACCCGTCCGAAGGTGATGCGCTTTGTGAAACAGGCGTTCTTTGGGACTGATATAGGTCCTCAAAGATACGCATCACGTGTCACAGAGCGCATCGACCTCCTTAAACAAAAAGTTTATGCATGGGCAAATCGAATTCGACGCTACAAAGAGCGGGTTGATCGATACAACCAGAATCGTATGTTTTAAAGAGAAGTGGGTTTACAGAAAATGGGAAAATCCACATCTACCAGAGGATAATGACGTTACCTTACCAGATGGTAAAGTTACAAATACGTTTTGGCAGAATCTCTGGTCGAAGCCTGTCGAACATGCTGAGGGTGATTGGATGAGGCATGTTGAACGGTCATGTGAGAATATACAGGTTAGGGAACCAGTATCCATTGATGCCGAAGATGTAGCTTTTTTGGAAATCAGCAGGCCCGGACGGACTTCATAATTTCTGGTTAAAATGGTTCCGAAGCTCACATGGTCGTTTAGCATCACAATTTCAATCATCCCTGGATGTGGGTTCACTGCCCGATTTTATGACTACTGGTATAACTCACTTACTCTTTAAGTCCGGTAGTGCTGCGGATCGCCAAAATTATAGACCAATTACATGTTTACCAACCGTCTATAATCTTTTAACATACATTTTGAGAGTCAAAATTACTAAACATATTTGATAATATCAATCTCTCAGAAATGATGTAAATTTGGGGCCCGTAGCACTAGGTAGCTCCTTTTAATCGATGTGACCATCAGCCAACAGGTGCGTAAAAATCGTAAAAATCTGGCGACATGTTGGATAGATTATAAGAAGGCATTTAAGTTCGGTGCCACATACATGGCTTCTGAAGGTACTTGAGCTGTATAAAATCGATACAACGCTTTGTACTTTCTTGATTATATCCAGGGTGTCGTCGTTTTTGCGATAATGGTGCACCAATATCGTGTTGCTCGACGAGGTGTGCAAGCTCTTTAAGCGCATTATTGCACAACGCCTCGTCGGGCACCTCACACGCGTGGGGCCTGATCTGTCGGATAGCCAGTTTGGATTCCGTCAGGGGCGCTCCACGGTGGACACGATCATGCGCATTAGAGGCCTGAGGGAGGAAGCAGTCTCTCAGGGTGAGGTGGTGTTGGCGGTGTCTCTTGACATCGCCAACGCCTTTAACACCCTGCCCTGGAGCTGCGTAAGGGAGGCGCTTATTTACCATGGACTGCCTCCCTACCTCCGTCGTATTGTCGGGGCTTATCTCTCCAAGAGGGCCATAACTTACCCGAGCAGGCTAGGCCGGGTCGGCGGGATGTGTCGTGCGGTGTTCCACAGGGATCGGTATTAGGGCCGCTCCTGTGGAACATCGGTTACGACTGGGTGCTGCGTGGTCCGTTGCTCCGAGGGGTTAGCGTAACTTGTTAGGCCGACGACACCGTCGTTACAGAGCGTGGAGCGCCGCGCCGTGACGCAGCACTACAGGCCACGGCAGGGGTTGCTCAAGTCGTGGGTCGGATTAGGCGGCTGGTTCTCGAGGTCGCCCTTCACAAATCCGAGGCTCTGTGTTTCCACGGACCTCAGAAAGGGCCACCTGCGGGGTCCAGCGGGCGTCAGCATCGGCATCAAGCCTTCGAAGAAGTATCTGGGTCTCGTACTCGATGGTCGGTGGAACTTCGGACATCATTTCCGAAGTTTTGTCCCAAAACTGAGGGGGGCATCAGCTGCACTAGCGCGACTGATGCCCAACATCAGGGGACCCAGCGCTCCCTACAGGAGACTGTACCTGGCGATCGTGCGAAGTATGGCCCTATACGGGGCCCCCGTATGGGCGGAGACCCTGACGGTCAGCAATGTGGCTAGACTGCTGAGCCCGCAGAGGACGATGGCCATGAAGGTGATAAAGGGATACCGCACGATCTCCGGTGAGGTGGCATGTCTCCTAGCTGGAACTCCTCCATGGGACCTGGAAGCGAGAGCCCTTGCGTCACTGTTTAGATGGCGCAAGGGGGCGCTGTAGTGGGGCCAAAGGCCAGCGTCTCGAGAAATCGAGGCCCAGCGGTCCCTGCTCCACCAGAAAACCGTGGAGACATTCAAGGTACGACTTGAGCAACCAAAGGGGCGATTCGCCATAATCGCGGCCGTCAGACCGATCATGGACGTGTGGCTGGAGAGGAGAAACGGTGCTCTCTCCTACCGGTTGACACAGATACTTGACGGCCACGGTAGCTTCGGTAGGTATCTGTGGCGAAAATATCGGGAAATCACGGCCGAGTGTCAGCACTGCGAGGATCGCAGCGATGACACGGCGCTCCACACGCTGGTGGAGTGCACGTGGGCGCAACAGCGCCAGGTCCACGTGGTGGGTCTGGACGTGGACAATCTCTCGCCCGAGACCATGGGGCGAGCCATGCTCTCCAGCGGGAGTAAGTGGGGACTGCGCCGCCTCTTCCGAGCCGGCCATGTTCGTCCGGCCTGCTTCTGTAAGCTCGGCTCACCGTCCTTACAGTTTCAGGCCCATAACGGCAGCGTGACGTGAGGAACTCACGCACGCCCCCCCCCCTCCTTAGAAGCGGGATCACACCCGAAACCCCCCAAAGACGCGGGATAGCACCTAAACCACCCCCTGGGCGAGCCCGCAGTGGCAGCCGAGGGTCTGTTGGGAATCCTGGGACATCCTTCCGAGGGCCCAGGGCTCCCAACCATAGGCTGTTGGGCGTTACGTGAGGTTTTTTAGTCGGTAGGAGTCGGGAGGAATTTCTGATACTGGCATGAAACAGACATTCCAGGAGCGTTTCTTAGGCCGCCTGAAAATCGTATTAAAAAGTCTTTTGTCAGCCGGTAACAAGCTGCGCGCCTTCAATGGGTGGGTCATGCCAGTCCTAATGTACTTTTTTGGTATACTCAGATGGACTCAGACTGAACTCGATAAAATTGATAGACTAGCAAGGACACCGTTGACTGCATTCCGGATGCATCATCCCTCATCATCGGTAATGAGGTTGTATATCTCGCGGATATGTGGGGGTCGTAACTTTTTAAATGCTAAGACCCTCCATAGCCGCGAGGTATACAACCTTAGGGAATACTTTCTCAAAACAGACACGAAAGTGCACCGTAATGTGGTCGCAGTGGACACGGGACTCACCCCGCTTGCTATGGGCAGAGAGAACTGGCGCAAACCTATAGTACTTAGTGCTGACGATCGCAAGGAGGTATGGAATAGCAAGCAGCTACATGGACGCTTTTATCGGGCCTTAAATGGGCCTGATATTGATTTAAAAGCGTCCGTATCTTGGCTATAGTTCGGTAATCTTTTCGGAGAAACCGATGGTTTTGTCTTTGCCATAATGGACGAAGTTGTTATGACGAAGAACTACTGGAAACATATTCTGAAGGATGGTACAATTGATATCTGTCGGGCATTTCATTGTCCCGGAGATAGACATATTGTTTCTGGTTGTTCTCGTCTTGCCAACGGAGAATATTTGCACAGACATAACCAAGTGGCCAAGATTATACATCAGCAACTTGCTCTTAAATACCATCTTGTAGATTTTGAAGTACCATAATATTACGAATATGTGCGCAACCCAATTCTCGAAGATGGTCAGGTCACACTATATTGGGATCAATTTATCATCACTGACAGGACCATTGATAGATCGATTGAAACGCCTCGCAATAATTATTGATATCTGCATTCCTCATGATGACAACCTCTTAAAAGTAGAATAGGAAAAAAAAAAAAATATTTGGATTTGGCTCATGAGGTTGTTGACATGTGGCATGTTGATTACCACGGTTTCGGACCACGGTTTGATGGCAAAGAGCCTCGATAACCACCTCAAGAGGCTCTCGTTGGACGGCTGGATCAAGGGCCTGATACAGAAGGCAGTATTTCTTGACACGGCACGCATTGTGAGGAGGTTCCTGTCTCTGAAGCCCTAACCACCGGTAGCTTGGTCCCTGCACCCGATGCCGGTGGGACACTAGTTTTATATTTTTAAATAGATTTTTATATTTATATGATTTATTTAAAAATGTAATTATTATTATGATTATTACTACATGATTATGATTGTAGTTGTTAGTATTATTAGTTTCTTATAGTACTATGAGATATGGATCACGTTTTGGGTATAGGCCTCCTCCATCCTTTTCCATAATTCTCTGTCTGACCCTGTAGTCATCCAGTCATTCCCTGCAATTTGGATAATATCATCAGTCCACCGGCTATATGGTCTGCCAACATTGCTTTTACCTGAATGTCCTTTTCATCGAGTAGTATGAATGGTCCGTCTGTCATCTTTGCTAAGAGTGACGTGACCTGCCCATTTCCACTTTAGCTTATGGGCTTGGGCAAGTGCATCAGTAAATTTAGTTTTTCGTCTGATCCAGTCGCTTCGTACTTTATTTGATTTTCTTATTTTTAGAACGCTCCTTTCCATTGCTCGTTGCGATGATCTTTTGTTTAACTTTGTTTGTGAATATCCATGATTGGCATCCATACAACAAACTAGGTAGAAGACACGTGTCAAGTAGTGTAGTAGTGTCAAGTAAGTATGTACGTACCTTAAAATGATTTTTAATTGGTTTTTTACTTTACTTAAGCATGCGACACTCGCTAATATATCAGCCTATCCCTACCATAAATTATCACTCTCTTAGACAATCTAAGCAATAACTTGGCCACACCCATTTAGGGCTGCACTCTAACATATATACATATATGTATACCCTCGCTATATTTAGAACTAGCTGACCCGCGCAACTTCGTTTGCGTTACATGAGAGTGAGACGGAGAGAGGTGTTAAAGAGATGTAAGGTTTCCCGTCGCTTTCACTTCCGCACATCTGTTTTTTGGTATGGAACTCATCGTGTGCGAGTCCGACTCGCACTTGGCCGGTTTTTATCGTTCAGTTGACTGGCTACCACTGCAGACTACGTTTACTCCCGTCGCGTCGCTCATACTTAAAGAGGGTTATTGTAAGTGAACCTTAAAAGATAGCCATTTGCTGTTCAGGACTTTTTTTTATAACTTTTTAAGAGGATCAAATTTGTAATACACTATTTTTACGTAACTTTAACCATTTATGCAGAGTAAGCAATGAAAACTCTCAAAAGAAAGTAATTTTCCCCGTTCTCGAAACATTATTCATGGCTGCTCCGCTCCTATTTGTCTTAGCGTGATGTTATATCACCATTGGCCATCCTCAATAAATGGACTATTAAACTGTATAACATTTTTTTAAATGCAACCAGTAGTTTCTGATATCCTAGCACAAACAAACTCTTCAGTTTTATAATATCGTGAGCGAACCTTAAGAGATATACAAATTAGGTTATTGTAAGCGAACCCTAAAAGATAGACATATGCTGTCGCGGACTTTTTTTTAGAACTTTTTAAGACAAACAATTTAGTAATACACAATTTTTACGTAACTTTAACCATTTACGCAGCGTACGCCTCGGAAGCTCTCAGACGGTAAAAAATATTCCCCGTTTTCAAAACATTATTGATTTCTGATCCGCTCCTATTCGTCTCAGCGTGATGTTATATAGCCTATAGCCATCCTCGATAAATGGACTATGAAACTGTAAAATAATTTTTGACATCCAACCAGTAGTTCCTGAGATCCTAGCGTTCAAACAAACAAACAAACAAACAAACAAACTCTTCAGCTTTATAATATTAGTATGGATTACATACTTACATTGACCTACAAGTTATAAGCGAGTTAATGATTTCGAAAAAAAACGTTATAATATCCCCTCCCCAAGAGAAAATTTTGGCCCTATGGACAAAATTTAAAACTAGCAATTCAATTCAACAATATTGAATTACGTACTATATTATATACACTGAATAAAAAAATTATCTATAATTTAATTATATTAACAGAGTAATTCTGATGATTATAGAGGAAAGACGTATTTACGGCTTAATATGAAGAGATCCAGGTAATACGAACCGCCTAAATGTAATATAGAATATGGCTTGAATTGAAGACTGAGATTTCTATAACCGTCTCAGAGAGAGAGATAGAGGAAAATTTGTTATATAACAACACGATATATACAAAGGTCTAACTACCTTGCCTATATAACAAAATGCATCATTAATGTATAATAATAAGCAAGCCTTTAAGAGCTTCCTTAGAAAGAACGACGTAAATCTGCGAGGGTAAGCTTCCAGCTTCCGAGTAGCAGAATTTACTACAAAAACCAGGAAACAGAAATATAGCACCTACAGTATCATCCTATAGTAAAAGTTTAATAAAACAAAAACAACCAAGAAAAACCTATCAAATGTACCAACCTTAATAGTTAACCATGAATATCACTGTATCCAATATGTACGTTCAATTACTTATGCATAATTTGTTAGCAGAAGTGATCAAGTAATAAGCAATAAGCAGTATGCTTATTACTTCATCACTTTCTCAATTTTAACAAAAATCTACACAGAGCACTTATAACTTTCACTTATTCAATGGCAATGAATCCACAATGTGACCTCAAGCTTAACAATATTATGAGCTCCCCTCATAAACATTCATAATTATTTATAAGGTCTCTCACACACTGAATTTAATTTCTCGTGTAAGTATGTTTGTTTTTCCGCGATACATCATAAAGTAATGTAACGCTCAAAATTAAATAAACTGAAATGACATAGCAATTCTTTTCATATCTAGTCAAATATAATCTTGAAACAAATCTGATAAACAAAATGAGTGGTGCGGCCTACTAACGCCCTCTAGTATCCACGAGAGGAAGACCGCACTAGGCTGAAGATATCAACGGACTGAAGATACCAACGGACTGAAGATACCAACGGACGGCAGCGCCGCCAACGGCATAAGGACGAACTAGTATTAAGAACTTCACTCTAATGTCAATTTATTCATTCCGAATTAAAAGTTTGTACAAGACACAAGTAATAAAGGAAATTCATTTTGTATCACCGATCCCCAGTATTTAAGCACCAGTCAAAACCATATGGTCGATCAGAGCCGGATGCTCGGATCCTTTGCAGCAAAGCTACATTTCACTGGAAATACGTATTTCAAGAAAAACTGTTGGAGATTGGGAAGCATACCTACCTACCTACATACAATTGGGAAAAGACGCGGTGACGCAGCAATTCATACAAATCTTTTTCGTCGCATAAAAATACGAATTGGAAGGTTGCTGTACGAAGACTAGTCCGTTGCAGGCTGGCACTCCCGTCTTTCCTTTCCATTTTTTCATATTCCTTTGTTTAATCGCGTGCTTTATTTCAGGCGTTGCATGACGGTACCCAACTACTAAGTACATAAAATTGTAAGTTCGACGATACGTGGCAATCGATTAAAAACGATTAATATCTACATAAAACCGTGAGTAATCCTTTCAGTTTCTTTAAAATGAGTGAGCCCAAGACTGATCATAAGTTAGCAGATTTGATTAAAAAACGTGGTTCGGTCAAGGGCAGACTAACGTTATTTGAAAATTATGTCAAAGCGTTATCTGCTCCTTTATCAAACCAACAGTTACAAGAATTAGAATTACGCCTTAAAGGTAATTCTACATTAATTAATACTTTTAATGATTTCCAAGGGGCGATAGAAGTATCCGAAACCGAGCTGTCAAAACAATTAGAAGAAAGAGCACGGTTTGAGGATCAATTTTATAGGGTTATAGCTTTAGCGAAGCTTTTATTAAGGCCATACCCAGGGCTAACGACCTTGAGCAGATGGGCGATATGACTCGCCAACATAGAGTAGCGCAACTACAGAGACATCAGAGTAAAAGAACTACGGAAGAAGAAGAAAAATAGTAGCGGAAAGGCGTTCCTCGCTTCACCAAATAAACAAGAAGCTGTGAGACGGTCCCACCCGACTGCCCCTCTCTAAAACGTTTATTGTGAGAGTTCAATTCGATTGACGTTGTCATTTTTGTTTTATTTCAAACTTTGAACAGATGATCCACGTGACCAAGTGACGTAGTTTAATGCAACAGAGTCACAGACTACAGACAAAGTCCCGCCGTAAGCCCCTCTGCACTCTATTTTATAGAGAGAGGCTAAAATAAATTAAAAAGCAAAGGAACGTTTGTATTTCAATTTTCCTTTGTTTTTAAGTGTAGTAAAAATACACTGCAAAAAATGTGATTGGTTATTACGTAAAAATTAAATGTGACGAATTCACAAAGACGAATGTTCATATATTCATTGTTTTACTTAAATTATTACAAATCTAGAAAAGAGGGGTCTTCCACTCGCTTAAAATTTTTGTTACTTTTGGAACAAAATTTCATTTCATTTTATTATTACAAACAAACAAAAATAGACGTAAGCGCAGTTGCGAGGGTCAGCTAGTTATGTATAAATAAGAAGCGCTCGTGGCACCGCAGACTCAGTGTTCTGTAAGCGATCACTGTAGTAAGCTCATTCACTATGGCCAGTCCTTGGATGGGTGACCATCCATGTGACCACTTTGTGACAGTTATTTGAGCGTCGTTTCCGTGTTTCGGAAGGCACGTTAAGCCGTTGATCCTGGTTGCCCGTAAAATGGCAGTCGTTAAGCGAAGTTGAAGGCCGTTTTGGCGGCTTTAATTCAGTCCCCGACTTCGGCGAGGACAGAATTATTTTACAACAGCCTTAATCATTAAGCTCTTTTATGATTCAACCAACACGCCTGTTTAGATTTACCGTCACATTCCAAGGAACCCTTGAATTATAGGTTTTGAGAAAGTTGAGATATCTCTAATTCCTGAACTACAAAACCCTCAGCACTGAAACTTGTGTGAAGCAATCCTAGGTTGAATTCTAGGTTTGGAGAAGTTGAGATGTCTCTAACTCCTGAACTTCCTCGGATCAATTTTCATTCAAATCAGTAGTTTCGGCGTGATACGTATTCGGAATACAGACGGACATGAAAATTTTAAATTTCATTTTGGCTTAAGTAGGTATCGATTAGAGAAATAGCTTCCATATTCAGACTCTCGACCCTCAACAGTTTTATTATTATGTATAGATATAGACTAGCAAGAAACTCGGCGGGCACTCACTTTATTCACTTTTATACCTTAACCAATTTGCCGGTAGATGGTGCCTACTTGTGGCGACCCACAAGACGTAATAAGCTAAAAGAGTCAAATCTTTCAGCTTAGGTTGAGAGCAGTGTCTCAAAAAAGCAGTGTGTTAATAATAACTATAATATAAGTATTTTCATCAGTAGACAACTGATGAAAATACTTATATTATAGTATCCCTTAGCACAAGGTTATATTAGCTTAAGTTGTGTGCGAATGTCCACAAATATTTCTTCATTTATTTATATTGAAATGATTAAGTACCGCTTACAATATAAGTATGATTACCTTTCGAAGTAATTTAATTAAACAATACGAAAAATAAGTTGAAATGCATTATATTCTCATGTAATGCAGCATGCATTGTGTAACTCGGGCTCTGGCTCTGTTGCACGCATTACTCTGTACATGAATGAAAATATAACATTTTACGAGAATATTTTGCAGACCAGAGCGACACACATCCGTCTAGCAACACGACTCCCCCCGCACTAGATTTTCGGGCGAGCGCGGGGAAGCAAGCAACGTGATGTATGCTTTGAATACATTATTAGTTATAATTAGTTAAAACTTATACTAATTCAAAATTGAAGAAAACCATTTTAGAGGTCTATGTTTTCTTTAGTCTCTGATATAAATTTTATTATCATTCAATAATAAATAGATGTCATACAACGACTTCTTCTAAAAAATTATGGGCTATTTCAGTGATGTTTTACTAGTTATTTATAATAAATACACAATTTCTGATGAAACCATTTTCTGGAACACATCTTGTAGATTTCAAATCTACTTTTGGCTGTCATTTTTCGTATACTAATACCGAGAAGAACGTCTTTATTTGCACCTCTTTTTCGCAAACTTTGTCAACCACTCCCCTTAAAGCAAAAGGATGTACTGGATAATAGCTGCAAGGTCACAAAACAATCGATAGGGATTAAGTTACCTAATATTAAGTTGCCTACCTTCGACGGTGCATATGATCGCTGGTTGGAATTCAAAAATTCGTACGATAGTATGATTAATACACGTGAAGATTTGGATTCCATCCAGAAATTCCATTACTTGAAATCGTCATTAACTGGCAGTGCATTACAGGTTATAAGTGCTTTAGAATTTACTTCTGACAATTACACTCACGCCTGGGAGTTATTAGATAACAGATTTAATAATCCACGATTATTAACACACAATCATGTGAAGGCCTTGTTCAGTATTCAGTCAATTCACAAAGAGTCAGCTTCTCAAATTAGGAAACTCATAGATATGGTTTTGAGAAATTTACGTGCCTTGAAAACATTAGGCGAATCCACAGAAGCCTGGGACACCTTGATAATGTATTTAATAGTCTCAAAATTAGATCAGGCTACTGAACGCGAATGGGAGAATCACATTGGGTTGCTTAATGTGGGTAGTGTACAATCTGTATTAAAATTAGAGGATTTACTTAGATTTCTCAAATCCAGAGCTGATTTATTAGAAATGGTAAAGGTAAATCATTCTAAACAGTCATTTGAAAGTAAGAATACGGAACGCTCACATTCTGGTAATCATAATAACCAAAAACATTCAAGCCATAGTTATGTCAGCACAAGTAGTGTACCCACAGATAGCAGAAAAGGTGTACCATACGCACAGAGGTCTAGCAGTACTAGTTTATCCCGGGTGCGTAGGTGCACAATGTGCAATGAAAATCATTCTATATATTCATGTCCCTCATTTCTTAATTTAACCGTAGAAGCAAGAGTTAAATTCATAAAAAATAAAGGCTTGTGTAGTAACTGCCTACGCACTGGTCACCTGGTGGGTGAGTGTAGGTATGGGTCATGCAAGCTTTGTGACAAAAAACACAATAGTCTGGTATGCAGTGATAGTCAGGACAAGACCAACAGCGAATCACATGTGAGCCGCGGAGAGAACATGCAGTCACTCCCAGTCACCGCTAACGTCTCCACTATCTCCACATTATTACACTCTGCTACTAAGCAGCCAGAATCAGATGGCAGTGATTTAGAGTATTCTTTATTACCTACAGTTCTATTATCCACAGCATTAGTTGATGTAGCAGATAGTAATAACAAATACCACACTGCACGTGTACTTCTGGACAATGGTAGCCAACATTGCTTCATTACTGAAAGATTATGCAAATCATTGAACATACAGATATTACAGTCCACTTATCATATAACAGGCGTAGGACATTCTATAATGCAGTCTACCCACTTATGTACCATTAAGCTACGTTCAAAAATAAATACATATACCAAGAGCTTAAAATGTCTGGTACTACCCCGTATTACAAATAATATTCCTTCAGCTGGTATAAATGTAAGGAGCCTACCTATACCTGATAACATTAAACTTGCTGATCCTCAATTCTATTTACCATCAGAGATAGACATATTAATAGGTGCTGATATATTTTGGGACCTTTTATGTGAAGGTAAGTTTAGGTTAAGACAAGGCCCCCATTTACAAAATACACAATTTGGCTGGATACTTTCTGGTACATTGTACAATAATCAGTTTAATCATTCCAAAGAGGTACAATGTAACCATAGTCAAACATTACACACACAATTACAATTGTTTTGGGAATTAGAAGAAGTTCCTAAAGTTGGTAGGGTCCTCAGTGCAGATGAGAAACTGTGTGAGGATATTTTCATAAAAACAACTAAGCGTACAGAACAAGGTAGGTTTTCTGTACGGATACCTTTAAAGGAGTCAGCGGATGCACTAGGTGACAGTTACCGCTCTGCATATAAGCGACTATTGGCACTTGAACGAAAGTTCACCCGTTTCCCTGAATTCCGTCAAAAATATTCAGAATTCATTAATGAATACATAAGCCTCGGTCATATGACTCGTATAGAATCATATGAATCACCTCATTATTTCTTACCTCATCATGGCGTTATCAACAATAATAGTTCCACAACGAAACTACGGACGGTGTTCGATGCTAGTGCGGTGACTTCATCGGGTAAGTCACTGAATGATATTCAGTTAGCAGGACCACCGCTCCAGAATGACATTTTCTCCATACTGCTAAGATTTAGGCAATATAAATATGTAGCATGTGCAGACGTGGAGAAAATGTTTAGACAGATCCTTGTACAACCAGACCAACGTTCACTCCAGCTGATACTCTGGCGTGAGCGTTTGTCTGACCCTATAGGTATCTATCGTTTAAATACAGTAACCTATGGCATGGCCGCTTCGCCATACCTCAGTATGCGTTGCCTTAATCAGCTTGCACTTGATTGTGAGGAGGTAGACAGAGAGGTTGCAGAGGTAATTAGATATAATTTTTTTGTTGATGATGTGTGTCTAGGACACGACCACCTCCCTAGCTTGCTAAGTCTGTGTGAACGGGTATATGATACATTAAAGGGCGGATGTTTCCCGCTGCGTAAGTGGGTGTTCAACATGGACATTAGTTCCCATGACCTATCTAAGAGGTTATCTTTAGGTGAACATGGTAATAGTAAAACATTAGGATTAGGTTGGTATAACAAAAGCGATGAACTACATTTTTCTACGAATTTTGTTACTGCTAATAATGTAGTGACTAAACGTTCCATTTTGTCAGTCATAGCGCAAGTGTACGATCCATTAGGAATTTTAGCGCCAGCTGTAATTATAGCTAAAATTCTATTGCAAAAGTTGTGGTTGTGTAAAATAGACTGGGACGAACCAGTTTCAAAGGAACTTTTAGTCACTTGGGAAAAGTTTAGTAATACTTTACACTGCTTGCGTGATCTACGCATACCAAGGCAGGTCGTAGGTACACATAAGCAGTGTATAGAACTCCATATATTCACAGATGCGTCACAGTCTGCTTATGGTGCGTGTGCATATGTACGTACATACTCGGAGGCCTCTCATGTGTGCAGTAGGTTGCTTTGTGCTAAGGGTAGGGTTGCACCGCTCAAATCACTTAGTATACCTCGTCTAGAACTGTGCGGGGCACTCGTCGGGGCCCGTTTATATAAAAAAATTATTAGTTCTTTACGGTTTAAGTTTCTTTAAGTTTTCATAACACTTATTTCTGGACCGATTCAACTATAGTTCTAGGTTGGATACGTACGCCTCCACACTCACTAAAGACCTTTGTTCAGAATCGCGTAGTAGAAATAAACGACCTTACCAGTGATGCTGGATGGTCTCATATAGGTACAAAAATTAACCCTGCAGACCTGGTTACTCGTGGGCTTTACCCTACCGAACTGGTAGACAGTAAGTTATGGTGGAATGGTCCTCCGTTTTTTGAGTTACCAGGATCGACCTGGATACAAGATTATTCTGACGATACAATACAGACTGTAGACTTACCAGAACTTAAATCTCATACCACCAGTATGACGTGCAATACCGTCAAAATTGATATTATACAGTTTGAAAGGTTTTCATCGTACAATCGTATAAGACGTGCTGGTGCGTATGTCTTACGATACCTTCATAATTTGCGCCAGCGACTAAACCGTGTGACTGGTCCGCTATCTGTCGACGAACTCAACGCTTCGTCGCTGATGTTAGTACGTCTTGCGCAACAATCCTCATATTCAAATGAATATAATAGTTTAAAACGTAACTTACCTTTGAAAACGTCACCTGCAATTTCTAAGCTTAATATACTTCTAGATGAAAATAATATTATAAGAGTAGGTGGACGTCTAAGCTATTCTTCAGACTTTTCTTATGATAAAAAACACCCCATATTATTATGCAGCAAACATCATCTAACAACATTAATATTTCGGTATGAGCACCAACGGCTTCTACATGCGGCCCCCCAATTATTGTTGGCTAACATTCGTGAAACTTGGTGGCCCATAGGGGGTCGAACCCTAGCAAGAAAGGTAGTGCACCAATGCGTTCGCTGCGTTCGAATGAAAGGTAAAACTGTAAGTCCCATCATGGGGAATTTACCGTCTGAGAGAATCGAACAGGGTTTCCCTTTCATTCGAAGCGGAGTTGATTACGCAGGACCTGTCCTTATACTTAACCGCAAAGGTAGAGGTGCTAAACTTGAAAAGGGATATATTTGTCTATTCGTTTGTTTTGTGACTAAAGCTATTCACCTTGAATTAGTCGGCAGTCTTTCTGCTCAAGACTACATCCTAGCGTTAAGACGGTTTATTGCCCGAAGGGGAAAACCATCACAAATATTTTCAGATAATGGCAAAAACTTTGTTGGAGCTATGAAAGAAATTAATTTAATGTTTAAATCACAATCTCAAAATATAATCGATGAATTAGGTAATGAAAGCATAGAATTTAAGTTTATTCCATTTTATGCCGCTCATTTTGGAGGACTGTGGGAGAGTAATCTGAAGGCTTGTAAACTGCATTTAGGACGCATATTGGGTACCGCTCATTTAACGTACGAAGAGTTTGGCACGGTGTTAACACAAATTGAGGCCGTCCTGAACTCCCGTCCAATGTCTCCTCTTTCCGCAGACCCACAGGATCTTCTCCCTCTTACCCCAGCTCACTTCCTCATCGGCAGACCATTGACCACACTTGCAACCAAAGATATCACCGGAGTACAGATGAGTCACCTGACCCGCTATGAGAAGGTGGAGCAACTGCGACAGAGCTTCTGGAAACGTTGGTCTATGGATTATATAGCCGAGCTTCAGACACGGTGCAAGTGGAAGACTCACCGTGGAGACCTCAAAGAGGGTATGTTTGTTGTCATCAAGGATGAACACCTGCCTCCCTTGCAGTGGCATATGGGCAAAATTATTGAAACGTTTGCGGGCAAGGATGGCATCAGTCGTGTAGCAAGGATTCTCACTTCTAAAGGCATTGTACTCAGAGCATTCCCCAAAATATGCCCTCTGCCAGTGGAAGTGCCTGCAACTGAAGACTCCAGAGCTGCTTGCGATGCAGTACCTTAATTTTGAAAGCAGGAGCTTTCAAGGCGGCCGGTATGGTGCGGCCTACTAACGCCCTCTAGTATCCACGAGAGGAAGAACGCACTAGGCTGAAGATATCAACGGACTGAAGATACCAACGGACTGAAGATACCAACGGACGGCAGCGCCGCCAACGGCATAAGGACGAACTAGTATTAAGAACTTCACTCTAATGTCAATTTATTCATTCCGAATTAAAAGTTTGTACAAGACACAAGTAATAAAGGAAATTCATTTTGTATCACCGATCCCCAGTATTTAAGCACCAGTCAAAACCAATGAGGTTATTTTCATTTTCAAGGTATAAAAAAAAACAACGCCTTTCATACATCACGCTCATAAATTACTCATGCACACTTGACTGTGTCATCAATACACTCACATGATTGCGCAATTCGCAACGCAAACGAGAGAATTTAGCTTATGGATACTAAAACTCAACATGGATAATGTTGAGTTTTAGTTTATTATTAAAACTGTATCCCGTCCTTACGCTTAAAATTATGATAGCGTGATGAAATGCAGTGTGTAAGAACCTTAATGCATATTCATACAACTACCCACTCTTAGGAAAAAAATGCGATATAACCATTTACATAAAAAAAAATTTACTTATGAGGTTAAATATTGGATTATTTTACTAAGATTATAAGGTTATTCTTTGTAATTATCAAGTTTAAAATCTTTATATAAGTATGCCAAGTTCCAATGTTTTTGCCAATGTCATTAGTAAGCTCATAAACTAAGGAGATCGATAGCTACTATTATACCTACAGCATTCTACTGTATTTACAGCATCTATTACTGTAGAAACCGGCTCCTACTACCTGCTTCATGAGTGTATAAACTCTTATTTAGCAAAAAATATCTAATTTTAATATCCATTGTCAAAACGGTTCTGGTAAGTATCAAATCACTCACAAATTGTAACAATTTTACTAATGAGGGTGTTCTTTTTGGATTAAAGTTACCAATAAGAAATATTAAAAACAATGAATGTAAAATGTTTTCTTACGATGTATGTACAATATAAAATATGAAGTATGACTCTAAACCAACAATTATATATTTAAAGATATTCTACTATTACAGTTTCAAGATTACATAAAAAAACTGCAATTGAATTTGGGGACAGCTACGTTAATCATTCAGTAGAGAAATGAGAAAATATTAAAATTTTGGAATACGCGTTCTAGCCAAAAAAAAAATGTAAAACGCAAAAAAATGTTCTAATTTCGGGCATCCAGACTCGCATAGGCCATGGGCGTCTGTTCCTTGAGGTAGCACGAATTTCCGGGGAGGCTACCTGCTAGCGGGAAGCTAACAACAATAAAAAATATTAATTCGGAGTCACTAGACCCAGCAAATCTGTAGATACCAAAAACAGTGCAAAGTTATGAACCACCAGGACGATTCAATTAAGTTCGGGTGCCATGACACTCTTCTGGGAAGTCTTGTTTATTCTCAAGAGTTCCCAGGCGGTTCATTAGTAATAGTTAAGGGAATATGTACTGGTAGTACGTAAGTACGACAGCACAGTGCACTTCACTGTACTATTTTAAAATTTACAATAGCGAGTCGGACTCGCCTATGAAGGGTTCCGTAGCAGCAATTACCATAGCATAAAGGTTCTTGTAGTTCGTTGTAACTTTGATTGATGTTTTTAACACCTTCGCTGTAGTAGTGATTTTTCTAAGCGGTTTCTGACGTTTTAAAAAATCTACTTTCTAGATCTCGTTCAAACCAATTTTCGTTGGTAGTTTTTATAGCAATGTACATTATATATTTTTTATAGATTTATTATTCTCTTAGTTTAGAAGTTAGAGGGGGGAGGGACACATACACATTTTTCCTCTTTGGAAGTGTCTCTTACGCCAAATATTCAGTTTAAAGAAAAATTATGTTAGAAACCTCAATAGCATTTTTGAAGATCTATCTATACAAAATGAAAGTTTGTATAGCGCAAACCTGAAAACACTTTGATCAGAATCAGTAACATTATCCAACGGACCCGGTTTCAACCTATGTTAATTTTTTTCAAAACTTCACGAAAAAAATTAACGCATTGAACACTCTAATAGCGTATAGTTATTATCATAAAATAACATCACTACGTGTGATCAAAAGCGATCCGCCACCAGCCGATCCCATGCCCTCGACCAGCCACCCCGGCCGGGCCGCGCCCCTGCGCCCGCGCCACCCGGGCTGGCCACCAGTCAGTGGCCAATAAAACGAGCGCGACGTCATACGTGTCGCCGTCATGCCGGGGCCAAGGAACTTATACTTCTAACTGGAATGCTTACGAAATCACAAAAACAAATTAAAATTGAACTTTATTTTCAACGACATTCGGTTTATATTGCATTACTTCATGTCAGAGGTAAAAAACGTTCCCGAGCAGGACAACGACTTAAGGGGATTCTTCTCTTTCTTGCAACGCAGTATGTTGTAAGTGGTAATAAAAAGAAACAGACGGTAGTTTTTATGACCAGTAGTAGACCAGATCAGAGGTCACAGTTTTCATACGTGCTGGTCAATACGCGTTAATGTTTATTATAATAATTAATGTTTTAACTTCAAAATTCTATTATTTCAATATTTCATACATTATTGGTGTTACTTAAAATAAATTTATTTGAAAAATAATAAATATTGGTAGTAACTCATAAATTACGCATGGCAACTCTGAAGATTCATTGTGGTGCCAACACGGTACGTTCTAGATCGGACTTACTTTTAATAAAATAAATATAAAATAAATATTTGTGGATGTAGCCCAAATTAAGCTAAAACAAGCTTGTGCTATAGAATCTAGACGACTGATATACATACTTATATAATTCTAAATACATACATATTATACATAGAAAACACCCTAACTCCGAAACAAACATTTGTGGATCACACAAACAATTGTACCGACCCAGGAATCGAACCCAGGACCTCCAGCACTAATGAACAAGTATTAAATTACTAGGAAATTAGATTGATGTGAGATTTTTGTGTAGGTAGAATGAAATTTCTCTTTCCCAATATTCTTACCGAAAGCAAAAAGGGGATAGATACTTCGGTAAAAATATATACATATACCTATTTGATTGTATGATACGATAGTTGGTTTTATGTAGTTTCCATCCCCTCTTTCCTTTGTGTATGAAAAGCATAGGCCGACATCCTACAACCCTGGCTGCGTAATATTTGATACGTAAGAATCTAAACAAAAGTATAAGTTTGGTTTCCGACTTTTTGATAATGATAAATAAGACGTTCGGCCCCTCTCCATTAAACCGTCATACGTAACTAAACGTACGGCACGCTATAATTTTTGACATATCAACTAAGTTACGATATTGACCGAGTAAAACGGTCTAGTCATTAGTAGTTGAGTTGATAAAGTAGTAGATATTAGGTGGTACTAAAAGGCCTTGTAAAAAAAGAGAGAGCAAGCAAGCTCTGCCAAATTCTCTTCGTACCTACTTAACGGCCATCATACCGAGCCGGTAGTGTAAGAATGGCTCCACATAGGTAATAACTGATCTAGTACCTTATTCATTAATTTTAAAAATTTCACGTCAATTATTACAAGTCATTCAATTCGTCAAATTATTAAATTGTCTTCTGTAAGACCTAATTAAAACATACATAAGTGTAAGTTCCATAGATATCATTTACTAGCTGACCCTCGCAACTTCGTTTACGCCACATAAGGTGTATGAAAGGACAGGTATTTTTTCAACAGACTCAAGGGAGCGTATGAAACTGCCCTGTTTGCTTAATCATAAAAGAGCTTAAAGATTAAGTCCATTCTAACACAATTCAGTCCACGCCTTCGGCGCGGACTGAATTGTTTTATAATAGCCTTAATCATTAAGCTGTTTTATGATTAAGCCAACACGCCAGTTTAGATTTACCCTCACATTCAAAGAAACCCTTGAATTCGAAAAGTTGAGATGCCTCTAATTTCTGAACTACGAAACTCTCAATAATGAAACTTGTGTGGAACAATGTTAAAAACATTCCCTTTCTGACACTAAAAAAATATTTGAAATCGGACCACGCGGTGAGAACTTACAGCTGAAAAACCATTTTATCTTTCATCCCCTCTCCCGCAGGAACCGCGAAAAATATCGGGATCAAAAGTATCCAAGAACCTTCCTCGGACTATAAGCTCAGAATGTACCAAGTATCATTCAAATCGGTTCAGTAGTTTTGGCGTGATACTTATTCGGGATACAGACAGACAGACAGACAGACAGACAGACATGAAAATTTTAAATTACATATTCGGGTTCAGAATCGATTATAGAACGCCCTACAATTGAAATTTTCAAAATATCTTCCATGTACAGACTCTCTACCCTCAACAGTTTTATTATAAGTATAGACTAGCTGACCCTCGCAACTTCATTTACGTCACATAAAGTGTACGAAAGCAGGGGTAGGTACATGTTCATCAGACTTATCAAGCAGCGTGTGAAACGGCCCTGTTTGCTTAATCATAAAAGAGCTTAAAGATTAAGTCTATTCTAAAACAATTCAGTACACGCCTCCGGCGTGACCTAACCTAACACGCCAGTTTAGAATATACCCTCAAATTCAAAGGAACCGTTGAATTCTAGGTATTGCGAAAGTTGAGATGTCTCTAATTCCTGAACTACAAAATCCTCAACATTGAACCTTGTGTAAAACAATCCTTAAAGTACTCCCTTTCCACCCCTAAAAAATATTTAAAATCAGACCACGCGCTGAGAAATTACAACTAAAAAACCATTTTGTCTTTCATCCCCTCTCCCGCAGGAACCGCGCAAAATATTGGGATCAAAAGTATCCTAGAACCTTCCTCGGACTATAAGCTCGGAATGTACCGAGTATCATTCAAATTGTTTCAGTAGTTTCGGCGTGATACTTATTCGGGATACAGACAGACAGAAAGACAGACAGACAGACATTAAAAAATTAAAACACATATTCGGCTTCAATATCGATTATAGAACGCCCTACGATTAAAATTTTCAAAATATCTTCCATGTACAGACTCTCGACCGTCTACAGTTTTATTATATGTATAGATTTTATTATTGTGTACCTATGTCTTTCAACTTAATAAGAAAATATTGTCTCACTAGCTGAAGCGTCTGCATGGACACATTAGTAGAAAGAGATAGCATCCCCTTTTCTAGCTTTCCTTTTCCGGAACGCTTTTGATGTGCACGTGAGCATTCCAGTTAGAAGTATAAGTTCCTTGGCCGGGGCCACATTAAAGAAAACGTCAATGCCCATCATCGCGATAAATATTGCGCTAATTATGGCGTTAATTCTTAAGGGCCCCACTCACTAACAGTCCGCCTGCAGTCTCTGGTCCTATCGGACGGCCTGCCGTCCTAGACCAATAGCGCCAACACACTAAAGCGATTTTTGCCTGCCGGCAAGGGCCTGCTGTCAGTCTTGCGACCACACACTAACAGTCGGGAGTCGGCAGTTTTCCACCGTACGATCGCCCGTCGGCCATGGTCTGATATCGGTTTGAGGGCCCATACACTACATACAGCAAATGGTCACCTATTTGCTATTCTACACAAATTATTTTGTAATGAATAAATGAATTATTATCACAAGTCAACATGTTATTACGTAGATTCATCGATCTGAAAGTAGGTAGATGGATATTTAATGAATAATATACCGTACCATAAATATTTTATTCAAAATTTTTGACAAAACTATTATAATCTGGATTACAATAATAAATATATATTTAAATTTTATAATACATAATTTAAAAGTACGTACTTTTAATCTGTGTAAATTATAGATGGGTATAAGATATATAGGGTTATCCCTCTAGATAGCTACCTACCAAAAAGCGTATTTAGCATTTTCATATAAGAGTAAAATCAAAATTACCTTTTATAGATCTTTTCTGAATGTGGTTTTAAGATTTTTTTTTTCACATTGTCAATTGTTGCTGAAGGTATTGTGGTTTGATAATATGCTAATAATTTGTTTTAAGCATCCTTCGTTCTTCCTTCAACCGTTTATTGTGATGACAATCATCTTTCACCTTCCATAAACATGGGTAACTTCTATATAACTCAATAAACGTAGATACAAATTGAGGTTTGCTGTCCATTTTGACGGTAAAATTAAACAAGTCGAAAAACTTAAAACTGTCGGCCTGCAACTGATACAAGACGTCGGTCGACAGGCCGCCGGCCGGCTACCTGCTAATGTGTGGTCAATCGCGCGCCAGGCTTTAAACTGTCCGGCCGATATCTGTCGGCGCTGAACGGAATCGTCGAGCGGCCACACACTATCAGTTCGTATTAGTCGTCCGTCCAAAACCTTCAACAGAACTGTTAGTGTGTGGGCTATTGCGATTAACTGACAGATTGATATCGTCCGATAAACTGTTAGTGAGTGGGGCCCTTTAACGTCACCATTTGAGTAGTGTGGCCGCTTCAACGTAATAATTCTCGCGTGAATGCCCATTCTTGGCGTTAAAATTGACGTTAAGTGTGACCGAATTAAATTTTACAAAAATACCTTAGCTCCTTAAAAATATACTGAAATGTATTTATATACATATAATACTGGCACAGAGAAAATATACCGATAAAAATACCGATAATACTGGCACAGAGAAAATATACCGATAAAAATACCGATTATCAAAACGTGTTTATTCTTTAATTACTACCTTATTTTTATAAAAGAAGAACCTAGAACTTACATTTAACATTTTATTTGAAGGATTGAATTCAACGTCCTTCACATGCAACACGCTTCGTGAAAAAAAATTACCGAATGTTATTGCAACAAACCCTACAAAGAAAAAAATCATTGCGATGAGGAATTGGGTTTTTATTTTTTCAGGTCCTTAGCGAGCTCGGGGGGAACCTCTCATCTTGCTCCCCCGAGGAGAGCCGCCGAACGGTTCTCGACGGGAATAATCTTTGGAAATTCATTGGCTTTCGGCCGAAAGGCAAAGAATTTTCCCGGCTTTCCGGATTCCCGGCTATAGGGAGGAGGAATACCACCAGGTTTAATGGGTAGGACGGCCCCGTTCCGGGACCGGGAGCCCCACACCCAGTTGTTTTACATGATAATTTTGCAATCCAATATGGCCGCCGCGCGGAAATCACAAAATTTCATGATGGTTATCGTTTAAGGGGGTTTTTGGTATGCTGAGTACGAATTTCGGGTTAATTTAGAGATCCAATATGGCCGCCGCGCCGAAATCACAAAATTTCATGATGGGTATCATTTATGGGGTTTTTTGGTATGCTGAATACGAATTTCGGGTTAATTTAGAGATCCAATATGGCCGCTGCGCCGTTATCATAAAATTTCACGATGGGTATCGTTTATGGGGTTTTTTGGTATGCCAAATACGAATTTCAGGTAAATTTTGCAATCCAATATGGCTGCCTCGCCACCGTTGTAAAATTTCATGTAGCATATCGTATAAATGGAATTTTGATATGCTGAGTTCGAATTTAGGGTTAATTTTGCAAAATTATCTTGAAATTCGTACTCAGCATACCAAAAAACCCCTTAAACGATACCCATCATGAAATTTTGTGATTTCGGCTCGGCGGCCATATTGGATTGCAAAAATTATCATAAAATTCGTACTCAGCATACCGAAAAACCCCTTAAACGATAAGTACCCATCATGAAATTTTGTGCAAATGGCGCGGCGGCTTCGGATTACAAAATTATCATAAAATTCGTACTCAGCATACCAAAAAACCCCTCATACAATATACAGCATGAAATTTTACAACGGTGGCGCGGCGGCCATTTTGGATTGCCAAATTGACCCAAAATTCGTACTCAGCATACCAAAAAACCCCTTAAACGATACCCATCATGAAATTTAGTGATAACGGCGCGGCGGCCATATTCGAATCTCTGAATTAACCTGAAATTCGTACTCAGCATACCAAAAAACCCCTTAAACGATACCCATCATGAAAATTTGTTATATCGGCGCGGCGGCCATATTGGATCTCTAAATTAACCCGAAATTCGTACTCAGCATACCAAAAACCCCCTTAAACGATACCCATCATGAAGTTTAGTGATTTCGGCGCGGCGGCCATATTGGATTGCAAAATTATCATGTAATCACCTACAGAGATAGATTATAGTCTGAAATGATACAAGTTTTGAAAAGCTGTGAGCCTTCAGGAAATTGAAGAGATGAATAAAAGAAGAATATGGAAACACAAAATGCTGGTTTATTGAAAATTAACCTCGGGGTCGTGGTTCGTGTTCGGGGAGCAAAGGTTTTAGCGATTCCCGAAGGTCCCTCAGGGTTCGACTTATCTCAGTGTTGGTCTTCCTGTAGCCCGCTGCAGTTCGCCAGGTAGCCGTGCCGTCCACAAGTTCGGCTGGCACGGTGTTTTCAAATCGCAGGGTGGACGAATGCTTGTCGCCCGTAGGGTGAATGATTGTTGGTAGCCCGTCGGGTGAACGTTCCTTCTTGGAACCCGAAGGGTGGACGAATGCTTGTTGGAACCCGAAGGGTGGACGAATGCTTGTTGGAACCCGAAGGGTGGATGTTCCTTCTCGTAACCCGAAGGGTGGACCCTGGAATGTTCCAGATGACGGGTTAGCTGGAACCCTTTTTCCCGCCCATTGCTAAGACAGCCGATCCCTGTTAAACCTTTCAGGAGTCGGCTGCCTTACAATGTTTGGTTATATACTAATTTTACAGAGACCTTTTTTTCACACCCCTGTAATCTACCCTCCCATAACAGGGTTGACCAACAGCCGTTAATTTTCACTGTTTTAAAATCTAGATTCATTATAATTAATTTGACTCACCCAATGATGGGGTTATTGACGCTCGCAGCTAAATCACTGATCACTTTGGGAGTACTTCGCTCCCTATAATATTTCTTCACTTTGAATGGATTTATATTCTGATACACCTACGCCTTCGCGACTAGTATATTTAGATTATTTGAATAGTGGCCCTTGAAATTCGCGCGCGGTTGTTTTTATATGTTTGTACAGCGCCTCCAGCGGCACCACTCGAAACTACTCAATCGTCAAGACCGCATTTTTAAATACGAACCAAGGCTTCCGTCGTTGCGACACTTACTCGGTAGATGGCGCTTTCATATGTTGACCTAAATTTTAATTCTAAACCCCTAATGTTAATCAATATTTGCACCCGTTGTTTTACAACGTTACATACTCCCCCTCCCCGGTGAGCGTTTGACGTACCCTAACACGTCAAATGCTGTGTTCGTCCTCGAACGCCCCTAACATAATACCTACTACTCGTCTATGTGTGTGTGTATGTTAGTGTGTTGTGTGAATGAGGTGATGCTGGGTGTAGCGAAGAGTCGGCCTTAACCTTAATGAAACCAACTCGCAGGATGTATTTATTTGATTCTGAAGGATCTTATGGGACAGAAAGAGAAAAGACGTATTTGAGGCTTTGGGTTGAAGGTTCAGGTAATACGCACCGCCTGAAAGTGGGGTGTGTATAATAAGGCTTTTTGCTGAAGGCTTGGATTTATACAACCGTCCCAGAGAAGAACATCCTACTAGGGCTCGTGTAACACTTCCGACTCATAGGATGGACTATCCCCCAGGGCAAGCCTCTAGCTTCCGAGTGGTAGGAGTAGTCATATGACGAAAATAAACATAAAGGTGACCTACACCTCAGACTGTTAGGGCAAGACAAATGCTGCCAAATAACAGTACACCATATATCTGTTCGGGTAAGACTCATGCTTCCTCGTAACAGTAATAAACCTACACCATAAATCTGTTCGGGTAAGCTTCATGCTTCCTCGTAACAGTAACCTACAACATAATTCTGTTAGGGCAAGACCATGCTGCCAACTAACAGTATTCGACGAACTCTGTTAGGGATAGACTCATGCTTCCAACTAACAGTAAACTCCCAACTAAACCAAGAAACAGAAAAGTGTTAGAAAATAATTTACTTGCAGAATCCTCCGTGATGCTAGTTAACCCCTATGTCCCCATGACGAACACGGCATGTGTTTGTCACGTTGTTATATGTAGTTATTTGTAAGTCGTATGTAGTGTCCCTAACCAATTACTAGGCTATTTAGCCCTTTAACAAAATAAAAATAAAAATAAACTAAGTGCTTATTCGCAATCTTAGTATCAATAACAAAAGACAAGTGCTTATTAGCAACTTTAGCAGTAGAGTATTGACTATGACTATTATGTCAACCCTAATAAATAACGAAGATAAATGCTCTCTGGCCATTATGCCAAATTTCCAAAAAAAATATGGTACCCTTGTGTGCCACCATGGCAGTGTAAAATGTATGTGCGTGCTTAAATAAATAATATGTATGTATGTACGTATGAAATCTCCCTTGTGTAAGTTTTGTTTTGTTTGCGCGTAAGATGTTGACGCAATCATGTTGATGTAAACGTGTTATTTATCGTTGCATCTAAAGCCAGTGTCACACTATATTCCATGCTATGTTAACCCGTCAGCTTTAGTCGGGAAACAAAACTTAGGACATTTGAGTCACTTTCTATAATCACGAATGTGACTCGCCTGTAGCTAGTTTGCCTCCTACTTCCGCCTTTGGGAGTCACACCACATGAAGTTCAAGTGTCACTATGTAAACAAACAAAAAAAAAAACTGCTTATTAAGTGTTTGGAATTGTGTGTGAAGATGATTGTGATGAAAATGTGATGACCATCTACTACCTAATTATTATGTAAGTGTAATTGTGAAAAAAATTCAAAATGTACCTAGTTGTACACTGTGACGAAATGTGGTACCCTAGATGCCACTTAAGTATTAATATTCTCTTACGGTGTGCTAACACCCTTATATTTTCCAAAGTAATTATCAAAAACATTATTGTGTAACTGTACTGATGTACTAGATACGCTATTCGCAAATGCATCTTAGCGCAGTGTGTTACGGCCTTTACCGTTATCTGCATTCGTACACGCATTGTTGAGGAATGTTTATGTTATTCGTCTCACCGATGCAATGGACGATACCGAATGTTGTTTTATGTCTTTGACGTGCCAACTTCCTAGGTTTGTTCCTGTCATATCTTCCAGGATATAGACCAAATTTGATAACTTTTCCTTGACCCTACATTTGATGAATTTGGGGGCCAGTTTTTTAGAAAAGTATGCGTCTTTATCACTTTGGAAATAGCATTTTTTCCACACTATGTCGCCTACTTCGAATTGTGCGTGTCGGTGTCTCGTGTTGTAATGGTGTGCGTACTTTAGATGGCTACGCCAGAGGTTCTCTTGTACTGTGTTGAACACCTCTGCGAGATATCCTAGGTTCTCCGCGTATATGTTTCTAGGCAATAGGTTAAGTTCACTTGGGTCATCATTTTGTAAGTAATGTGACACGCATGTTACCAATTCCCTACCATGAACCAAATATGCTGGTGTGTAACCGGTGGACGCGTTGATCGAGTTGTTGATCGCAAATTGTATTTTTGGGATATGTATGTCCCATGATCGATGGTCATTATTGGTAAATATTGATATGGCTGTCATTATAGTTTTATTGTACCGTTCTACGGTATTTACTTGGGGTGTGTATTTAGGTGTGAAGTTGATGTTGGGACTTTTATATTTCGTAAATAATGTGTAGTCTTTGCTTATGAATTGGACACCGTTATCCATTAATACCGTTTGTGGTATGCCATGTACCATGAAAACACTGTCCTCTAGTATTTTGGCTATTGGTTCTGCGGTAGCTCTGCGCAGTGGGAAGATTAAACAGTATTTGGAGAAACAACACGTGACGACGAGAATGTATACGTGTTGTTTTTTAGAGACCGGTAAGGGTCCTACTAGATCAGTCGAAATTGTCTGAAACGGGCGAGAGCACTGTTTGGGACGGCCCATCTTACCTATGGATGCTAGAGTGTCATGTTTGTGTGCTTTGCACTTTTCACAAGATGACACATAGATTACCGTGTCCTTATATAGCCCCGGCCAGTAATACCGTAACTTTATTTTATGGTATGTTTTAAAAATACCGAAGTGTCCGGCTGTAGGTGAGTCATGGTTTTCTCGAAATACTGCGTTTCTCGCTTCGGGTGGTACTACCGTTTTCCACTCGAACTCATTGTTTACAAAGTCTTTTATGTCAGTTCGTCTGTATAGTACGTCGTTCTCTATTTTGAAGTTGGGGTATGCCTGCGGTAAGCTAGTCACGCCGTTGCATATTTTAATGAACCATTCGTCCTTGCTGTCGGTGACTTTGCATTGTTTCGTGGATATGGTAGATACTGGTACAGCTCGTGACAATGCGTCTGGTATTATGTTGTCTTTGCCCTTCCTGTGCTTTAACTCGAAGTTGAAGCAGCTAAGCCGTATGCCCCAACGAGCTAACCGGCCGGTTGGATTGTTTAATGATATGAACCATTTTAGTGCCGAATGGTCAGTATACACCGTGAACTTGTGACCATTGTCTAGGTAGCATCTCCAATGTTCTAATGCGGCTATCACCGCCAAGCATTCTCGTTCTGTTACACTATAATTCTTTTCCGGCCCGCTCAGTGACCGACTCATATATGCTATTGGGTGTTCTACTCCCTCGTGTAGTTGTGTTAACATGGCACCAATGCCAAAGTTGCTTGCGTCTGTATGTACCTGAAATGGTTCGTCGTATTTTGGACATTTTAGTACCGGGCTTTTTATTAAATGTGCTTTTAATTCCATGAACGCTCTTTCCGCCTCTGTGTTCCAATGAAATGCCGGGGCTCCTTTCTTTGTTGTTGTTAGTTTGTTAAGAGGTGCAGCAATCGTACTGAAGTTGGGTATAAACCGTCTGTACCATGACGCAGTGCCTAAGAACCTCTTAACGTCCTTCTTTGTTGTTGGTACCGGGAATTTCAGGATTGAGTTGACTTTCTCCGGATCTGTTCTGAGACCCAGACCATCCACGATGTACCCTAGGAACTTTAGCCTGTCTTTGAAGAAGTTAGATTTTTCTAGATTGATGGTTAGATTTGCCCTTTTTAATATTTGTTGAACTCTTGAAATGAGTGACACATGTTCTTCGAATGTAGATGACGCTATCACTATGTCATCTATGTAACAGAACACCTTGTTTTGAAACTGTGGCCCAAATAGATTGTCCATTAGTCTTTGTTGTGAGCTGCTTGAGTTGCTTAGTCCAAATGGTAAAACCTTGTAATGGTATGCTCCTCGTCCTGGGATGAAGAAGGCTGTTTTTTCCCGGTCTTTTGGTGCTAAAGGAATCTGCCAGAAGGCTTTGGAGAGATCCAGTGTTGTTAGATACTTCACTTCTCTCAAGTTGTCTAATATCTCTGATATGTATGGCAGGCTGTATGCGTCCTTTTTTGTGACCGCATTGAGCTTGCGACTGTCCAGGCAGAAACGGGGCTTGCCGTCTTTTTTATTCACGATTAGTACGGGGCTTGACCATGGGCTCTGACTAGGCTCGATGACGTCAGCCTTTAGCATCTCGTCTATTTGTTCTGATACTATTCGTGTTTTCTCAGGGGACATTCTATAGGTACGTTGTTTGATTGGCTTGCTGTCTCCCGTATCTATGGTGTGTTCTATTAGATGTGTTCTGCCTAGCCCTACTTTCTCATATGATATTTCGGCACATTTGGATATCATCCTTTCTGCTATTAAGCGTTGTTATTGCGTGAGACTACGCCAGTCATACAGTTTGTTTTGCTCTTCGGATATTAATGACAATTTAGGGTCATCGTCCACTAATATGGGTATATGTCCGAAGTACTTGGGACATAGGTTAAATCTGAGCCAGAAATCTATACCTAAAATTAGGTTAGTGGTTATGTTAGGCACTATATACGCCGTAATTATGTGAGTTCTGTCTTCGAATTTGATGGGTAATTTTACCTTTCCTTGTACTACGGTTGTGTGTCCGCCGGCCGTTGTAACCGTTGTACTTATGTCTTCCTCTATCTTATATCCTAAATTTTGTAACACTCTGTGTGAGTTGTTACCTAAAATTGTGATTGCGGCTCCTGTGTCCAACAATCCATATGCTTCTAACTGTGGGTTTGACATAATTGTTATTTTGGCGTAAGGCCTGGGGTCATTTGTAGGTAATGGGGAGAGTATAGAAGATTCCTTCTGACTTGTAATTTCGTTTTTGCATTTTGTAGACCTAACTTCTTTTGTCCCACCTTTGTAACCATACGACTCATTCGTATTTCGGCATGCCATAGTCAAATGATACCTGGAACCACACTTCGAACATGGCCGTGTGTCGTCCGATGTTGTCGCCGCCACAGTGTTTTGCGATCTGAAGTTCCGACTGTCGCGGTTGTAACCTGCGCTGTAAGCGTTCCTGTTCCCGTAGGTATTGGTCGCAATTCTGCTGCTTGGGAAGTTACTGCGGTTTCTGTTAAAGTTGTTGTAATTTTGCCTTGTAGATGTTGAGGTCTTGCTCGCAGTCTTTCTATTTGTAAATGCGAATTCCGCTGCTACCATCCCTTCAGATGCTGTTGGAGGCTCGGTAAAGAACGCTCTGCGTGCCACCATGTCCTCATGTTTTTTGCATATGTTTTTTACTTGTTCCAACGAGACTATGTCTCCATTGGTTGCTAGGATGTTGTCGTAGACGGGTCTGATGTTGTTTAAGATAATGTGTAGTTTTTCCGTTTCCGACACCTTGTTGCTTAGACGAGCAAACATTCCATCCATAATGGCCAGGTACACCACTATTCCTTCTCCCTTTCCCTGAGTGCGTTGTCGAATTTCCTGCCATAGGCGGTATTCGTAGTTACTGACTCCGAAATCCTGTATTAGCGCATTCGTTAGATCTTGCCAGCACGCAAATTTATCGCGATTACTGCGGTACCAATGCCTAGCGTTGCCGGTGAATAGTTCAGAGGCTGCTGTTAACAATCTCTTGTCGTCGATTTCTCGGGCTTGTTTAAAATCTTCCACCCGTTCAATGAAAGAGTGTACCTGCGAATTACCGTCGTACCTAAATTTGGAAAGTTCCGTAAGAGAGCATCGCTCATATTTTACGGGGAAACTTGGAAAGTGACTCTCTTTCCGGTTGTTGCTATTTGCTTTCTCTTTAATGTCCGCGATGGTGTCTGCCTCCTGCGCTTCATTGGTAGGGGCAGCAATGCTCTCGTCCGCATCATCAAATTCGCTGGTGTTTGATGCATGCGAATAACTTTCGGATATGGCTTTCAATCTCTTGTATGTAGTTTTGAAAGCGAGATGAAAGTCGTCGTATCTTTCTTTTAGATCTGATTCCTCTGGGGGAATAATTCTAGCAAACCTAGACTCCATGTGAGCACATAAGGCTTTGGAGCTAGTCAATAATGCTAGTATGTATTTGTCCTGAAGGGACGCCACGTTCTTCTCCAACACGGCCAGCGAGGAATACAACCCTACTAAGTCTTCCTCCAATTCTAAAGGGGAGACCTGTAAGTCCTCTTCGTCCGTGGTTATCTTTAATTTTTTAATTTGTTGCCTGAGGGCTGCCACCGTTGAACCAGGTTCCTCTCCCCGGATCTTAACTTCATATGCAAGTTCCGCCTTTGGAAGTGATGTGAAATTTGATTTGAATGCCATTGTACTGACTATTTCAATTACTGTTGCCGGGAATCTTTAGTGATGATGATTATTTACCAATGTATAATGTATTTATCTGCTACTTTAGTTGTATCAAATGAATTGTGAAAACTTTCGTATCAATATGTGTATAACTGTAATGTGTGCTGAACTGTGGTGCCTACTGTGCCACCTGCGTAGTGAAATCCACTACTGGTGTAAGACACCTTTAATTTGTTAATCCGTTTGTTTATTTTATGTGAAAAGTTAATTTCATGTAAACAACGAATGTTCGCTATATTCGCTAACGAATTCTGTTGTAGTGAACGACGGCCCTTATCGTTGTCTGTTTACGTTCTTGATTGTTAAGGAATGTGAATATTTTTCGATCCACCCGCCGAATAACGAAAAAATAAATTCTACTTTTTAGGGTTCGTTGAACCGAATTATAAATTGAACCTTTATAAAACTTAGTATTTGCTTTAGGAAATACTTAAGTTTGGAAATATTACCTTTTAGGGTTCTTTCACTCAAATAAAAAATTGGACCCTTCTAGATATTGCTTGTCTGTCTGTCTGTCTGTGTTTGAACGTAATCTAATCCGAAGCAGTAAGTAGTGAAAGTGAGGTGTATGATGATGGGTTGATGAAGTTAGCTAAATGTTTGACCGTTTTAATCGATTAATGCAATTTTTGACGTTAATATTATTTTTATTAAAACGTAACTATTCCCACGAACGTACTAAGAGTTAATTGTATATTAACTCGTACCAACAAATTTTTTTTTTAAATCGTTCCTTACTACTACGGAACCCTTAATTATTACGAACTGTGTCAAAGACGATTCGCACTTGGACGGTTCTTGAAATAAACTATATAGTAGTAACCAACCTTTTATGTAAATTGTTCCTCACCACTACGGAACCCTTGAATATTTCGAATTGTTTAAAAAACCGATTCGTACTTGGACGCTTCTGGAACTATTTTGTATTAGACTGTTGGTGGCCGGAGTGTATTTTATTCACTTCCACCCACAGTTTTATATGGAAAAAAAAATTTCTCTACTATCGTGCTAGTAATTCAACTTACTCGTAAATGTTATGAAAGCAACATCTGCCGTTGCTTAATCAGAACACGAATCAAAGTTATTAGTTTACAATTGTTTTTGGCAAGAATGTTTTCACTGCGTGATCTACGTTTGGAATGTTTTTTCTTACAGTTTTATTTCAGTGTATCAGAATTCAACGTAATTCGAAAAGTGAAACAATTATAAATCTTTTATAATTTACGTGAAGTGAAATTCGTAAAATCTTTGTTCTACCGTTTTACTATAGTGAAATTTCAATAGGGATTGTTACCCAGACGTGTGATTATTGGCTGTTGGTCTCGCTGTAAATTCACATATAGGAAATACAACAAAATAATACACAAATTGAGGCGGTTTGACGCCGTAAAAAAATAAAAATTGTGGTGGTGATTTCCTGTGACTACTTTTTACGATGAATATAGGCAATACAACTCACTTACGAAAATTAATGTAAGCGTTACAAATTAGAAGTTTTACTTCAGACTTTCACAAAGTACTATTTAAAATTGACACAAAACAACAAAACTTTTACTTTAAATTTAATTAAAAATTTTCCACCATAAAATAACTATTTGAGGGTGTGAAAAATAAATTGGGGACCGTTAAAATTTGGAAAAATTACAATTTACGTTGAGAAAAATTCAAATTTTGCCTTGTTCTTGAGTTTGCTGAAATCTGTCTAAAATTAATAAAAAAACACACAAAATAAGCCGGAAAGATCAAATTGGCAGCAGAGGTCAGGAGAGCCAAATTCCTGGGTAGTTGTATTAATTTTGAGGGAAACTACCCCGCTAACGGGCACTCTTAAGACTATTTTACACAGATTAAAATATCTTATAATTATGACCTCCCGACTCCCGTCGGAAATCGCTTTCTCGCTACCCGAAACCACGATATGGGCGCCACTGAAAAGCTGTGAGCCTTCAGGAAATTGAAGATATGAATAACAGAAGAATATGGAAACACAAAATGCTGGTTTATTGAAAATTAATCTCGGGGTCGTGGTTCGTGTTCGGGGAGCAAAGGTTTTAGCGATTCCCGAAGGTCCCTCAGGGTTCGACTTATCTCAGTGTTGGTCTTCCTGTAGCCCGCTGCAGTTCGCCAAGTAGCCGTGCCGTCCACAAGTTCGGCTGGCACGGTGTTTTCAAATCGCAGGGTGGACGAATGCTTGTCGCCCGTAGGGTGAATGATTGTTGGTAGCCCGTCGGGTGAACGTTCCTTCTTGGAACCCGAAGGGTGGACGAATGCTTGTTGGAACCCGAAGGGTGGACGAATGCTTGTTGGAACCCGAAGGGTGGATGTTCCTTCTCGTAACCCGAAGGGTGGACCCTGGAATGTTCCAGATGACGGGTTAGCTGGAACCCTTTTTCCCGCCCATTGCTAAGACAGCCGATCCCTGTTAAACCTTTCAGGAGTCGGCTGCCTTACAATGTTTGGTTATATACTAATTTTACAGAGACCTTTTTTTCACACCCCTGTAATCTACCCTCCCATAACAGGGTTGACCAACAGCCGTTAATTTTCACTGTTTTAAAATCTAGATTCATTATAATTAATTTGACTCACCCAATGATGGGGTTATTGACGCTCGCAGCTAAATCACTGATCACTTTGGGAGTACTTCGCTCCCTATAATATTTCTTCACTTTGAATGGATTTATATTCTGATACACCTACGCCTTCGCGACTAGTATATTTAGATTATTTGAATAATGGCCCTTGAAATTCGCGCGCGGTTGTTTTTATATGTTTGTACAGCGCCTCCAGCGGCACCAATCGAAACTACTCAATCGTCAAGACCGCATTTTTAAATACGAACCAAGGCTTCCGTCGTTGCGACACTTACTCGGTAGATGGCGCTTTCATATGTTGACCTAAATTTTAATTCTAAACCCCTAATGTTAATCAATATTTGCACCCGTTGTTTTACAACGTTACAGTTTTATCCCGGGAATAAGTTCCCATGAGACGCGGAAAAGAGAACAAAATTTCACGCAGGCGAAGCTGCGGGCATCAGCTAGTCTATAATAAATGTTACATTACACGCGAATGCTCGAGTCAGTCAGGGAGGTAGCATCGTAACGTAATGCTCGAGTCGAATCTATAAATGTTACATTACATGCGAACGCTCGTCGGTCAGGGAGGCAGGCCGTAACGTAATGCTCAAAGTCGAATCTAATTTGTTACATTACAGGCGAATGCTCCCGGTGAGGGAGCACCTTTACCCTAACCTTTTATATACCCATTAATATACTGATATCGAAAAAAGTCATTAAAATATACCGAAAAGTATTAAAATACTGAAAACGGTCACACTCTCACGGTGCGCACTGACACACGTAGTGTGGCCGCTTCAACGTAATAATTCTCGCGTTAATCTCTTTGATGTGCCGCCACTTGAGCTATCGCCTAACGTCAAACGGCAATGTGAATGCCGTTGTCGAATTATCGCGGTAATTCGGTGGCTACACTAACGTTTAACGTCCATCAACGCGATAATTAATGGCATTTCCCCTTAGTGTGGCCCGAACATCATGGTGTTATCACTTAGAACTGGAGCCTTACTCTGCAAATTAATTTCAATCTCAATTTAAGCGTAATCCAATTCCAATGTTAATTTTAATGTCGCCTAATTAGGTACTCTTCAAGCAAAATTGTATCGGAATCGCTATTGCCGCGCGATTGAAATGTCATCGTTCTAATCCACTTGAAGTTAGCTACGTCACCGGCCGCATAAGTGTTGCTCAACATATTACGATAAACTGGTAAAAAACTGTAAAATGATCAATCAATTCAAATACAAGGCTAATAAATAAATATAACAAAAATAATTGATCTGTAGATTACTTGTAATCTTTTTAATTCAATTTAATGGAAACAAATGGTCGAAATCATAAAATTAACTACGCTATTGGCTGTATGTAGCATTATCGTTGCCCATTATGAAGTGTTATTCAATATGTCTAAGATGAAGTGTCAAACTTTTTTGTGTGTCAGTGACAGTGTCAAACGATTTAAAAATCAAAAACACTGAAGTGGTGTTGGTTTTGATTAGTTACCTATATTTTATTCAATATCATATTATTAGTTATATTATATTGGTAAGCAAGGACCTAAGAATAATATTGGTAAGTAAATATTTACATAAGGGATGGGCCTCTCACAAAGAAACCATTTCATAAGCTACAATGTGCCTACCAAACCGGAAAATCAACCGAAACTGCGTTGCACCATGTAGTTGAGAGAGCAGAGAATGCTATTGATGGTCAAGAGATTTGTGCGGCTGCGTTTCTGGACATTGAGGGTGCATTTGACCGCACAACATTCGAATCGATTATGAAAGCCGCAAAAGAACACGGCATTGACCCCACCCTCTGCAAATGGATTAACTTCATGCTGAGGGGCAGGAGAGTAAGGTCATCTCTATTAGGAGATGAAATTCACGCCACAACGACCAAGGGATGCCCTCAAGGAGGGGTATTGTCCCCCACACTGTGGTGTCTGGTAGCAGACTCCCTCCTAACCAAACTGAATAGAGGGGCATGCTTCGCTGTGGGATATGCAGATGACATAGTTGTCATGATCAACGGTAGATTTCCGGAAATTGTCTCGGAACTTCTGCAACAAGCTTTGAAGGATGTGGAGGAATGGTGTGCTGAAAATCATCTAACCATTAATCCCAGCAAAACTACAATTCTTCCTTTTACAAGAAAGAAGAGGTTGAGCAAATTAAAGAAATTGCTTTTATTTGACACAGAGTTAGAATGGTCCACCAACGTGAAATACCTTGGTATGACCTTAGACAAGGAGCTCACATGGAATCTGCATGCCAAGAAGGTGACAGAAAAAGCCATGAGAGCCTTCAATATGTGTAGATCGGCGTATGGCAAAACCTGGGGCCTGAAGCCCAAGGTACTGTACTTCATTTACACCACTATGGTTCGCCCAATTTTAACCTACGGCAGTGTTGTATGGTGGACAAGAACCAAACTAGCATCGTGCGTGGAAGAATTGGGCAAACTACAGAGGATGGCCACTATGGCTATCACAGGAGCGTTTAAGTCCACGCCTACAAAGGCGTTAGATATAATACTAAACTTAACCCCTCTTCACATCTTCATACAACAGGAGGCGATCAAAACCTTATACAGACTAAAAACGGCAGGCGCTTTTAACTGCAATAGGCCAACAACGCGGCATACAAAAATGGAGCTTATTGATGAGATTCAAAGGAAGATGCATATGATTAGCGACGCTATGCCGTGCATAAAAATCTTCAAAAGAAACTTCAAAATACATGTCCCCACAAGGGAAGACTGGAAGCAGGAACTGCGCTCACCAAATGCAGACTGCCTCATCTGGTATACAGACGGTTCAAAAACGGAATCTGGTACAGGAGCAGGTATTTACTCAGAATCTTCACAACTTTGGAGCAGCCTGGGTCAGTACACCACGGTCTTCCAGGCCGAGATGTATGCCATCATAGCATGCGCAGAGGAAAATCTGAAAAGGAGTGTAGAGAACAAGACCATCTACATTCTTAGCGACAGTCAAGCGTCACTAAAGGCCTTAAATTCCTACAAGGTCAACTCAAAACTTGTCCTGAATGCGGTGAAAACCCTAAACAAACTGGGCCGCAGGAACAAGCTGCGACTGCTCTGGGTCCCAGGCCATGTAGGAATAAAAGGAAATGAGAAGGCCGATGAGTTAGCTAGGACAGGATCGGCAAATGCCATGCTTGGACCTGAACCATGTATGGGCCTACCAGCATGCACATTCATAAAGGCCGCTAAGGATTATGCTGATAATAAACACATGCAAGAGTGGGATATCAGTCAAGGGTTACTACATTCGAAGAAATTCATAAGTAGCAGAACCAATGAGGCTTCAAAATTCATATTGAATAATGGAAGAAGCAAAGCTCGAGCTGTGGTTGGTGCCCTTACAGGGCATTACGGAACAAACGACATGCTTTTTAAAATGAAGATCACTTCAAATAACGACTGCAGAGCCTGCGGTGATGTCAGGGAAACTATGGAGCACATCCTGTGCGAATGCGACGTCTTAGCAGCGAAGCGTATGAGCCTCCTTGGGAATGCTTATCCCAAACCGGAAGAATACAGGTTTCTTCCTCTTAGTGGGATCACCGCGCTAATAGACCACTTCTTCAAAGAGTAAGAAACATTAAGGTAGGGACAAACACAAAAGATCCCACTGGGTCGAAGTGTTGCTGACTTCGTCAGCCCCCGATGTAAGATAAGATAAGATAAGAAATATTTACTCAATAAGACTTGTTATTTTAGCAGGTAATACTTACTGTGTTTTACATAGCATTAAACCTAGAAAGAACAACTACGCCTCAGAGGCGCCCATGTCGGGATGAAAACGCTCCCTCTTTCTAATAAGCGTTCGTATCTAGCTGTCCTTTTTGGTGTGCCCTGCCGTCGGTGCACACCATCGTGAGTCAGGCCTTTTTTCGCGATAACTTCCAGTGCCCAGTGAGCCTCTACAGGCATTATTTAGTTTGCAAAGCGGGCACCGTTACTGTCTAGCCCTTTGAAATCCGCACCACTGTTATTTTATGTTCAATGTTTAGTTCCAATAGGAAGAATCCATAAAAAAAAAACAAATAATAAAACCAATTTTTAATGAAATTTATGTCTTAATACATTGCAGTACCTACATCACCCACCCCGCTTGCAAGCGACTTGCCGAGATCTCGCCGGCGCGGGCGGCGCGGCATCGCCTTTCCGTTCCGATGGACCTAAAATATAGAAAGGTTCGCCAATATAGAAGCGCGACGGGTCGAAGCAGAGTTGAGTTCCGCGCATGCACTGAAAAAGCTAGCGGAAGCAGTCCTGGCTGTTAGTGAGGCTTTATGGGAGATAGCCAGAAAGATGCATCCCACCAAAAACATTCTGTAAAAAACTAGCCAAGTCTCGTTGGAGCTACTTGTTTATCTCTAAAAAGTAATGAGATCTAGACAAAGTCGTGCCAAGTCTAAGGTTCCTTACTGCGATTACTTTAGTATTATAGTTAATGTTGTGTGACTTGGCCGTTGAAAATTCTTTATACGTGAGTGTGTACAAGTCAATTTTGTTTACACGTAATGTTATATCTGTTGTAACTACCTATGTTTGTTAAGCGAGATAATAGCCCATACTGGTATTGGTAATTGGACGCTAGTGTCTCATTTTAGGCTGTTATTGATTGGGCAACACATGCATTCAGCATTGACAATGCTGACTTCTGCTCTCTTCTTTTTGAAGCGGCAAATCGACCACCGCGAAGCGCTCGTGACCCCGCGGACTCAGTGTTCTGTAAACGATCACTGCAGTAAGCAACTTTCACTATGGCCGGTCCATGGATGGGTGACCATCCATGTGATCACTTTGTGACATTTATTTGAGCGTTTCCGTGCTTCGGAAGGCACGTTAAGCCGTTGGTCCCGGTTGCCAGTAAAATGGCAGTCGTTAAGCTAAGTTGAAGGCTTTATTTCAACAGCAGGCAGTCACAACCTGCGCCTGTCCTTTTAAACACGGCAATACGGCTCACCACCTATTACGTGGGACAAATTATACAAAGGTGAAATGTGGGCATATAATATGCCTCTGCCTACCCCTTCGGGGATAAAGGCGTGACCATATATGTATGTATGTATATAAATCGACCACCGATCTAACATAAAATAGACGTACAGAAGGACTTCTATCAATGATTATAATAATAATAATTGACTAGTTATTGAATTAACGTTCTCCAAGTGGTAATTTTCGATCGTCAATGGGTAGCGGTTCTGGCGACAGATTGGTGCAATGGTGTCATGAAGCATCTTGTTTTGTACCCTTGTGTACCCTTCAACGGCCAAGTCACACAACATTAACTATAATACTAAAGTAATCGCAGTAAGGAACCTTAGACTTGGCACGACTTTGTCTAGATCTCATTACTTTTTAGAGATAAACAAGTAGCTCCAACGAGACTTGGCTAATTTTTTACAGAATGTTTTTGGTGGGATTTCACTTCTTTTTGTAGAAACGTGGGCATATTGATTTATTTTATTAGATTTTCTTATTAGACGCAGTTTTTTTCTTTTTAGGAGTAGTTTTTTTTATTATTACAGATCTTTCTTTTCTTTTTTTCCGGTTCTGATTCTTGTACAATAGTTTTTCGTATTACCCATTCGCGTTCATGCCGTTATATTTTGACCAAATTTTGAGCGAAATTAATATTTTAGTGTAATTTGTTTATTTAATTTGTGTAATTTTCGAGTAGAATAAAGATAATCATTCGACTATTTCTTCTTGTAAACTTGTAAGTATAAGTAAGTATAAAAGCCAGTCTAGTCTTATCCAGAGTTTTCCTTTAATTTTATTTATATTTGTACTAGCTGACCCGCGCAACTTCGTTTGCGTCTTATAAGAGAGAAAGAGAGAGAGAGAGAGAAAGAGCGCGGTGTGCTATTGTTATTTTGATATCATGTTTCACACGTCATTTGTTCCCGTCGCGTTTACTTCCGTCGCGTCGCTACTATTCATTATTTTAGAAATAATTAACGTTACTGTGATCGAAAACCTCCCAAAGACGCAGGATAGCTCCCGCATATTGGTGAGGTATAGGTGAGGCCGCAGTGGTAGCCATAGCTCCGCTTACCCGGGGCTCCCAACGGTAGGTTGTTAAGCAGGATGCGTGTGTTTTTAGTCGGTATGAGTCCGGCATAGCATACATGTAGGATTTTCCTCATGTTAATAAAAAGGTAACTGTGATCGAACGAAATGAATAGAACTAAAATAGGTTTTTTGTTTAAGTACTTTTAACTTTTCAATTTTGTAATACATTATTTTTATGTAACTTTAACCATTTACGCAGAGGCGCAACGGATACTTTTATATCGATTAAATTTTCCCCGTTTTCAAAACATTTCACATTGCTGCTCCGCTCTTTCAGTAGTTTCAGTAAGGCTTGCCTTGGTATTTGATCATGGTCCCTTTGCAGCGTGTGTCTAATCCAGCTAAACTTCCGACGTTTGATCTGTTAGTGGATAGGGGTCTCACTGCAGCGTTCCAATAGGCTTACGTTCGTGATTTTAACGGGCCCGTATAATACTGAAGATCCGTTAGAGGTCAACTTGGAACTTGTAGCTGGTGCGAAATGTCTTTATTGACCTTCCATGTCTTGCATCCGTATAGTAGTACAGTTTTAACGTTGACTTTGTTTTGGGTTTCACTTTTCGAGTCAATTTTCGCAACTGCTATACGGGGCGCAGCTGTGTGAAGTTTGCTCTTGTGCTCTTGCCTTGGCGAGCCTCGAAATGATGTACTCTTCTAACCCATCAGTTTCCGACACGACACTCCCGAGTTACGTGAATTAGTGAACGCGCTCGACATCTGTGCCAATGCGCAGCGAAACAGACTCTTCTCCCCACACATCATCTCCTGCGTCTGTCGATTTTATTTTCAGTCCTTCCATTCGCTGTCTCATTTTGCACGTTGTCCTGTAGACATGCATAACGGCGTGTGTCCAAATTGGAGATAGTACAGATGGAAAACTCATGTATGTACATTTTGTCACACCTACCCTCTGCTACACACACTCGCGCACAAATCAGTACCTATCGAAAATTCGGTTGAGATCGCCTGACCTCGTGTCTGTGAATGAGTTCTCTATGTGTGCGTAGCCTCAGCGAATTTAGTATGTAGGTTTCCATCTATACTATCTCTAATTTGTGGCGTGTGAGTGCCTCAGCAAGCACAGGTCATCGGCGTCATCTAAATCCTTCAGGATATCAGGATAGTCCCCATTCTATGCCACGCCGCTTGTTCTTTGCGGTATTCAGCATTATGCCATCTATTTTCTATGGATGGCCCGAACAAAGGTACCTCTCATAGTGGTTATCACAGAAAAACACAGCTACACGCTGGAGAAGCGTATTGCATAGTGGTGGTTGTTTACTATCATGTTATTTTCATAACGATCCTCTAAGGTAGGTACAGTATGTATTTTCAAAAGAGTTTGTGAACTCTAAGTTTAATTTCTTTTTCTGAATATTGATGACATTTGATTGATGTCATTTTATACACGTTACGTCTACTACATTGATACATGTAATAAAATTGTAACACGCCGATGTTTGTATGTAAATGGCTAATACTGAAGAAAATTCTAAAATAAAGGCTCTTTGTTTCCTATTTTCTATGACATTGCTTATTTTGAAATATTACACCTACCTAAAGTAATCTGCTGTAAGTGTTATTCACTTTTAACGAAAAAATATTTGCGATAAAAGTAGAAGAATAAGTTAGTATGTGACCCGTATAATGTATGACCCAGTTCAATCATGGCGACACTAAATTAATTTCGTTGCGCATTATTTTGATTTGCTATATCTCCTAAGGTATTCATTTAATTTACATGTTGTAAAGGGAACAAATAATTTTCATTATATTTTCATGCCCACTAATGTATTTAAATTGAGATGGGTTAACACTTTCTTGGTGTAAATAGCATTCCAATTACCACTTTATAATTGCTAAATTTTTAAAGAATGAACATGGTTATTGTATGTTATCCTTAAGAGATAAACATATGCTGCCGCGGACTTTTCTGTAGGCCTATATAAGACACACAATTCCATGGTACATTATTTTGTAATACCTCGAAGGGTTTAGGCAGCGTTTTCGTTAAAAGCTCCCAGACGCCTTATTTTTTTCTGATCTCTCCAACTAATGTCGTAATATTTTAGTCAATGTCAACAAAAACTCAACAAATTATATACGAAAACCTTCCTCGAGAACCACTCTCTAGATTGGTGATCTCAGCCTGAAACTCCATGCAGTAGTTTTTAAGTTTATCGTGAACAAACAGACAGACAGACGGACAGACGCGGCTGGGGACTTGGCTTGGGGGCACTGCCGTGCCCCCAAATTATGTCCTTACGTTCCTAATTGTCAAGTTTTTTTCTTCTTCTTAATAAAGGTTTTATAATGTTTTAATAATTATGTGTTTCTTATTTTCTCATTACGTGCTCTTTGTACATTATAGTTTACCCTATGTCCTTTACCAAGGTCCAAGGTCTTTGGTAACTTCCAGTGGCGTAAAATGACAGAGCCACTAGAATCTACACATTTGTTGATAATACTAAGTTATCGTTACCACATTTAACCACAATAAATAATTGATTGAATAACTTGTAACAACATAGGTATATCCCGTTCGCTTCCGTTCGTTGGTTTGCCGCTGGCGTAGAGGCTGGTGTAGAGGCGTTGTATGGGAGGCGACCGGCAAACTGCGAGCGAACGGGTAGTAGGTACCTTATATTATGATGATATTATATCACTTCTTCTCTTATGAGTTGGCATAAAGGGCTTTATGTTTTTATAAACTTCTGCAACTCGATCTACAAAGAGACTTATCCATATATAGCATCATTCTTCCCTCGTTTCGTCTTAGTTTTAACTGGTCGCCAGCCCAATACATCCCAAGGGTGTCATAAAAGGCGACTATGGAAACACGTTCGTAAAAAGATCCATTCCGTATACTATGCCTCTGCCTACCCCATCGGGGATAGGGGCATGATTATGTGTATGTAATTATGTAAAAAATTGTACATTAGTACTAAACGCACCATAATAACCACTATAATTGTTATTAATACCACTCAAAACGTAAAACAATATCTACGAAGTAGCACTTTTGTTATTGAGAAAATCCTAATCAACAAACAATAATAAACACAATGCTACGGCAATAGACAGATGTCAAATGTACTCAAGAGTAGCGAAATGGAGGGCGATTGAGCAATTCCAATCCCATTTAGTTCCCAATACGGCCACGCAATTCTATAATAATATTGCGCTAGTATTGAATTCAAGAGTACGAAACATCAAAATTCCAATGTCGATCCATCGGAATTAAAGTCAAGAGTAAGGCCCCTGAGCATTGAATTATAATGTAACCAATTTACGTAGGTTCTCAAGGCTGCAGTTACATTGAGACTTGTAATGATATTTAATTTCGTTTCATTATAACGTTAGAGTTTCCAGAAACACGTGACGCGTTGGCGCTGTATGCAATATTAAAAAATCTATTATTTTAATTAAAAATTCACAACTAGATGGCGATGTGCCTTTTTTTAAATCGCGGTATGGTTTCGTTACATAGGGTCATATAAGTAAGACTACTTTTCTACCGATGGTAGTTTATTTAATCTTTTTACGAACTTAAAACAATTTTTTCTAGAAGAATCAAGTTTACTTAAATCTATTTGTTACACTCGATTTTTATTCATGACCACGCAGTCAGAAAGTTTCTTGTAATAGCTGCTTGGCAGCGCTGGTGTCGTCATTTAGTCGAGTGACGTCTCTATCTCATATTATACAAATGTACTCTGTGGTCGCCGTACTCGCCGTTCCGCATCCCGTGTCGCTGTGCAAAATACGCGATCGTGTAACAACATGTCTTTTATTAAACTTTTTTATACTACTAAGGTGACAGAACTACTTAATCGTTGCTAACCTTAGCCTATGGACGTTTGGACACCATAGGCACGTCACACGGGCTGCGATACCAATATCGAAAGGCAGAAGGAATTACCGAAGGTGACAAAGTGCAACGGGTGAACTTATAACAGTGTAAGTGTTTTGTGTACTTTTACGCGTAGAGGAGTTGAGTTAGTTACACAATACTGACAACGCAGCCTATTGGCGCCATACTAATCCTCATTTACCCCGTCAGAACTCTTTCCGACACTGCTAGTCCATTAATGTGTGTATTGGCATGCACTATGGCAAGCATTATGAATAGTCACGTAATCATATTGATTACTACTCTTAAATGCCGGTATGTACATACTTGCAGTTCTAGGGTTCCGTAATCAATAGGTAACAGCTAGAAAGAAAGATTTTTTTAATCAGCCCTTAAACACATAGGTACCTACTTTCATAGGCTTTACAGCTTGACCCTTTTACTTACACTCCACTGTCCCTCTGTCACCTAACTGTATCTAACTAACCGTTATTATAGCTAGACAGTTGAAAATTTACCAGACAGTGTATTTTTCAAGATCAAAATAACATTTAAGTGGGCTCCCATACAATAAACGTGATTTTTGCCGTATTTTGGTACAGAACCCCTGCGCGAGTCCGACTCACACTTGACCGGTTTCTGTCTAAAACACTGTTCCATAATTACCACTTATGAAAATGGTTTCTTAACGTTATTATCAATACCACACGAATAGTGACTAACTGCCTTGTGTATAATACCTACACCTATAATAAATAGTGCAACTGTAAAGGCTTATAACTTGGTCGGTTTTCGTTAGTTTAATTTAATTTTTTTTATACAGTATTTTGAAGCGAAACTCTAGTTGGGTGTCTGAGCTTTGCGCTATACAAAAGTTCACGTTGTATATCACACGTATGGGTTTCAGTTTTAGTTCTATGTATGGGGACCCCCAAAATTTAATGCATTTTTTCTAGTTTTATGTAACAATCTTATTGCGGTTCACAGAATACATCTACTTACCAAGTTTCAATGGCATAGGTCTTATAGTTTCGGAGAAAAATGGCTGTGAAATACGGACGGCCAGACAGGCATGACGAATCTATAAGGGTTCCGTTTTTTGGCATTCGGCTACGGAATCCTAAAAACCAACTAAGTGCGAGCCGGAGTGTTCCATACCAAACATCGGCAAAAAAATTGGTTTGTTGTTTGGAAGCCTTCCCTACCTCCTTAGATATTTTTTCTGTTTTTAGTAAGTATTTGTTATTTATACTGTAGATAGGCACAACAGCGACAGGTCCTCGTAGTGGGTCTGGGCGTGGACACTCTCTCGCTTGAGGCCATGGTGCGAGCCATGCTCTCCAGCGGGAGTAAGTGGGACTGCGCCGCCTCTTTCTGCGAGCAGGTCATGCTCGCGAAGGAGGCGGCGGGCCGGGTGCGGGAGAGAACTCTCCCACCCGAGTTCCGCAGTCGGCGCCCTGGGCGCCGCCGACGTGTCTTCGCCGAGGACTATCGGCCTCCATGACCGGGGGTCTGAGGACGGTGAGAGGGCCGCTCACCGTCCTTACAGAAGCAGGCCCATGACGACAGCGTGACGTGAGCACTCACGCACGCCCCCCCTTAGAAGCGGGGTCACACCCGAAATCCCCCATAGACTCGGGATTGCACCCGAACCACCCCCTGGGCGAGGCCGCATTGGCGGCCGTAGGTCTGTTGGGAGTCACGGGACATCCTTCCTGAGGGCTTACCCGGGGCTCTCAACCATAGGCTGTTGGGCGTTACGTGAGGTTTTTTAGTCGGTAAGAGTCCGGCATAGCATCCTACGAGGATTTTCCCTCACGTTAAAAAAAAAAAAAAAAAAAAAAAAACTGTAGATAGGTGGCACTTGATGAAACTTGTTGCACGCATTGAAAAACGCCACTTGTACTATTCAACAATATTTATTATGTATCATACCTGACCAGTTTCTCAAATGGATATCCTTTTGTGGCTTTTGTATTTATTGATAAAGTGGCAATAGAAATACATTATCTGTGAATATTTAGATTAGACTGTCTACCTATCAAAGTTCATGAGATACGGCTGGTGAGGGTGACAGACAGACTGACAGACAGTGAAGTCTCAGTCTTAGTACCCAAATCCGCATCCTAAAGAAGTGGGATAACAACCGAACCCCCCAAGAAGTGGGGTAAACTCGAATCACTGGAGAGCGGTAAGAGTAAAGTCATCGTGAAACATTTTTAGGGTTAAATTTGCAGAAACGTTGCACTGCTAGGCAGTCTACATTTTCGATATAATCACCGGGAAGATCTACCGCTTATAACTAACTTCTAGCGTTAACGACTACGCTGGGGAGATCAATTCAAAAAGAGACAAAAAGAGCAATGGTCCAAGTGCTGATCCTTTGTTTTTAGGGTTTCGTAGCCAAATGGCAAAAACGGAACCCTTATAGATTCGTCATGTCTGTCTGTCTGTCTGTCTGTCCGTCTGTCCGTCTGTCCGTCCGTGTGTCACAGCCGCTTTTCTCCAAAACCATAAAGCCTATGCTATTGAAACTTGGTAACTAGATGTATTCTGTGAACCGCATTAAGATTCTTATATAAAACTAGAAAAAAAGGCAGTAAATTTTGAGGGTCCCCATACTCAAAACTGAAACTCAGAATTTTTTTTTCATCAAACCCATATTTGTCGAGTATGTATAGATAGGTCTTTAAAAATGCTATTGAGGTTTCTAACATCTTTTTTTTCTAAAGTAAATAGTTTGCGCAAGAGACACTTCCAAAGTGGAAAAATGTGTCCCCCCCCCTCTAACTTCTAAACTAAGAGAATGATAAATCTAAAAAAAATATATGATGTACATTGCCATAAAAACTACCAACGAAAATTGGTTTGAACGAGATAGAGCTGGTAGTTTTTTTTGAATACCTATGTCATTAACAGCAATTTTCGGTTAGAAAAATCACTACCACTGCGAACGTGTTAAAACATCAATCAAAGTTACAACGAACTATAAGAACTTTTATTTTATGTTACTTGCTGCTACGAAACCCTTCATGGGCGAGTCCAACTCGCACTTGGCGGGTTTTTTATTTTATATTTTTATGTTTGCAGGCAGATTCTGGAGGTCCGCTTGTTCATAACTCCTATGTCGTTGGAATCATTTCCTGGGTCACGTATTGTGCCAAGGGCTACCCTGACGTATTCGTCAATGTATATCGCTATGGAAGCTGGATTATGGATAAAATTAATAATAACTAGCCATAGATCATTCTAAAATAACACGCCTCCCTACGGTCTTTCTTTTATAGATACCTAATGTCATGGTTGTTAAAGGTCATGGTGGCAAATGGTCTTGTGGCATAATGATCTAGGTAGGGAAAACGTCTTGTTTGGAAATTGTCTTCTTTGTAATAATAATAATATGTAGGTACGCATTAAAAAAAAGTATGAATCACGAAGACTGTTGCAGACGACAGTATGGGTGATGGTTTACTATTGTTTGACAATAAAACATTAAAAAGCAATGCAAAATGTCTTTTATTTTTCATTCAATAATACACTTTCGGAAATGAGAAGGTAAACTGGCTAATCTGCTAGGTAGCGAAAATTTATGTAGGTAAAAGTGGCGATTTTTTAATTCTAGATATGCAGAAAATTAGCGCAAGAGTCCGTGTAAATGTGTATCGTAAATAGAAATTTGTGTATCCAGCCATTGTGAAGATATTCTTGAAAAACTGATTCCGCCAGGACTACGTTCAAAACGTCAGCCCAGCGGAATTTTTTCTTTTTTTGCAAAAAGAAAAGGCTCATTAGGGCGAGGCCGCACTTGCGGTTATCGCGGCGGTTTCTAACTTCAAAATGTCAAAACATTGACTTGATTTCATTGATTTTGACAGTTTGATGACATTTTGAGGTTAGAAACCACCGCGGAAAAACGCAAATGCGGCCTCGCACTTAGGTAGCTTCGTGCGAGCTGTAAATGTGTATGTATGAATGAAGTTTTTGTATCATAACACCACGGAGTAATTCGGTTTCCACTGCGATGACGTTTGACGATACCGTAATTATCATATAGATAGGTACAGAGACTTGGTACAGTGTTGTGTTTTCTCATGTACGTTGCTATGAATTTGCTTATAATTTGCGTAAAAACAGAAATTGAAAATAATATACCACTCAAAAGATACAAACATATAGGTAAAATCAGGTTATTTTAGATTCCTATTTTAGGCAATAGAGGTTCTATTGCCTAAAATAGGAATCTTACAGTCAAACTTGTTACGTTAATTTGTATCTAATCAAAGTCTACACTCTTCTACCGCGTTTCATTAATATAAGAACACAACAAACCATATTCCAATATTTAGTGTATTTATTCAAGTACTCAAATGTAAAAAATCGGCTCATTACATTAAATATTTAACAAAATATAAGAAAAATACCATCAATAGCCGGAATCGATGGAAAACACGGGTAAACCAACCAAATTGAATTGACGTCAAAAAGCGGCTGCGTAGTACATGGAGCTACGTTTTTAAATTGCCAGTATTGTATGTTTATTTAGTTTGACATCGTGGACTGTCGCTTAAAAAATAGTTTATAAGAGAATATACAATACCCATAATAATTTTGTAACCACAATAGTTTTATGAATAATCGTAATTTAAATAAAAAAGAGCAAGAAATCAAGGTCTTTGAAGTTATATAATGGACGCACAGAATACACAATTACACATAGTTAGCTATAGGTATGTATAAATAAGGTATATGCAAGTACCGGACTGTGAGAGTGGCCCCCAATCGCTAGATTCGCCACGGCTTTCCATCACGCTGGCGACGTCAATTTGGCGAGCTAAATATAAAAAAAACCTATAGGAGTATACCTAGGTAATATTCGTAGGTTGAAGAACTTATGGGCGGCTTGAAAATGAGGATGATGATGAATAGGTTCACCACCTATTGGGATCACCTACGTGGGACACAAAACTATGAGGTGTAATGTCTGCGTATGCTTTGCCTTCTGCCTACCCCTTCGTGACTAAATGTACGTAGGTATGTAAGTCTCAACAAGAATGAAAATAATATTATGTAAATGCACTTACATTTTTTATTAAATGGTATCTATACATACAACATGTAGATCTGCATTTGTGCAATACTTGCACACCTACACTCGTTAATATTTTGTAACATTTTTTTTTCGTGTCGAATTTGTTTTTATTTGCAAAAGGAATTCAGCCTGTAACCACTGGTCAATAACATGTGAACATAAATTTAAGTAAGTATTCAATAATATTAATAATAAATCTAAAAAGCGTAAGTCTAATTGATACTCGCATAATGCCTATTTATTACCCAGTGCTATGACCTCTAGCGTCCAGCTGATCGTATGTAGGTACTAGGCATACTGGGTGCTCCGTTCGAGCGTTCACCGCTCACTTTTTGCCATTTTTTGGGAACGGAACCCTCCGTGTGCAAGTCCGACTCGCACTTGACCGATTTTTCTGAATCCTATGTTTACGTATTATTAGCCAGTGGTTGTAGGCAGAGTTCCCGTTGCAAATAAACAACGAATTCAATATGAAAAAAAAAATAGGTAACTAATGGAATCAGGCGTTAAGGCGAAGTGCAATTGTGTCACCAGCGATTCGGAGGGGGTGAAGCAGACGCAAGATGTTCGGGACGCTCCGTGTGTCGGAAACGTTTTCGCGCGTTAGCCCGTTCACTACGCAATTGAAATCATTGACAGAAGTACAAGTTTACATAACTATTTTTTTCGCCCTGTTTAGATAAACCTCTTAGATTTTCTACTCGTGAGCAACTACGTAATTGATTTTGATGCAGTTTTTATCACTAACATGTAATGAAATTCATTTTCATAATATTAGTCCAGTCAAAATAGACATTCCAGTTTGCATTAATTCCCAACAAGCTGGTTTTTTGTGCAGGCCTTGCATACGTCATTACAAATGATATGTCAAAAGTATAAGGATAGAAAATAATAAATTTGAGAAGAACTTCAATTAATTTTTTTACCTGTGACGATTTTTGCCAGGTTGAATGAAAAAGTAAGAATCTGCTGACCCTCTCCTTCATAGTTTTTATTTTTTGATACTTTACTGTACTGTGTAATGGTACGGTACTGTACAAATAAAACTGAAAAATATACCTGTATGGGAGCCCTCCTTAATTTTTTTTCTGTTTTTAGTATTCGTTAATTTCAAATGCCTAGCGATTGCAGTGGTGCATGAGATAGGGTCGCGTTATTACAGATTGTTTATACTGTTGGTTGATGGCACTTGGTGGAACCTGCAGCGCATATTGAATACCCACCACTTGTACTGTTCCACAGCATTTATTTACTCTACACCTGACCGCTTTCGCCTCTTCGCATTTTCAAAAGGCAAAACTAACTTCATGTCATCAAGTTATTCTCTCCTCGTCTCATTTTATCCTTTGGATACGGAACTGTAAAAAACTGCCAAGTTGAAGTTGGACTGGCACACTGATGAGGATTTCGCAACAAAAAAAAACGCCAAAAGATTACGTTGTAGGTATGGGAGTAACCTTATTCATTCTTTATCTAGTACTAGCGGACGTCACGCGGTTTCACCCGCGTAGTTCCCGTTCCCGTAGGAATACGGGAATAAAATATAAACTATGTTCACCGCAAAGAGTGCAGCTTTCCAACAGTGAAAGAATTTTTTAAATCGGTCCAGTAGTTCCGGAGCCTATTTGTTACAAACAAACAAAAAAACAAATCTTTCCTCTTTAGAAATATTCACGGACTTTTCACACAACGCTTTCTGAGGGGCAAGTGCGAGTTTTTGCGTGAGCTTGTCGACATTCACTGCTCACCGATTTGTTTGGAATCGAGACCCCGCCACCTGGCTGTAAACGGGGGAACTTGTCTCGATCCCATACAAATCGGTGATAACGCGCTCGTTCGTGAATGTCGACAGGCGCTCACCGAAACTCGCACTTGCCCCTCTGATCCCAAAGTAAGCTAGGAATAACCTGCTTGTGTTATGGGTATCAAACCACGGATATTAATACTTATATACTTTTAAATACATACATATTATACATAGAAACACCCAGACTCTTAAGACAAACATTTATGGGTCACACAAATATTTGTCTCCGGTGGGAATCGAACCCACGACCTCCATCGCCGCAGGCGGTATCACTACCGACTGCGCCACAGAGGCATATAATATTTGTATAGACTAGCGGACGTCACGCGGTTTTACCCGAGTAGTTCCTGTTCCCGTGTGAATACGGGAATAAAATATAGCCTATGTTCACTGCAAAGAGTGTAGCTTCCCAACAGTGAAAGATTTTTCAAATCGGTTCAGTAGTTCCGGAGCCTATTCGTTACAAACAAACAAACAAAAAAACAAATCTATCCTCTTTATAATATAAGTATAGATTTAGATTATTATAGTTGTTACAGCGGCACCAGAAACACATCTTTGAAATGTATAACTGCCTAGTTCATGAGATACAGATGGACAAACGGACTTCGAAGTCTCAGTAATAGGGTCCCGTTTGGATACGAAACCGAAGAATATACAAAAACAAATATTCCTATATGCATATAATGCAAGGGTGTATAAAGGAATAAATTTCGATACTAGTTATTTAGACTAGACAAGGCTTTAGTCCTGTCCAAACTATTACCATTACCCAAATTAAACCTTCTACGTTTCATTTCGCATAGGTCTTGCCCGCAGCTTCAGCTGTGTAGAATTCTGTTCACGTTCCCACCTACCATTGGATCATATCCAGGGATAAAATAGCCTTTATGCTATTTTCTAAATTATATATAATATATCCAAGAATATATTGCAGTCTGGAAAAGCATAAAATAATTTTAATAGGCCACCAATTACAGCCAGATCTGCTCAACCGTTGGACCGTGATTTTGTCGCAAACATCTTCACAGACTTCAATTATAATAATGAAATAATTCGAAAATTATATTAAATCATCAGGCAGTTCTGAATATTTTGCTTTTCCGTGCTTCTGAGCCGTTGGTCCCGGTTTTCAGTAACAAATATTCACAAAATCATCTTCTAGCGCTTAACATATAGGTACCACTATCCATTAAACATTGTATTACTGTTTTACATTATAGCTTAAAAACAAAGTTAGGGTTGTATTGACTGTATCGGGTTGTAAGCTGTTTATTTTCAGTTCACTGTTGGTTCAAATTCAAACTCATACTTTCAAATTCAATACCTATCTACATCAACTACGACGTACTAGTAGTAAAGTAAGACTACCAGAATATCAATACGCAATACGTACATTGAAAACTGTAATTTTGGATAGGAGAATACCAATTTTTTGAGTTTTAATTTATCATAGACTCAATTAAGGTTTATACCTACTGTTATATTGTAAATTTAGGAGAATTGGCCCACTGATTCATCATTCATTAGTATTATACTCGTAATAACATTGATTTTGCTTAAATATTAATATAAATAATGTACATGTTATAAGCTCGGTCAGGGCGTCACATACATGAGCGCTTTTATAGGTGAATCTTCTGGACTTATCTGTTATGTGGCATCAGGCGGACTTTGTATTGGAAAGTATGAAAACGTTACTATAACTTATATAATACACCAAAGAAATTTACCCAAACAGATGCGATATTTTTACGCTCTTGAGCTTAAGCCTTGAATACTTTCTTTTTTTTTTTTTTTATTACCCATTTTCGTTACTACGGCAGCGAATTACGTCAGCGGGCGCGACAAAGTTGTATACGGGTGTCCTCAACGAAGCCTGTCGGCTGACTGAGCGGGCGATGTGAGGTGGCTGATACCGGCAAAATGCACTCCCGCTCAACAAAACGTATTTTATATTCAAACAATATGATTTTAATAAATAAATAACATCATAGGGCCTCGAGGTAACTTATTAGGGACATGGAAATAAAAAAAATAGTGGATGGCAACTTTGGGATAAATTTCTATCGAGCCGAATTTACTCAATCGTGTTTTGGAGAGCTGACAACCCTAGTCAATATACTTAATAATAATTATCCATTTCAAAAATTGTGAAATCCTTGGTAACACCATTGCAAAATTGGTTTGAAATATGTCAAAATATGTATTTTGAGTCCCACTTCACCTTAAATGGCGGAAATCCATCCTAAAATGATAATAAAAGGAGGGGAGGGGGGAAGAGGAACCCGCCTCACACCCTCGATTCGTCAATCCTAACTTACAACCGTTAAGGATAACCCCAACTAATTGTATGGGAGGAAATGGCTAATCCTAAAATTCTTTTGTAGCGTAATTTCTGTGGCATGGATCTTGATGAGTTGCGTAAAGATGCTGGCGACATAGATTACATCATTGGTCACTTCTGAATCCGTAGACGAACAAATTAAAATTTTCACATCAAAACTCATACTACTGTATGATAAGCATGCTCGGGCTGTAAAAATTAAGCATCCACCGTCTTCTTTGCTAACTAGTGAGATCAAATCTTTGATTCATAAGAAAGCTGCAGCAAAATTTCGATTTAAAATTAATCCTACTGACTTAAACTTGCAGATATGTGTTTCGGATCATAATTTCTGCAGAAAGGCGTGTAGGAATGCTCAACGCCAGCACATTTATAATTCAGTTTAACATAGGTACCGACCCATCAAATGTCTGGACGTTTCTAGGAACACTGGGAGTTGGGAAACTCGATAAGAAGTAAATCTTAAAGCCTAAACACTGCCGTGTCCAATTTTGATAGGACTCGGAAGGGAAAAACCATACATCATCTTTCGACTATCCCAACCCCCAACCATTCACATTTTACGTTCGATCTGTTTACCGCTAGTTATCCTATGAACAGCATTTTAGCGATCACATCCAAAAAAATATTGACCTGTAACAAAAAGAAATCAGATAATAATATAAGATAATAATATGCTGTATTCGTAGATTAAGAACCAGAAAAATTAAATGGGCATAGTAATCACAATAAGAATTTATAAATAGGAAACATGTAACACGCTATATTCTAATATTGGCACAGTCGCTGTTATATATTTTAACTAGCGGCCCGTTTCGGCTTCGCACGGGTATACAGTATTACTCCACTATTTAATGGATGTTATTATACATATAAACCTTCCTCTTGAATCACTCTATCTATTAAAAAGACCCGCATCAAAATCCGTTGCGTAGTTTTAAAGATTTAAGCATACAAAGGGACATTGACTGCCTCTGTGGCGCAGTCGGTAGTGATACCGCCTGCGGCGCTGGAGGTCGTGGGTTCGATTCCCACCGGAGACAAATATTTGTGTGACCCATAATTGTTTGTCTCAAGAGTCTGGGTGTTTCTATGTATAATATGTATGTATTTAAAAAAGTATTTAAGTATTACTATCCGTGGTCTGATACCCATAACACAAGCAGGTTATTCCTAGCTTACTTTGGGATCAGATAGCGTTGTGTGAAATGTCCGTGAATATTTATTAAAAAAAAAAAAAAAAAAAAAAAAAATAGGGACAGAAAAAGCGACTTTATTTTATACTATGTAATAATAATGATGATGATGATTAAGATAAGAAAAAATTGTTGTTACCTAAAAATAATAGTAGAAATAAGAAAAATATATAAAAAAATTAAAATAATAGACAAAAACATGTAATACATTATGTTAAACATCGGCACAGTTATTGTTAAATATATATACAAGAATAAGAATAGAAAAAAGAAAAAAATATGTAAAAATTTAAGTTTAAATAAAGAGTAAAACGTCATTTGGGGAGTGAAGACCCCCAAATGAACACACACAAACCCCATCCCAAGGAATGATACCCCAAATCCCCAGCATAAAAGGCCAGTATGAAAGTGCGAGAAGCATAAAAGCGCGACGAGTATGGTACTAGAGGAATAAGAATGAAAGACGATAGACTTAAGTTTTAGCTAGTTTAGATTAAAGAATGAAAGGTCGGGAAAGCGTGAAAGTGCGAGAGGCATAAAAGCGAGAACTGGAATGATTAAGAGAATATGGGTGAAAGAGGATTAGTTTAGATAGGTTCGAGATGCCGGGGGGACTGGAGGCGCTACCTATGATGGATGCAAAAAAGGCCGGCGACGCAGTGACCCGGTAGGATTGGGAGCATGAGAGTGCGCCCAAAGTGCCGGCACTGCCGTTTGCCGAGGCAAAATAGTACTCACTAGACGGGATTAAGTGCCCCGCCCCCCCCGACATCTCTTGAAGTAGGTAACAAAGCCCCGCGGGGCTAGATTCTATGATTAGATCGCTAGTACGAAAAATGTATAGATAGGCTTTGCCCATGGCAGAGGTGCAGAAAAAAAAAAAAAGCCATGCGAAGCTGTTGGTAATGACTGTGTGGTCCGAAACATATCCTTGACGAAATTCTACCCATCATTTGCTACATCCTTAACTATTCCTTAACCAGTGGTATTTTTCCATCATAGTGGAAAGATGCCTTAATCCCTACTTTGCCAAAAAAATACAAACCACAGCTGTAACAGACTACCGTCCAATATGCATTCTTTCTTTCCTTTCTAAAGTGCTTGAAAACCTTGTCCACACCCAATTACATTCTTTTATCCCCAAGAATAATCTCTTGAATCCGTTCCAGTCAGGGTCCAAGTCACAGTACAGCCACAGTTTTGGTAAAAGTTACTGACGATATAAGATAACTATGTTATGGATAATGGTAGGAAAAATCTAGGATTAATACTTGATTCAAATTTAACCTGGGGTCCACAACTCCAGGAATTAGGTAGGAAGTAGTTTGGTCTTCTGGTACACTAAGGCCCTTCGTACACAACGCTACGCAAATCTTCGATACTAATGTTGTCAACTTATGTCGCGAATATTTGGTAGCGCACGAACCGTACACACGAGATATCTCAAGACGCGATTTTGTCTATTCTGCCACTGTAGACATAGCGACAACACGTCTCAGACTAATTTAATTTAAGGAATGTCTGACATAAGTGACGATGAAACTAGGATTTTGGCTTACTATCTTTACCGAAAGCGAAGAAATTGTCGTAATAAGAAATACTGGGTTCATCCATATAATCCATATATATAAAAAAATGTAAAGTGTAGACTGTTTGTAGCTGCAAAAGAATTACGACAAACAGATACTAAATTCAAATTGAATATTCAACAATTGCTCTGCCATCTTGGAAATCGCAGCGACTTTAGTAGCGACGATCTCGACCGGCAGGTAGCGCGCGACTGGCGTCGGTGACTAATGAACAAAATGTCGGCGACGCATGTCTGTGTACGAACCTCTTTGAATTTGTATTGCGGTAGTCGCTTAGAGACCAAAATCGTTGGGTATCGAAGATTTGCGTAGCCTAGTGTACGAAGGACCTAAGGCCCTTCGTACACTAGGCTAGAGACCAAAATCGTTGGGTATCGAAGATTTGCGTAGCCTAGTGTACGAAGGACCTAAGGCCCTTCGTACACTAGGCTACGCAAATCTTCGATACCCAACGATTTTGGTCTCTAAGCGACTACCGCAATGCAAATTCAAAGAGATTCGTACACAGACATGCGTCGCCGACATTTTGGCTTAGGCCCTTCGTACACAAGGCTACGCAAATCTTCGATACTAATGTTGTCAACTTATGTCGCGAATATCTGGTAGCGCACGAACCGTACACACGAGATATCTCAAGACGTGATTTTGTCTATTCTGCCACTGTATACATAGCGACAACACGTCTCAGACTAATTTAATTTACGAAACGTCTGACACAAGTGACGATTTTTTCGCTTTCGGTAAAGATACTAAGCCAAAATCATAAGATTTTGGCTTAGTATCTTTACCGAAAGCAAAAAAATCGTCGTAATAGGAAATACTGGGTTCATCCACATAATGAAAAAATGTAAAGTGTAGACTGTTTGTAGCTGCAAAAGAGTTACAACAAACTGATACTAAATTCAAATTGAATATTCAACAATTGCTCTGCCATCTTGAAAATCGCAGCGACGTTAGTAGCGACGATCTCGACCGGCAGGTAGCGCGCGACTGGCGTCGGCGACGAATGATCAAAATGTCGGCGACGCATGTCTGTGTACGAACCTCTTTGAATTTGTATTGCGGTAGTCGCTTAGAGACCAAAATCGTTGGGTATCGAAGATTTGCGTAGCCTAGTGTACGAAGGGCCTTACAATCTTTACCGTAAGCGAAAACATCGTCGTAATAGGAAATACTGGGTTCATCCATATATAGAAACTAGCTGATGCCCGCAGCTTCACCCGCGCAAAATTTGTTTCCGTTCCCGCTTCCCGTATTTTATTCCCTTGGGGGTAGAATTTATCAAAATCCTTTCTTAGCGGATGCCTTCGTCATAACATCTACCTGCATGCCATTTTTCAGCCCGATCCGTCCAGTGGTTTGGGCTGTGCGTTGATAGATCACTATGTCAGTCAGTCAGTCACCTTTGAGTTATATATATTTAGAAAATGTAAAGTGTATACTGTTTGTAGCTGCCAAAAAATTACAACAAACAGATACTAAATTCAAATTGAATATTCAACAATTTGTCTGCCATCTTGAAAATCGCAGCGACGTTAGTAGCGACTATCTCGACCGGCAGGTAGCGCGCGATTGGCGTCGGCAACGAATGAACAAAATGTCGGCGACGCATGTCTGTGTACGAACCTCTTTGAATTTGTATTGCGGTAGTCGCTTGTAGACCAAAATCGTTGGGTATCGAAGATTTGCGTAGCCTAGTGTACAAATCTTCGTTACCAATGTTGTCAACTTATGTCGCGAATATTTGGTAGCGCACGAACCTTACACACGAGATATCTCAAGACGCGATTTTGTCTATTCTGCCACTGTAGACATAGCGACAACACGTCTCAGACTAATTTAATTTACGAAATGTCTGACACAAGTGACGATGAAACTATGATTTTGGCTTACTATCTTTACCAAAAGCGAAGAAATCGTCGTAATAGGAAATACTGGGTTCATCCATAAAGAGAACAAAATTTAAAGTGTAGACTGTTTGTAGCTGCAAAAGAATTACAACAAACAGATACTAAATTCAAATTAAATATTCAACAATTGCTCTGCAATCTTGGAAATCGCCGCGACGTTAGTAGCGACGATCTCGACAGGCAGGTAGCGCGCGACTGGCGTCGGCGACGAATGAACAAAATGTCGGCGACGCATGTCTGTGTACTCTTTGGCCCTTCGTACACAAGGCTACGCAAATCTTCGATACTAATGTTGTCAACTTATGTCGCGAATATTTGGTAGCGCACGAACCGTACACACGAGATATCTCAAGACGCAATTTTGTCTATTCTGCCACTGCAGACATAGCGACAACACGTCTCAGACTAATTTAATTTACGAAATGTCTGACACAAGTGACGATGAAACTATGATTTTGGCTTACTATCTTTACCAAAAGCGAAGACATCGTCGTAATAGGAAATACTGGGTTCACCCATATATAGAAAAAAATGTAAAGTGTAGACTGTTTGTAGCTGCAAAAGAATTAGAACAAACAGATACTAAATTCAAATTGAATATTCAACAATTGCTCAGCCATCTTGGAAATCGCAGCGACGTTAGTAGCGACGATCTCGACCGGCAGGTAGCGCGCGACTGGCGTCGGCGACGAATTAACAAAATGTCGACGACGCATGTCTGTGTACGAACCTCTTTGAATTTGTATTGCGGTAGTCGCTTAGAGACCAAAATCGTTGGGTATCGAAGATTTGCGTAGCCTAGTGTACGAAGGGGCCTTTGAATTTGTATTGCGGTAGTCGCTTAGAGACCAAAATCGTTGGGTATCGAAGATTTGCGTAGCCTAGTGTACGAAGGGCCTGCACGCTAATCTCAATAACCGCTCAACCGATTGCAATGCGGTTTTCTTTATTGGGTTGCGGTTTTCTCCACTTAACATTTAGTGTTTGTTTTAAGGCCCTTCGTACACAAGGCTACGCAAATCTTTGATACTAATGTTGTCAACTTATGTTGCGAATATTTGGTAGCGCACGAACCGTACACACGAGATATCTTAAGACGCGATTTTGTCTATTCTGCCACTGTAGACATAGCGACAACACGTCTCAGACTAATTTAATTTACGAAATGTCTGACACAAGTGACGATGAAACTATGATTTTGGCTTACTATCTTTACCAAAAGCGAAGAAATCGTCGTAATAGGAAATACTGGGTCGTCGTAGTAGGAAATACTGGGTTCATCCATATATAGAAAAAAATTTAAAGTGTAGACTGTTTGTAGCAGCAAAAGAATTACAAGAAACAGAGACTAAATTCAAATTAAATATTCAACATTTGCTCTGCCATCTCGGAAATCGCAGCGACGTTAGTAGCGACGATCTCGACCGGCAGGTAGCGCGCGACTGGCGTCTGCGACGAATGAACAAAATGTCGGCGATGCATGTCTGTGTACGAACCTCTTTGAATTTGTATTGCGGTAGTCGCTTAGAGACCAAAATCGTTGGGTATCGAAGATTTGCGTAGCCTAGTGTACGAAGGGCCGGCCCTTCGTACACAAGGCTACGCAAATCTTCGATACTAATGTTGTCAACTTATGTCGCGAATATTTGGTAGCGCACGAACCGTACACACGAGATATCTCAAGACGCGATTTTGTCTATTCTGCCACTGTAGACATAGCGACAACACGTCTCTAAATTAAATTAGTCTAATATTTACGAAATGTCTGACACAAGTGACGATGAATCTATGATTTTGGCTTACTATCTTTATCAAAAGCTAAGAAATCGTCGTAATAGGAAATACCACTGGGTTCATCCATATATAGAAAAAATGTAAAGTGTAGAGTATTTGAAGCTGCAAAAGAATTACAACAAACAGATACTAAATTCAAATTGAATATTCAACAATTGCTCTGCCATCTTGGAAATCGCAGCGACGTTAGTAGCGACGATCTCGACCGGCAGGTAGCGCGCGACTGGCGTCGGCGACGAATGAACAAAATGTCGGCGACGCATGTCTGTGTACGAAGCTCTTTGAATTTGTATTGCGGTAGTCGCTTAGAGACCAAAATCGTTGGGTATCGAAGATCTTCGATACTAATGTTGTCAACTTATGTCGCGAATATTGCGTAGCGCACGAACCGTACACACGAGATATCTCAAGACGCGATTTTGTCTATTATGCCACTGTAGGCATAGCGACAACACGTCTCAGACTAATTTAATTTACGAAACGTCTGACACAAGTGACGATTTCTTCGCTTTCGGTAAAGATACTATCTTTACCGAAAGCGAAGAAATCGTCGTAATAGGAAATACTGGGTTCATCGACATATAGAAAAAATAGAAAGTGTAGACTGTTTGTAGCTGTAAAAGAATTCCAACAAACAGATACTAAATTCAGATTGAATATTCAACAATTGCTCTGCCATCTTGAAAATCGCAGCGACGTTAGTAGCGACGATCTCGACCGGCAGGTAGCGCGCGACTGGCGTCGGCGACGAATGATCAAAATGTCGGCGACGCATGTCTGTGTACGAACCTCTTTGAATTTGTATTGCGGTAGTCGCTTAGAGACCAAAATCGTTGAGTATCGAAGATTTGCGTAGCCTAGTGTACGAAGGGCCTTAGGCCCTTCGTACACAATGCTACGCAAATCTTCGATACTAATGTTGTAAACCTATGTCGCGAAGATTTGGTAGCGCACGGATCGTACACACGAGATATCTAAAGACGTGATTTTGTCTAATTAAGGCCCTTCGTACACTAGGCTACGCAAATCTTCGATACTAATGTTGTCAACTTATGTCGCGAATATTTGGTAGCGCACGAACCGTACACATGCGATATCTCAAGACGCAATTTTGTCTATTCTGCCACTGTAGACATAGCGACAACACGTCTCAGACTAATTTAATTTACGAAATGTCTGACACAAGTGACGAAACTATGATTTTGGCTTACTATCTTTACTAAAAGCAAAGAAATCGTCGTAATAGGAAATACTGCGTTCAACCATATAAAAAAAAATGTAAAGTGTAGACTGTTTGTAGCTACAAAAAAATTACAGCAAACAGATACTTGTCCAGTTTAACCCTTCCAAGACACAAGCGTGTATATTCACTGCTAAGAAAACCCCATTTACTGTACCGCCATAATTCCAGGGCACATCTCTCACTATCTCTGATAGCATTGGGATCCTTGGCGTTGACATTTCCAGAGAGGTTCAATTCCGGAGTCATTTGGTGGACGAGGCTAAGCCGGCGTCCAAGAAGCTCGGTGTGCTCAGCAGAGCGCGGCGGTACTTTACTGCAGCGCAAACACTGCTTCTGTATAAGTCGCAAGTGCGGCCGCACATGGAGTACTGCTGTCACCTCTGGGCGGGGCACCAGAATATCAGCCTCGTCCATTTGACTCGGTGCAAAGGCGAGCCGTGAGAGTTGTCAACGATCCTATGCTTACAGGTGAAGTGGAACCTCTTCGCGAAAGGAGAGACTTTGCCTCCTTATGCGTGTTCTACCGCCTGTACAATGGTGTGTGTCCTGAGGACTTATTTGATATGATGCCCACAGTTACGTTCTATCATCGCACCGCTCGCCACAGACAGGGATTTCATCCTCACACTCTACGTCCGGAGCGTTCGAGCACGGTTAGATCCGATAGGGGCTTTCTTCCACGCACGCTTAGGTTGTGGAATGATCTCCCTGCCTCGGTTTTTCCAAACGCCTAAAGTATGGGGTTCTTCAAAAGGGGTCTTAGAAGGTTTTTACAGGGTCGGCAGCGCGAGAGTCGCTCCTTTCGTGTTGCAAACATTCATAGGCTGCGGTGACCACCGGTCCTGGTGGGCCGTATGCTTGTCTGCCAGCCACCTGGTATAAAAAAATACTAAATTCAAATTGAATATTTATGTCAATTGTTCTGCCATCTTGGAAATCGCAGCGACATTAGTAGCGACGATCTCGACCGGCAGGTAGCGCGCGACTGGCGTCGGCGACGAATGAACAAAATTTCGGCGACGCATGTCTGTGTACGAACCTCTTTGAATTTGTATTGCGGTAGTCGCTTAGAGACCAAAATCTTTGGGTATCGAAGATTTGCGTAGCCTAGTGTACGAAGGGCCTTAATTTACGAAATGTCTAAAAATAGAAAAATAGCCAAAATCATAGTTTCATCGTCACTTGTGTCAAGTGACGATGAAACTATGATTTTGGCTTACTATCTTTACCGAAAGCGAAGAAATCGTCGTATTATGAAATACTGGGTTCATAAATATATAGAAAAAAAATATAAAGTGTAGACTGTTTGTAGCTGCAAAAGAATTACAATAAACAATTACTAAATTCATAGCATAATACTGAATGTCTAAAGAGAGTTATAGATATTTAGTGGATTTGCTTGTTGTTATATAAACAAGGATGTTTTTCAACCTCCGAAACAAATTGAATTTTGAATTTTCAACAACTGCTCTGCCATCTTGGAAATCGTAGCGACGTTAGTAGCGACGATCTCGACCGGCAGGTCGCGCGCGACTCGCGTCGGCGACGAATGAACAAAATGTCGGCGACGCATGTCTGTGTACGAATCTCTTTACACAGACGCATGTCTGTAAGTTCTTCTAGTATCGTACTATACAGTGGGCGCCGCAGACTAGGCGACAGTCGCGACGACATGTTGCGGCGACTTGTCGCCCAGTGTGCGCCTGCATCGGGCGACTGTCGCTGACGTGCGCGACATGTCGCGGCGACTGACGTCGTACAAAAAGTTGGACTCGCTCGGCGACTGTCACCGTGTCGCCGCGACTCCCCTTGCTTGTCGCCGATGTCATGTCGCGCAGTGTGCGAAGCTTAGAACAAAATGTATGTAATTTGGCGTCCGCAGTTTGTCGCCGCGACAAGACGCTCACTCAGTGTGCGCCCACTGTTATGGTTTTGAGAGAAAGAAAATTCTTTAATCATTATACTTAAGTCACAAAGTAACTGACACAATTAATTATGTCTAACATGGAGCATAGTGATAATGGTATGTAGAATATATTGCACTATTAAAACGTTAATATTTAAACCCTACATAGGCTGTATGAATAAAAACAATATTTACACTATTTTTATATACACTCATTTGCAAAAAAAACGGGCGGTTTTGATTTTCATTCATCTTTAAAAAGATACAATAGCAAAAAGGTTTCAATCGTTTTTACACGTTACTGGCCGGTTTTAAAAATGCCGTGGTATTTAAAAAAGTACGTTGTAAATTCAAATTTTCATTTGATGCTCATTTTTACAGAAAACCCCTTTTTATCCTACATTTTTGGCGCGAAGTTCCAGAAGTTAACATCGACTTTCACAACTTTTATTCAATTTTTATCGATTAATTTCATATCCTTGACTGTCAAAGGTTTATTTATTGCTGTTTGGCTGTATCAGAAATGGTAGATAAAGTGGTAAAAGCTACCAAAACTATCGCGCTGCTTGAAGAGGGTTGCAGCCAATGTTTCGTGGCTAGGAGGCTAAATGTTAGTCGCTCGACGGTCCAAAGGACCTGGCAGCGATATCAGGAGACTGGTTCCGTCGAGAGAAGGCCTGGTTCTGGAAGAAAACCATGTACCCAACCACAGGATGATCGTTTTCTTGTGAGTCGCGCATTGAGAAATCGCAAATCTTCGTATGTGGATCTTAAGAACAACCTCCAAGAAGTAAGAAATGTGCATATTAGTCTATGGACGGTCAGGAGGAGGCTTCTCGCTGCCAATATACGCAGTCACCGCCCGGCCCGCGACCCCAAATTACTCCATGAGCACAGAGTTCACAGGCTTAGGTTCGCTAGAAATTGTGAATCATGGACTCAAGAAGATTGGAATAGGGTTTTGTTCTCTGATGAAGCCAGGATATCTCTGTTCGGTGAAGATCGACGTCGGCGAGTGCTAAGAAGACAAGGAGAGCGCTTTGCAGATGCATGTTTCGAAGAAATCACACCTTATGGTGGGGGCTCTGCTTAGACCATATAACACGGGACTAGCCTTTGCGAACCACCGCATACAAAAATATTCTGCCAGTTTTCATACAAGTGAAGGGGGAAACACAAAGACATATAAAATTTCATTGCATTTAAAAATGTATTAATCGACAAACGCGTAATGGCTGTTGTGTGTTAATTGTTATTGTACAGTCAACTACAATGTAATGTACTAGTTTAATCATATAAAATGATGTACTGATGTACAGGCTTTTCATAAAGCCAAAAGACCAAATGGTCATGTGCAATGGCAGAAAACAATGCTTAAGTAAGGCGCATCCTGTGGTTAGATGATCTAAGGAGCTCTGTTATGTTTTGGGCAGGAATAAATTCAATGGAACGTACAGAGTTAGTCTTCATTGAAAACGGCTCACTGACTGGGCATCGATACATAACGGAAGTTCTAATTCCTCATGCACAACCCGCATTGGCCGCTCTAGGTCAAGACTCGATTTTTATGGACGACAATGCTCGCGCCCACCGATCCCGCGATGTTAATGCGTATGTGCAAGAGGTCGGCATTCATCGTTTGGATTGGCCAGCTCGAAGTCCCGATCTCAATCCCATAGAACATATCTGGGACGTTCTAAAACGGCGTGTGAGATCAGTACACCCGGCTCCGCAGACCATCAGAGAGCTGAAGAATGTGATTACTGCGGAGTGGGAACGTATTCCGCAAGCAAGTATCCGGGAAATACTCGCTAGCATGCCCAGACGAATTCAAGCTGTGATTTTAGCTAGAGGGGGTTACACTCGATACTAAACATTTATCTGCTTTTACTTTATTAAAGAAAAACAAACAAAAAAATCTTTTTTATTTTTACTTCATGAGCATATGCACTACTAGCGAACATACACTACTAGCGAGGTTTAGCATTATTTCCCATAAATTGTAACAAAATTTTATGAAATACTGATGAAAACGATTATTTTCTTATTAATTTACCAAATTGTGAGGATAAAACTACCTTTTTTTTTTTTTTTTTTTTAACGTGAGGGAAAATCCTCTTAGGATGCTATGCCGGACTCTTACCGACTAAAAAACCTCACGTAACGCCCAACAGCCTATGGTTGAGAGCCCCGGGTAAGCCCTCAGGAAGGATGTCCCGTGACTCCCAACAGACTCACGGCCGCCAATGCGGCCTCGCCCAGGGGGTGGTTCGGGTGCAATCCCGCGTCTATGGGGGATTTCGGGTGTGACCCCGCTTCTAAGGGGGGGCGTGTGTGAGTGCTCACGTCACGCTGCCGTCATGGGCCTGCTTCTGTAAGGACGGTGAGCGGCCCTCTCACCGTCCTCTGACCCCCGGTCATGGAGGCCGATAGTCCTCGGCGAAGACACGTCGGCGGCGCCCAGGGCGCCGACTGCGGAACTCGGGTGGAAGAGTTCTCTCCCGCACCCGGCCCGCCGCCTCCTTCGCGAGCATGACCTGCTCGCAGAAAGAGGCGGCGCAGTCCCACTTACTCCCGCTGGAGAGCATGGCTCGCACCATCGCCTCAAGCGAGAGAGTGTCCACGCCCAGGATAAAACTACCTATAATTATCAAACAAAGCAATATTAACATTTGAAATGGTTCATTGCTTAGGTGCCCGTTTTTTTTGCAAATGAGTGTATATATGCTAATATTATAAAGCTGAAGAGTTTGTTTGTTTGAACGCTAGGATCTCAGGAACTACTGGTTGGATTTCAAAAATTCTTTTACAGTTTAATAGTCCATTTATCGAGGATGGCTATATAACATCACGCTAAGATGAATAGGAGCGGAGCAGCAATCAAGAATGTTTTGAAAATGGGGAATATTTTTTACCGTCTGAGAGGTTCCGAGGCGAACGCTGCGTAAATGGTTAAAGATAGGTAAAAATTGTGTATCACAAAATTGATTCTCTTAAAAATTCTACAAAAAAGTCTGCGACAGCATATGTCTATCTTTTAAGGTTCGCTCACAATAACCTAATTTGTCTATCTCTTAAGGCTCGCTTACGATATAATGAAACTGAAGAGTGTGTTTGTACTAGCATCTCAGAAACTACTGGTTGCATTTCAAAAATTATTTTACAGTTTAATAGTCCATTTATTGAGGCTGGCTATGGCGATATAACATCACGCTAAGTCGAATAAGAGCGGAATAGCCATGAATAATGTTTCGAGAACGGGGATTATTCCTTTCTTTTGAGGGCTCCCATTCCGGACGCTGCATAGTTAAAGTTACGTAAAAATTGTGTATTACAAAATTGTTTCTCTTAAAAAGTTATAAAAATAAGTCTTTAACAGCATATTTTATGTCTATCTTTTAAGGTTCACTTACCCTCTCATTAAGTTTCAAAGTATGAGCGACGCGACGGGAGTAAACATGGTCTGCAGTGGCAGCCAGTCAACTGAACGATAAAAACCGGCCAAGTGCGAGTCGGACTCGCACACGATGAGTTCCATACCGAAAAACGGATGGGTGGAAGTAAAAGCGACGGAAAACATTATATCACTTTAACACCTCTTACCTTCTCACTCTCTTGTAACGCAAACGAAGATATGCGGTTCAGCTCTAATGAATTCAAGCGACGCGACGTGACGGGGGTAAATGCAACGGGAAACATTATAATACTCAAAATATTAATACGATACCTCTCTCTTTCTCACTCTCATGTGACGCAAACGAAGTTGCGCGGGTCAGCTAGTTTTTTATATTTCTGCAATGAGTTCCTCATATATTTTACTAGTAAGTATATAATAGGGTAACTACTGTTTAATATAATAGTACAATAAAAAGTAGGGAACTCATTGCAGAAATATAGAAAATATATAAAAATAGTGTAAATATTGTTTTTTTTTTCATACAGCCTATGTAGGGTTTAAATATTAACGTTTTAATCGTGCAATATATTCTACATACCATTATCACTATGCCATATTAGACATAATTAATTCGTTTCGCGATCCACTATAAATAAATTTGCAATATTCTTAGTTCCTTTAACGTCTTACTTCGGAGTGTAATTTGTTGGTACTAAATAAATTGATATTTTGTTATAAAGGGTAGTAATGAATGCACTCAATAGTCGAGTTTATCATAACATCATTAGTTCTATCAAATACCCACTTTTAAAAATTGAATTTATATCATTTTCCTATAGGACGCTGCCCCAATGTGCGTCGTCAGCGTCGCTAAAGCTGGCGACTTCGTATCAGAACTTTGGATTTTGCCTTCAAATTTGGATTTTACAAAATAATTTCGGAGTTCCACATCTGCCAGGCGTTACGTAGCCTCTCAGACTTTTTGAAAATATCATTGGTGGGGAGAGAGTCGTCAGACTCAAACAAACTTGAATAAAGTGATCGGGTAACTCTTCCGAAGAGGGTGTCCCTGGAACATCAAAGGTATTACTTTATTAACCTTCAAGAAGCCCTTGTGAAGAACCCCAAACTGTATTCTCACAACTATCAAGGAAACCAATTGTTGAATATTCAATATGAATTTAGTATATGTTTGTTAAATTAAATTAAATTAGTCTGAGACGTGTCGTCGGTGTTGTCGCTGTCGTTTTTTATTTTTTACTAGCTGATGCCCGCAGCTTCGCCTGCGTGAAATATTGTACCTAGACTATAACATATCTCTGTAGGCACCAAATTTCAGCCAGATCCGTTCAGCCGTTACAGCGTGAAAGAGTAACAAACATCCACACTCACGAACATTCGCATTTATAATAATACCTAGTTAGATAGATTTCTGATTAACAAATTCATAATGCAATATGAGCTTAGTAAATTTATTTATTACTAGCTGACCTGACCTCGCAACTTTGTTTACGCCACATAAGGTGTATGAAAGGACAGGTATTTCTTCAACAGACTCAAGGGAGCGTATGAAACTGCCCTGTTTGCTTAATCATAAAAGAGCTTAAAGATTAAGTCCATTCTAAAACAATTCAGTCCGCGCCGAAGGCGTGGACTGAATTGAAAATGAAAATTGAAAATCGAAAGCTCGGAACGTACTAAGTATCATTCAAATCGGTTCAGTAGTTTCGGCGTGATACTTATTCGGGATACAGACAGACAGACAGACAGACAGACAGACAGACAGACATGAAAATTTTAAATTACATATTCGGCTTCAGAATCGATTATAGAACGCCCTACAATTGAAATTTTCTAAATATCTTCCATGTACAGACTCTCGACCCTCAACAGTTTTATTATAAGTATAGATTTACATTTCTTAATTCAATGGCTAAACTACTACTTGACACAACTTCTCTTCTAAGCAATTGACATCGTAACTTAGTTCCCTCTTCAGGTAGTCCCAGCCTACGGCGTTTGGACAAACCGAACTACTGTAGGCTTTGTCCTCCTAATACAGATGGTCCAACCAAGACCTGGTAACTTAATAATAAAATTGTCGGTGTTGTCGCTGTCGTTTTTTATTTTTTATTACGTGAGGGAAAATCCTCAGAGGATGCATGCCGGACTCTTACCGACTAAAAAACCTCACGCAACGCCCAACAGCCTGTAGTTGGGAGCCGCGGGTAAGCCCTCGGAAGGATGTCCCGGGACTCACAACAGACCTACGGCCGCCACTGCGGCCTCGCCCAGGTTGTCGCTATGTCTACAGTGGCAGAATAGACAAAATCGCGTTTTGAGATATCTCATGTGTACGGTTCGTGCGCTATAGTCCAATCCTACCCGATCTGGCAATAATGTAAACATGTCATGTTTTGACAATCGTTGTCTAAGACAGATGAGTAGAAAAACATAGTATGACAAATCATTGAATTTTTTACTATTCTGAGTAGGTATTTTAAATGAAAATAAACTATCATAAAGAAGTTATTTGGTGTCGAAATGATTGTAAGAACACTGTATGACTCCTGAATACTGGAATATAATCACAAACACACACACACATACTCACGCCTTTATCCCCGAAGGGGTAGGCAGAGGCCTATACCGGCCCACATTTCACCGTGTACAATTCGGTCCCACGTAACAGTTGGTGAGCCCATCGCCGTGTTGAAATGGACCGCCGCCTCCGTCCTCCGTCAGAGCCTCGTCCGTTATTCAGCAGGTGTACGAGCTTGCACGTGAGGTTGACTTGGGCCCGGAGGTGTTGGTAGGGCCCCACTACACCCTACACTACACCTAATATAATCAGGGTAAATATTTAATTGCAAGTAACTATGGATATATAGAATCAAATGTGTTTGTTTACATTTTTGCGCAAAGCTATTGAAATACAGTATACCAAATATTCGCGACATGAGTTGACAACATTAGTATCGAAGATTTGCGTAGCCTTGTGTACGAAGGGCCTTAGGAAGTTGCAGAGTTTCCTTCCTACACCCACAAAAATTGCTCTTGCTAACTCCTTGCTCCTCCTAATCCTTGATGATGTGGATGTCAGTTATCTAGATTTCACCGAAAACCAATTTGAGAAACTTGAGTGTCTCAAAAATGTCTGTATACGTGGCTTGCGCTAGTATGATGAAATCAAAATCTCTCAAAGAAATTAAAATTCATAGGGTACTTCACGTTAATCGAGAACTAAAAAATTGGGCAAGTAATATCCTCATATACCACAAATGGTTATATATTAAAATACCAGAAATCAAAATGCCTTTACTTAAAATGCATTAGACCAAAATACCCGAATTCGAAATACCTTAACATTCAAAATACCTTATTTCAGTACACCTTACCGTAAAATGTCCAAATTTAAAATACAAATAATTATTATATCAGAATTCAAAATACAAAGGACATCATTCATTTTGGACCAAAAACTGAAAGTGCCGGCCAGAAAAAGAAAATGTAATATTCGCATAGATCACAGAATTTCTAGCAAAAAATTATACTACATTAACTCTGTGCGCGCTATGGTTTTTTTGTTACATGCTTTTAAAATTCGTGAAAAATGTTATTTCGATGGAGTCATTCTAATTGATATGAGCAGTTGAATAGTGATTTATTTTATTAATTATGTCTTTCAGCACACATATAAGCACACATACATGAAATTATACCTATTTCTCAGAAGGGTAAAACAGAGGCATGTTTTATGCCCAATTTTGATTTCTCGTTCCTACTTAAAGGAGCATGTAAAATAAAGATAAAGAGTATTTTATTTTGACAGAGCCAAAGGCATTCTCGTAGTCCACAAAAGCCATACACAGCGGCTGATTGTACTCGTTTGTTTTCTGTACAATCTGCCGTACAGTATGGATGTGGTCCACAGTGCTGAAGCCTTTTCGAAATCCGGCTTGCTCCTTTGGCTGAGACTCGTCGAACCTTCCGGCGAGGCGGTTTGTGACTACTCTCGAGAACAACTTGTAAACATGGCTCAGGAGTGAGATGGGTCTGTAATTTCTTGAAGAACAGAGCCACCGCACTCCCGCTCCACGCTTTTTTTTATTTTTTTATTTTAAGTGAGGGAAAATCCTCATGGATGTTATGCCGGACTCCTACCGACTAAAAAAACTCACGTAACGCCCAACAGCCTATGGTTGTGAGCCCCGGGTAAGCCCTCGGAAGGATGTCCCAGAACTCCCAACAGACCCACGGCCGGCCGCCACTGCGGTCTCGCCTAGGGGGAGGTTCGGGTGCTAGCCGCGTCTTTGGGGGGGAGTTTCGGGTGTGATCCCGCTTCTAAGGCGGGGCGTGCGTGAGTTTCTCACGTCACGCTTCCGTCACGGGCCTGCCTCTGTAAGGACGGTGAGCGACCCTCTCACCGTCCTCAGACCCCCGGTCATGGAGGCCGATAGTCCTCGGCGAAGACACGTTGGCGGTGCCCAGGTCGCCGACTGCGGAACTCAGGTGGAAGAGTTCTCTCCCGTACCCGCCCCGCCGCCTCCTTCACGAGCCTGATCTGCTCGCAGAAGACGGCGGCGCAGTCCCACTTACTCCCGCTGGAGAGCATGGCTCGCACCATGGTCTCGAGCGAGAGAGTGTCCACGTCCAGACCTACGAGGACCTGGCGCTGTTGCGCCCACGCCATGCACTCCACTAGCGTATGGAGCGCTGTGTCATCGCTGCGGTCCTCGCAGTGCTGACATTCAGCCGTGGTTTCCTGGTGTCTTCGCCACAGATACCTACCGAAGCTACCGTGCCCGGTAAGTATCTGCGACAACCGGTAGGAGAGAGCACCGTGTCTTCTCTCCAGCCACTCGTCCATGACCGGTCTGACGGCCGCGATTGTGGCGAATCCCCCCTTTGGTTGCTCAAGTCGCACCTTCCATGTCTCCATGGTTTCCTGGTGGAGCAAGGACCGCTGGGCCTCGATTTCTCGAGACACAGGCCTTTGGCCCGCTCCAGCGCCTCCTTGCACCATCTCCAGGACCCGTCGGCCTTTTGTCCGTGATGCATACAGGTCTCTGTAAAAGCTCTTACTTTCCATGAGAATCTCGAACCTTGAGGTCACAGTTCTGCCATCCGCTGTCGTCAGTTTCGTCAGACGGGGTCTTTCAAGCTGTTGGGCAAATACTTTGGTACCCCTGTTCTGCTCGATCGCTGCCTCGACGATGGTGGTGTTATAGCGTCTAAGGTCGCGTCGTATCAGCTTTCGGATTCTGAGATTTAGATCCCGCTGGTCTGACGAAGACGAGTGCGTAGATGGCGTTTCCCGTCTTATTCTTATAAGTTCGAGAGTCTCGGGCTAAAGCTTAGAGCAACTGTTATTGCTTTTTCCGGAAAAAAACCTTCGGGACACTTGCTGTAGCATCCTGACCACATTGTCGGCCTTACCGTGAATATTGCCAGTGGTTTCCAGCAGATCGAAACGATTTTGAAGTTCTCATATAACTGGAACCTCTCAGCCCCTGAGGCTAACTGGAGCGCGGTAGGTCGGAGAGAATTGGCTTCATCATACGGGCCCTTTCAGCTCGGAAGTCCAAATTCAGAGATGCTCGTACAAGTCGGTGATCACCACCGGTATTAAACCTGTTAACCACAGAGACATCTCTAAATATACACTTCCTGTCATCATGATGAAGTCTATCTCATTCCTTGTGACCTTGTCGGGGCATCGCCAAGTCCATTTTCTGTGGGGCTTCTTCTTAAAGAAAGAGTTCATCAAGAAGAGCCCCTGAGACTCAAGAAAACTGACAAGCATATGGCCCCGGTCATTTCTGCGCCCCACACCAAAGGGGCCGATCTTCGTTTCGCCGCGTTCTTGTACTCCCACTTTGGCATTGAAGTCCCCCATCACAACGCTGTAGTGAGTTTTGGCAGTACCATGTAGTGCTTTTGCTATGTCCTCGTACACGGTCTCAACAGCCTCGACAGCGCTTTTCGAGGTCGGGGCGTACACTTGTATTACCTTCAGGGTGTACCTGTTGGTGAGTCTCAGTATTAAGTACGCTACCCGAGGCGAAACACTGCTGATCTCCACAACGCTGCTAACGAGGTCCTTTTTCACCATAAAGCCGATCCCGCCCTCGGAAGAATGTCTTCCATCACCTTCCCGAAAGTAAAACAGGTCGCCTGATGCAAGGGTTAGCGTGTCCTCCCCCTTTCTTCGGACCTCGCACAACACTGGATGTGCCTGTTATTACGAGCTAGTTCTACCTCGAGTTCGGTGGGCCGCTCGTCCCGGCTCAGAGTAGTTCCATTAAACGTAGGCAGGGTCAGTTTTGTATGGCAGCCTCCCGTAACCCGGAGATTCTTAGCACCCCCCCCCCTCCCGCAGTCACTCCGACCGCTGCTGTGATCGGGAACAGCGGGAGTACCGAGAACTGGGAGCCGTTGTTTTGTTGTGTGCATCATAGGAGGATATTTGGCCTTATTGTATCACGCTGGCCAGACGGGTTCGTACAGGGTTTAGTTTCGAATTTTCCTTTTCTGTGCGCCATGACCTCTTCCGTTTATCAGCAGGTGCACCACTCGCAGGTGAGGCTGGCTTGGACCCCAGGGTTGGTGGTAGGGCCACTTAGCACCCATCGGGCGTCGGGAGGTGGCGGGGTGATTTGCCAGGTACCTGTCGCTTGAGCCTGGGGGGCTGCGCGTGCGGCACCTTTGTCTAAGTTTTTTTAAACAAGTTTTTGACTTGTTGTGAATCGATAGGTACGTTTTGTCTGTGCCTAGGTACGAAGATAATTATAATTAGTAAAATGACAATTCTTTCTTATTACAATAGAATAACGTAAAAACAAATCACTATTCAAGTGATGAAATGCATCAAAATACGTCATCAAAATAACATTTTTCGTGTATTTTAAAAGCATGTAACAACAAAACTATAGCACGCACAGGGTTAATGTAGTAGTATTTTTTGCTAGAAATTGCGTGTTCTATGCGAATATTACATTTTTTTTTCTGGCCGGCACTTTCAGAATTGGCCCAAAAATGTATGAAACGTGAATGATCTCCTTTTCAAATATCCTTAATTTAAAATACCGAAAATAGAATACAATGTGTCACTGTCACTCACACGTTTTGTTATTTGGCTTTAACTTATTTACACCCCCCCCCCCCCTCCCCACCTAAGTGAAGTCGCAGTTGTAGCCCTAGGTCTGTTGGTCCTTGGGTATCCTTCGGAGTGCTTACCCGGGGCTCCCAACTGTAGGCTGTTATGTAGGATACGTGTGGTTTTTAGTCGGCAGGAGTCCGGCATAGTATCCATGTAGGATTTACCTCATGTTAAAAAACTTTGATTCAGAGTTACAAAAGTACTACAGTGGGCTAACGAAAAATCAAAAAAATGTGTGAGTCGGGATACTCTGAGTCGGGGTGTTAACCATTCACAGATATATAGCATCCATGTAGGATTTAACCCTTAAATGCATGATTTTTTATTTAGTTATAAAATAAATATTTCAATATAGATTTTGAGTCATAAATAAAGGGAAAAATAATAAAAAAAAATCTTGGTTTGATTAAAAAGTATATTTTTGAAAAAATACAGTTTGTAGACATTTGGCTACATTATGCGTCTAGGGAAAAACAAATAACAATGCGGTAGGTGAGATCAAAATCTAATAACTTATAATCCTAGTGGTTATTTATGTATGTAACGAAACAAAACAATTTCTGTCTTTAGTATGACAAAGGGCCACCTGACACTTGATACATTCTGTGCGTGAAAACCCCTCACATCCTTGTAATTTGCACCTATTTTTTGTATCACACCTTCTCTCATTGTGATCAATCAACCCCGTCAGTTCTATCATCTTTAGGTGGAACAGGCTTCATAGGTCCTCAGTGCTTTTTAGCATCAAATTCTGCATTCTCACGCTGGAGACCATGGTGAGGGCCAAGGTCTCCAGCGGGGGAAAGTGAAACGCTGTTGCGTCTTTCTGCAAGCAAGTTATGCTCGAAAAAAAGGCAGCAGGGAGGGAGCGGGAAAGAAATCTCCTTCCCGGGTTCCGCAGTCAGCGATGGGGTCGTCGCCGGTTGCTTTACGCCCAGGACTACCGGCCTCCATGACCGAGGGTCAGAGAAGGGCGAGTTGGCTGCTCGTCGTCCTTACAGAATCTGACCAAGACGGTGGCATGTCTCTTCGCCACTAATAGTAGTGGCATAGCACCTAATTATCCCCCCAGACCCTCACAGACGCGGGATAGTACCCGAACCATCTAGGCGAGGCCGCGGTGGTAGTCTGCCGGGAACCCTGGGACATCCTTCCGAGGGCTTGCCCCGGACTCCCGGCCATAGACTGTTGTAAGGCATTGTATAAAACCATACAATGGTGCCGGTCGGTAGGTGTCTTATACAACACCCAAGAATTTATAGCCGACATGACATGTCCATCATGTGATAAAAAAGCCGAAGATAGCATTTTCTACTTTTTATTCAGATCCTATACCTTCCTAAGAAACTATCAATGAGGTCTACTCCGCCCATATAGGCACTGTAGTCCTTTATGATTTTTGGGATAATTATGGTTTATTTGAGATGAGGTTTCCGCCACAGGTTCCGCCGTGGATGCACCACCTGACAAGTGCTCCTCTTCATAGAATATGGGAGGGTCTTCTTTATTATTCAAGGATTGATCTTCCAGTTCATGCAATAAGTGCCCTAAATTTGAATAATATTCGATATTATCATCGTCGAAATCTACACCATCTTCGAAGACCTCACCGTCATGTAAAGCAGCAAGAGCTGGCTCGATTTCTTTTTCTGCCAGCGAGTCATACATGCTGAAAAGAAAAGCGAAATAACCAAAATACCAAAACTATACCCAAAAAGGCAAAATAAAGCAAACGCATGGTGTAGACATTTGGCAACATACATAAAAATCAAGCTACAGACACATTCAGGATAAATTGCCAAAAAAGCCGTTATAATAGTGGTTTCTTACCTTATGTCTAATGTATTTCTTATTTTTTTAAATCGTTTCAGCAATTACTTCTCAGTAAATTTCAATTCAAAAGTCACTAATTATCACACAATCAACTTTTTCCCCCTTCGCTTTCGTTATGTCAAATTGCGCGGTAATTTTAATTTCTGCCGAGTTTCTTTCATATTTTTTTGTTTCATTATGTTATTAGCTATGATAAAAACATACATTCAGAAACACTTGTCACATATGTCACTTTTTAGAAGTACAAAAGTAGTTTGTAGACAATTGGCAACCATATGCATTTAAGGGTTAAATCATGTTAAAAAAGGTATTTTGTGTTTGAACATTTTAGGATAAGGTATTTGATAAATTTATATTTTGGGTTTCGGTTATTCGACCGTAAGGCATTTTAAATTATTTATATTATAAATATTTGCCTTTTGAATATTGATATTTCGATTTCGGGTATTTTGGGCTACGATATTTTGAGTTAAGGCATTATAATTTCTGGTATTGTGACGGTATACCACCACAAATACAAGAAAAATCTAAAATCTTTACATTTGTAACGAAATCTTAAAAAAACGGTCTTTGAAGTTGGACGGACGAAAGTACGTAACCCTCGGTGGGCGAGTCTTACGTAGTATTGTATTCTCTTTGGGCGAGTCCGACTCACCCAATTTTTTTTCTTTTTAAATTTTAGTTTATGCTGGTCTAGATAAGAACATAGAACTATTTTATACTTACAGTTTAGTAACGTCAATCATGATAAATGACTAACTATTTTTAGGTTATTTTTATTGGTTCGATGACATCTAGGTAAGTACCTTACATCCTATACATTGAGTTTTAAGAGCAATAAACGGTAATTGTTTTTATGATAGGTGGTGGTAGATAGGTATACTAGCTTTTTTATGATAAATGCTTTTCTTCGAAAATTTAATGTACTGGTTAATTGCTATAAATAATTTATTAACTTTATTTTATCGCTACAATAAATTGATTTACTCTCCAAAATAAATCGTGCTAAAATGCTCGTCATTAAATCGTGTAAAGATATAAAGCAGCAATGCATTTCCAAGCCTTTTCTATTGTGAGACAATGTGTGATTCGTGAAGAGAAGGTAATAAGTTCCCTCTAAATATCGCACTTGTAGAAGAGGATCAACCCAAAATGTTCTTCTACAGTATCGTTTTTTTCTCCGTAAATATAAAAGATAAAGTAAACGTAACTTGTTTACTGCTGCCATTATTGCTTCTAATATTTTAATTAGCTTTAAGAATCGCGCGGTTACCTTTCCTGGCGCAAAGCTACTAACCGAATAACAAGCTGTGGGTTATACTGTGTCAATTTCGTTCGGTTATATCGTTCCACGATATCGTACGATATCGTGAAACGATGTCGTACAATATCGTGGAACGATATCGTACGATATCGTGGACGATATCGTGCCACGATATCGTGCAATGTGCAAGCGCCCAAATGTGTGATTCGTGTAACACATTTGACATCGAGTTTTTTTATTAAAATGAATAAAATCATTTTCTTAAGCTTGCTCTCTCAGGCTTATGGTGAGCTCATTTATTCTTCTAGATTGTTTATGTTCTTTGATTAATTTAAATGCTTTCTTTGTAAAACATTAACGAGAGAAAAGCAAATAATGAATCAGTAGCTTATCATTCTGAGTAGGTCATGAAATACTTAGATCAAAAATATATTTATTAATTTAGCTTACCGGGTTGGCACCTTATTGTTATGCTCATCTAATATTGGTAAAAGTACATTATAATATGTAGATGAGTAACAATACCCCTCAGTAATCAGGGGATAGGCGTTACTCTATCATGAAGCTAACGCGATTTTGCTCCGACCTACGTGTTTTTCATATTCCGCACGAGGATACCCGACAGGGAGAATGAACAACTTGCTTTTGCTCGACATCCTGACTAGGCGCCCGGACAGATACGCTGTTTCGGTGGATTGGACCACTGTGTCGTAAAGGCGCGTGTGCCTCTCGCAAGGCCTGAACCACATCCATCTAATAAATGGAGACATGTGTGGCACTACAAGTCGACAGACTGAGATGGACTGATGGAATGAAGTTGCTCACATAAAATTGTGATCGAACTTCACTTGGTAAGTTCGTTTGATCATCAATTATATTTCGCAACTTCATTCTTCGCGATTTATGTTTAACATATTGTAGGATGTTCAGAGCACAAAATGTGAAATAGTTTTTATGGTATACATTGAAAGTAGGTACTACGAAATGATATGATGATGATAAGTAGGTATATGAGGTAATGACAGCAAAAAATACACAGGGAACTTTTTAATTATTATTTATTTATAGGTATTAAGTATTATAATCATACATCACTTTTCTTTCACAGGTTATCTCTTATCTATATTTTTCTTTTACAGAGTTTTAGTCGACAAGAGTATCACCCTAGCGAACTGATTACAATCATTTACTACTTCTTTATTATAAAATTTGGCGAAAGTACCAGAAGATTCACTCCACCCTGCTGTTTTCCGGATGACGTCCAAACTTACACCTAATCTATTGGCTGTTGAGGTGGCTGAATGCCTAGTGCTATGGGCAGTAAATATTGATGTGCTAATGCCACTATTGTGAAGTGTATCTTTAATCCAGTGACTCAATGTTTGTGAAGATACTTTTGAATGTGGTTTTTTGTAACTAATAAATAAAGTGTGGTTATTGGGAGAGCGAAGTGAGTTGGTTTTTTCTATATATGTTTGTACACACCTAGCTGGGCAAACTGCTGGATTTTCATTGAAATAAGGAAGTCTTAAAAGCGGTTGCGGAGTATTTGGCCGAGAGGTCTTTATTAAATCAGGTATTTTAATAATAATCTCAGAACTACTACTACAGTCTATGTTTTGTAATTGAATCAACGAAAAGGTTTGTACTCGGTGTGCGGTAGCTAAAGCCAATAGAGTGAGTGTCTTTTTGGAAAGCGTTTCTAGATTAAGACCTTCATTTGGCCATTTTTGACCCAGGTAGTCCAAAACAATGCTAGGATCCCACATTAAATTGTATTTTGGAGTGGTAGGTCTTAATCTAAAAACCCCTTTCATAAAACGCTTGATTTTTTCGTCGTCAAGAGTTTTTCCCAGTAACAGTGATAACGCAGATTTATAATTATTAATAGTGCCATACTTGGCACCAGAAACAAATACCTCGGTCAAAAAATTTATAACAATATTGACAGACGAATTTTCATAATCATATCCATTGTTTTTGCAATAAGCGAGCCATGAATTTATACCACCATTATATTGTTTGTAAGTATTTTCACATAATGAAGAAAGCATTACCTCTACAGATCTTGGGGTCAATGACTTTTTTAGTAATGCTTTCCTGATAATCTGGCGGCAACTAGTGACAGAGTCTTGTGAAGACTGTGGCTCGTTCTGAAAGGAGATTTCAACAAATGAATATTTGGATCAAAATATATGGAATCTCTTACAACTAGTTTCTTAAACAGCGGGAACCAAGGTTGTGTTGGCCAATTTGGAACCACAACAATGCCTTCCGCCCGATCACGTATTATCTTTTGAAGCATCTTTAAAATCAAAGCAAACGGCGGGAAGGCGTAAAAATGTAATTTTTTCCAGCATATTGTAAAGGCATCTATTTTCCAAGCATCAGGGTCATTTTTCCACGTAACATATTTGAGACATTTAGCGTTACTTCTACTAGCAAATAAATCTACTTCTGGTTTACCAAGTATTTGTTTTATTTCATTATAAGCATAATTTCCTAATTCCCATTCAGTGTCACAAAATTTTTTACGGGATAATTCATCAGCATGAATGTTTTCCTTCGTGTTTATGTATGAAGCGAAAACCATTATCTTACGATTTTCGCACCACTGCCATATCTCTCTTGTAACAAAGTTTAAATGTTCAAATTGTACACTACCCATTCTATTAATGCAGGATATAGCCGTGGTGTTATCAATACGTAAGAGTATTTCGCAATCATGCATATCATGAGCGAAGATCTTTAAACCGAACAATGCTGCTTTTAACTCCAATTCATTAATGTGACACACTGTTTCTGCATGCTTCCAATACCCGTGGGCTTCTTTCCCATTGTTGAAAGCACCCCACCCCGCAGTGGAAGCGTCGGTAAAAATTTCAGTCTTAAATTCATTAAACCTAAAAGGGTTAGAATTACGACCTACATGTCGAGTCCACCAATCTAAATCAGAATGCAGGTGTTTTGGCATTGCTATAACGGAATTATAACTAGGGTTATCCAATAAACATAAATATTTGTGTCGTTCCAGCGTTTTTGTATATAACCAGGAATATTGTAATGCTGGACATGCCGAGGTAAGAAGGCCTAATAGTTTTGCATAATCACGTAATTTGCATTTTTTAACTTTCAAAAAGAAATTGATACTGTCTATTATTTTATTTATTTTTGTTGTTGGTAATTTAAACTGCATATGTTTTGAATCAAAAATAAATCCTAAAAATTTGCAACTAGTGTTAGGAATCATGCTGCTCTTTTCATAATTTATTAGAAACCCTAGTTTTTCAAGTGTGAATGTAGTAAAATTAACATTTTGTTTACATTCATCATATGTTTTACCAATACAAAGAGTGTCGTCTAAATAACAACAATAATAATAATAATAATAATAATATATAATATATGTTTATTTTTCACAAATATTACAGACAAAGTTACATTAAATCAGTGAAGCAACCATAAAAGTGATTATACATCAGAATTTTGTGTCAACCAAAACATGAAAGAAAATAACTTATAATAAACCCTGTCTTCTAAACTAGGCAATTTGCCTGTGTCTTAGGGGACAGTGTTCGGTCAATTGGAATGTTTCCATTTCGAATTGAAACTTTTTCATTGACATGTGTCACATGACGTGAGTCAGTTTTTGGATGTAATATTCAGTGATAACAATATGGTACTGAGATATATGCGTTTGTGTGTGTGTGTGTGCGTGTGTGTGTGTGTGTGTGTGTGTGTGTGTGTGTGTGTGTGTGTGTGTGTGTGTGTGTTGTGTGTGTGTGTGGGTGGGTGGGGGTGGGGGGTGGGTGTTACGTTTTAAACTCAAGTAATGATTCTGTATTAATATAGTCCTGTTGCAGAAGCCATTCAGTTAATTTCTCAGATAAAACAAATTTATTAAGGTCTGTTATATTGAGCACCTTGTGGATATTTTTGTATATATGTCTGCTTAACACAAAATACTGGCGCTTAGAGAACGTGGTTTTGTGGCGTACTCCAAGGGGGACATTTCTACGTTTGCTAGGGTTAGATAAGGGAATGCTGCCATGTATCTTGCAAATTGTCTTGACCATATATAATTGACGTACAGTTAGAACTTTACAGTCTTCATAAAGCTTTCTGGTAGGGTATAAATATGGTTTTGACATCATGGTTTTAAGTACTGCCCTTTGAGCACGTTCCACCCTTAGGAAATGGGTCTTAGCGGCTCCACCCCACACTGTTATACCGTACCCAATCACAGATTGACATAATGACAGGTACACCAGTTTCAACGTGTCTAAATCCGCCGATTCTCTGAGGGGTTTGAAAAGGTTAGTAAGGCGTAGTACTCTCTTAGTCAGGGTATTAAGTTGTTCAGTCCACTTTAGTCCATCGTCAATGTGTACCCCTAGGTATTTGACACTCTCTGTTCTTATTAGTGTTAAACATGCGCACGGAGTAGAGGAGGGGGAACACAAATGGGCCATAATTTTAAAACTGTCAGCAGGCTTAGTAATACCACTAAGAGTAAATGGAATATAAAACGTCTTACTCAAATTTAAGGAAAGAAGATTGTTTTTTAGCCATTTCATGACTGTTGATATAGCAATTTCCGCCTTTGCTTTGACTGCTTCCCAAGATCTGCCAGTTACAAAAATTGCCGTGTCATCAGCATATGAGTAGATCCTACACTCGGGGATTTTTATATTACAGAGGTCATTCATATAGATTAAAAATAGAGTAGGACCCAAAACACTGCCCTGTGGGACTCCGTAGGATAAGGTTTCTTCATCACTAACAGAGGACCCTATCTTAACCCTTTGGGAACGATTTGTCAGGTAATCCGTGAATATGTCCAAAGTGATTCCTCTCACACCTAAGGACTCCAGTTTTTTCAATAAGATTGGAATAGAGACTGTGTCAAACGCCTTGGATACATCCAGAAACATGCACAGGCACTTAGTTCTGCTATCAAGGGCCTTAGCAACAGCCTGAGTGAGATCCAATAGGGCATCCTCTGTTGAGACTCCAGTTCGGAACCCGTATTGGTTGTCAGCTAGGATATGATAATTTTCCAAGTAGCTCTTAAGATTTCTGTTTAAGATTGTTTCTAGGATTTTTGAGAGTGAAGGTAACACAGATATGGGCCTATAATTGCTGACACAGTCTCTGCTCCCACCTTTATAGACTGGGTGAACTACTGCCATTTTTAGAGAATCAGGGAAGACACCCTTCTGGACACACAGGTTAAAAATGTAAGTCAATACCGGGACCAATACATGGCTGCACACTTTGAGTACCTTGGATGAGATACCATCCCAGCCCACCGCAGAATTTCCTCGCAGTTGTTGTATGATGGTGTACACATCATCATCGTTTATAGGTGATATGACGAAGGAGTTTAATGGTGACTTGTGTGTACATTTAAAGTCAGCGGCAAGGCTCGATGGTGTATGGTTTGAATCCTTAGCTAATTCTGCAGCCAAATTCCTCCCTATACTGGCAAAGTAAGAGCACACACCGTTAACTGCTGCTTTAGGACTATCGTACAAACTTAAAAGTTCAACAGGACAGGAACGCGATTTACTAGTATTTGTGATCTCCTTAATGGTCTTCCACATGGCTTTAGGATTATTTTTAGTCTTTTCCAGTTCAGCCTTCTCATGAGTTCTTTTTAATTTACGTAGTAAGGCGTTGAAAAAGTTTCGATATCGCTTATAGGTTAACTGCAGTATTAAGTTCTCTGGAGATTTTTTTGCTTGCTTATGTAGTTTATCACGATGTCGCATGCATCTTAAAAGACCTGGGGTAATCCATGGTTTGATGGTACGCTGTCTCCTCGGAAGATATATTTTCTTCGTATTTCTAGCTATTACTTCAGTTAATAGTAATGTGAACATATTCATCGCCTCATTAGGATCATCTATATTATAAATATTTGCAAAATTTGTGGTTTCTATCTCAGATTTAATTGTTTTTATGTTTTGTTGAACCTTGTAAGAATCGGTTTTACTACGTGATATATTCGCGTTACACATACTTATAGCAACGGGCTTGTGATCTGTAATGTTCGAATTAAGGACCAGGGTAGTGGAAAACAGTTTTGATTTTATGAAAATATGGTCCAAACATCTGTTCTGTCTAGTAGCAAATTGGTGGGTTGGTAATAGGCCGTGGGATGCATTCAGAAAAATATAGTCAAAAGTACAGTCATCGCTCATGCCATGCCTAATGTTAATATTGATATCACCTATGAGGATAATATTAGGATAATGAGATAGGTCCCTGTATAAATTATTAAGGCCAGCATAGAATTCCTCATGATGGTGATTAGTTGAATAAGATGGTGAACGATAAATCGCGACCACCGCTAGCCGTCCAACCACTTCACATACAAGACAAGAAGCATAACTGATAATAGGTTCACGCACCGACACATTGAGCCCATCCCTAGTGTAAATTGCAACACCGTCGTTCTGATTTTTCAAATTGTTTGTACGGTGTGCCCGGCAACCAGTCAGAACAGGCAAGTTATCCACCTTACTCAACCAACACTCGGATAGCACAAGGATATCAATTTCAATTTTAGATGTACTTAGTAATGTTAATAGGCTATCAAAATTTTTGTTTACACTACATATATTTATATGAAAAAGAGATATATTAGAATCAGAATTATTTATATATTTTAGACACTCTTGTGGATCACACACAAAAGATTGCATGTTATCGATGCAATCTAGTTCATTGTTTATTACATTAATGTTAGCCATTTATGGTTCAAGAAAATATCAATAAATAATATGCGAAAAAAAAAAAAAAAAAAAACTATTAAAAGGTAAACGAATGCCTGAATGCATCTTGGATCCACTGTTCGAGTATGGAAGCGTATATGAGTATGGGTGTATGAGTGTATGGGAGTGAGCGGTTGAACCCTAATAATGTTTTTATTTAGGTTTGATATGTTGATACATATCGGAAGCAATGTATAATGTTTGTAATTTGTGTATGTGTAAGTGTATCTTATTCTTAACTTCTGTGCAGTTTCGATGTGTGTTGTGTATAAATGTATAAAATGAAAATTATAGGAAATTACATATAAAGAAACAATAGCATGCATTAAAAACACCTGTATCCCCACCATCAGTCACAACATAGACTTGTCATCGAGTTCCTGCAGACATTTTTCAGTATTTATCAAGACCTGTCTTTCACCAACCTTCTTACGGAGGAAGATTCTACCATTAGCAATCCAGCAAAAGGCATACTGTTTATTTCTCGCAAATTCTCGGGCCAAATAAAACAGCCTCTTGGTGCTCGGAGGAAGTTGCTCTGCAACATACACTGCCTGTCGTTTCCCAGGTATACCAATGGCTTCGGTATTCAACTTGTTATCTTTGGAATTTGTATTGTTGTTGTAAGTTCGTACCGCAGAGAGTATGTTTTGCTTGGCACGCACAGTTGATAACTCCGCTATGATGGGGCGTGAATTACTGGGGTTGGCTTTACCGGGAAGGCGATAAACGTCTCGAACCTCAGAGTCTGCTATAGATGCACCCACCAAATTGGCCATGCTGCAGACAGTCTTAACAAGGTTTTCCGGGGTCTCATTATCTGACTGGGGAATGTTTCTGATTTCTATACCAGAAGTCCGGGATTTATGCTGTAAGTCGACTATCTTTTTTTTAAGCGTTTCAATGTATAAGTTTTGATTTAAGCGCTCTTTTCTAAGTTCCTCTACCTCTTTCTTCATTTCCTCAAATTTTTGGTTAATGAACGTGAGCGAGCGTTCAATCTCGGTGCTGGCATTTCGAATCTCAGTGTTTGATTGCTGTATTTTTGTATTCTGCGCCTTTATTTCCTTGACATCAGCTACTAATTTTGAAATTAGGGTAGTTTGTTCCTGAAGCTGCAGGGACACCTGAACGTCCTGTTCACGCTTCCAGCTGGTAAGGAAGTCGTTAAGATCTTGGTGGTTTAACGAGCTTTTTGGCGAGTTATCTGATCTCGGTCGTTTGTTTCTATTCATTTTGACGTCAGTCGATACAACGGCCGTACTTATATCCGGTTCAGACTGAGTTTGACTCAGCAATGGATGGCTTTTTTGACTTTTGGGTGGAGTGCGCTGAACGTTCGCCATTATCAATTTGAGCAATTAGGTATATTAAAAGTGTATCCAGTAAACAGGCAGGTAATATTTCTGTTTACTTTTGTACCTTATGTATTCATCCGCAGTCTCGTAACAAAACGAATAATTGTGTAGCACAGTAGAAATTGCTTTTTAAACAAATATCAATGATAGTCGATTCTCGAACGCAGCTAACGTATGTAGTGAGTAGCTACGTGACGTAGCTTTCGTAGCATTCAATTTAGACGCAGCGTGCGTAATCCAGTGCGTTATTTCACCGTAGGTGATAACTAAGTACCTCGACAGTCCGATTGGTTATGCGGCCCAGTCAATTCAAAATCGACTCGGCGGCGGCGGCTACAGTTCGAATCACATTCACTTTTTCCAATTTGAAATTGTACTAATTTGATAGCAATATAGTATATCCCGTTCTAAGACCGCCTAGTGGGAGTGTAACACAAATCAAAATTCGAGCAGTAAGGAATTGATTCAAGCACCATTTATTGCACACTGAATTTACGAACAGTAATTTAAAATAACAAGCGGCACACGTCCGTTCTTATCCGTGGCAACCGAACGACGAAAAACAAGATAGGTATCCCTCACGTCTCAAGTATTCATAGACTGGTTTCAAAATTTTCGTAAACACATACGGCGAACAGGATAAACCAAAAGGAAGGCAGTTAAATTGGTACAAAGTATTGTCTAACATAAACCGAAGATATATTCCTATGGGGTTCATAAATAGGGATCAAATAATAGGCATCTTTTAAATTAATAGTGGACATGTAGCAGTCGTGAGTAACTAGTTTGGAAGCTGTACGGTAATCTTCCATTTTAAAATGGGTTGTTTTTACAAATTTGTTTAAACATTTTAGATTTAATATAAATCTTGAACTACCGTCAGGTTTAGGTATTAAAAATACACTAGATATGAATTCATCGGGGTGGTGACTGCATACTGAAATTGCATTTATTTCTAATAACTTTTTAATCGACATGTTATAATCAAGTTTCTCCTGCTCAGATTTGGAACGGACTGAGGGAGGATCATAGCAAATTGGGGGAGATATAAATGGTATTTTGTAACCCCGTGTCCATGATATCACAACGGGATCATCGGTAATGTCATTCCAGGATTGAGTGAAGTGCTGTAGGCGGCCAGCGTAGCTTACCTCATGTGCTAGCGTTTCCGCGGGTACTTCCGCGGGGGAGAGCGCTCGCGCACCGGGACGCGGTGGCGGTTGTTGTACCGGGTCGATGCCGGTGGCGCGGGCGCGGGCCGCGCTGCTTGCCGAGGCCGCCCCGTATCCGACTTGCTGGAATTCGTAGTCTTCTGATACGGGGTGTTGGAGTTTAAATTGCCTGATCTATATTTATTTTTGATTGTGAAATTTGCTTTATTAAATGTATTTTGTGAATTTTTTAATGAGTTTCCTGATTTTTGTACCGCCTGTGCAACTTTAAATTTGTCAGATACATTTTCGCCAAATAAATAATTATCTCTTTCAGTATCAATCAAGGTTTCCTTTAGATTAGTATTTATAGATGCAATTACAAAATTTCGCCTCAACTTTGTCTCTGCAAAATGAGAATCGCAGAGGATACGACATGCGTCGCTGATGGGTTTCAGCACGTCAGCTGCTGCAGATTTTTGTTTTATTATTATGTCGGTGGCTTGCCCAAGGGCTGATAGTGCTAAAGCTAATTGTTTCTGCCTAAGCAGTAAGGATGTGTCTCTTCTTACAAGAGCCTCGGACAATGCTGCTTTTGCTTCAGGATTAAGAATAGGCGGTACTAACAATGTGCAATTTTGAGGGACAAGATATTCTTTAGCTAACTTTTCTTTAATTTCCTTTTGCAATCCCTTGTTTAAAATATCCTGCCATCTGCTTGCTACATCTTTGTGGATTCCCTTTCCAAAAGGTGTATCCAATTTTGGAGCATCGCCCAGTAAATTGAGGATATCCTCGCCCAATTCTACGTCCTCGAGTACGGACGGCGTAGATACGGGCACAGCGGTTACCTGCTGATCTGGAGCAGACGACGGGCCAGGCTGAGGTGATGCTGGTGGCGCAGGATCTCGGCCGGGCGTTGCAGCTGGTGTCTGATGCGACGTCCCCGGCGTTGGTGATGCATCCCGCTGTGACCGTTGTGGCGACGTGTCTCGACGTGAAGCACGTGAATTGGTGTTCGACGAAGCTGGCCCGTTCTCCTCTGTATCAAACAGAGAAAAAGCGTTCATTAGAACGTGTATTTCTATTTTGGTTATATGAAGCTAAATTTTTTAGCGCATTTTCGTAACAGAGATAACCCAGGATAGTTTCTCGCATTACATAGCCATTTTTGATGATTGATTACGACAGAGACTACCCAGGATAGTAGCTCGCATCGATTTTTTAATTTTACCTCCATCTGTAAAATATTATTAATATTTTAATGTACACTTACCGCTGTTTTCACTATCTGAAGAGTCTATAACTCTTACGCGGCGGCGGCGCTTTTCTAAAAGTCTGCGTTCCAGTTTTCTTATTTTATTTTTTATGTACTCAGTGTCCTCGTGGCTTCTTCGTTTCCTCTCCATGGTATTGAGTGACGTGCGAAGGCTTGAGCACGGAACCGTTGAATGATCGAAAATGGTGGTTAACAAAATGGTGCTGGGTAGTAGGGATAGGAGGGGGTCTGCACTCTTTTTAGTGTTGCCAGTATTAAAATTTGAAAAATCTCTAAAAAACCGTGCAAGGCTGATGCGTGGGGGCGTAACTACAATATGTTAAACATAAATCGCGAAGAATGAAGTTGCGAAATATAATAGAGCGGCGCAAAGAATGCTTCTCTATGAGTCGCAGTGCAACCGTATGTATGTTTTACCGCCAGTACAATAATTTGTGCTTTGATGAGTTGTTTAGGATGAAGCCCACGGCTATGTTCCATCGCATAGATGAAAGTCTCTCATCTAACCAAGAGCTCCTGTTTCTGTATAATGCCGGAAGACAAAAACGCCTCAGGGATGTTATATTCTCCTTTATACCAGATGCTCATTAGCTAAGTTTAGACCTATTTTGAGCTTTCCTCTTTGGTATTACCATGTAATAGCGGGCACGAATAAGTTAGATACAGGTGGTGAAAAGTACCATATAGATACGGCCACCGCTCACAGTAAGTTCGTGAGGAAAACACTTAAGTATGATATCAGCATCATAAAGCTTAAAAAGGAAATGGCGTTTAAAAGCACTATTGGACGTATTCCATTACCTACGGAAGATACTGGAGCTGACAAGAATGTGCTGCTGACTGGTTGGGGGTTTACTTCTGTAAGTAGCTAATCGAATTTGTAGTTAGTAGAAATTGCTCCTCGATGATCTAGCCGGGTTAACACAGGTAATAATATATACAGGGTGGAATTTAAAGACGGTAGTTGGAGGAAAAGTACCCTTAATATTGATAATGGCAAGTTTTGCTGAAAGGAAACATTCCTTTATTTTTATAAGTAAGTAAAACTGCATTTAAAGATTTTTGAAAAATCACCTGTTTGAGCCGGGAATCGAACCAAGGAGATGTGAAAAAAGAAACGTCCTGTATTTTATGATACCAACCGAAAGAATCTTTAATAAGGATCAATTTCTTTTAAACAACATAGTATCTTAAAGTAAAGGAAGACCTAGTAAAATACGTTTTTAGTGTAAAGCTTACTCATTATCTGAAGAAAAATACCAGTGTTATTGAGATTCTTCTCCTTTTTTTAGAAGTTGGTAAAAAAATGTTCTAGTTTCTGTGAATGGGAATATTCGTTCTGGTCACTTAACCAACCAACTTCAAAAAAAAATAGGAGTTTCTCAATTACTGTTTTTTCTTCTTCAGATAGTGAGTAAGCTTTACATTAAAAACATATTTTACTTGATCTTCCTTTATTTTAAGACTAGCTGACCCTCGCAACTTCGTTTACGTCACATAATGTGCACGAAAGGAGAGGTAATTCTTCATCAGACTCGTCAAGCACCGTGTGAAACGGCCCTTTAGACTCACCTTCAAAAGAAACGTTGAAGCCAACACGCCGTTTAGACTCACTTTCAAAAGAAACGTTGAATTCTAGATTTACCGAAAGTTGAGATGCCTCTAATTTCTGAACTACATAACCCTCAATATTGAAAATTGTGTGGAATAATGCTTAAAGTATTCCCTTTCAGACACCAAAAAAATATTTGAAATTGAACCATGCAGTGAAAAATTATAGCTAAAAACCTATTTTGCCTTTCATCCCCTCTCCTGAAGGAACCGCGCAAAATATCGGGATCAAAAGTATCTAAGAACCTTCTTCGGACTATAAGCTTAGATCGTACAAAGTATCATTCAAATCGGTTTAGTAGTTTCGGCGTCATACTTATTCGGGATACAGACAGACAGACAGACAGACAGACAGACAGACATGAAAATTTTAAATTACATTTTCGGCTTCAGTATCGATTAGAGAACGCCCTACACTTAAAATTTTCAAAATATCTTCCATGTACAGACTCCCGACCCTCTACAGTTTTATTATAAGTATAGATACTATGTTGCATAAAAAAAATTGATCCTTATTAAAGACTGTTGCGGTTGGTATCATAAAATACAGGATGTTTTTTTCTTCACATCTCCCAGGTTCGATACCCGGCTCAAGCAGGTGATTTTTCAAACATCTTTGAATGCAGTTTTACTTACTTTTGAAAATAAAGGAATGTTTCCTATTAGCAAAACTTGCCATTATCAATATTAAGGGTACTTTCTCTCCAACTACCGTCTTTAAATTCCACTTTGTATATATATATATATATATCGTGTCGTCAAGGGCTGCGTATTTGCATCTCCGTCAGGAACATCACAGCTGGCCGTGCCGTCTGGAGATGGTGGGTGACGGCATTGAGGATTGCTTGGAGTCCTCTGATGTTGGAGAACTCCACCTCAAATGGTGCTTTCAAGGGAGGATTAGCAGCGGCCGCTGTTATATCTTTTTTCTTGTTTTTTTGCGCTGCTATGATTTTTTAGGATAAAGCGTAGGGGCTAGTTTCATCTTTTACTGTGTGGTGAGACAGAAGCCGACCCGCCGGACGGAAGGGCCCCCGTATCCCCCGAATGTGGCCGCCGGGTCCCTTTCCGGTCTCCACCATCCGGCACGATGAACCACATCGGGATTATGCACGGCCTCCCAGGTTGGACAGCCTCCCAGGCCATAATCATCCCCGATCATACTGGCACTATTATCATTTATACTAATAAATAATGTTTGCCTTAACAACTCAACAGTGATAACTTTTATTTGCCATAAAATGACTTTCTGTAACAATATACACTCATTTGCAAAAAAAACGGGCGGTTTTGATTTTCATTCATCTTTAAAAAGATACAATACCAAAAAGGTTTCAATCGTTTGTACACGTTACTGGCCGGTTTTAAAAATGCCGTGGTATTTAAAAAAGTACGTTCTAAATTCAAATTTTCATTTGATGCTCATTTTTACAGAAAACCCCTTTTTATCCTACATTTTTGGCGCGAAGTTCCAGAAGTTAACATCGACTTTCACAACTTTTATTCAATTTTTATTGATTAATTTCATATCCTTGACTGTCAAAGCTTTATTTATTGCTGTTTGGCTGTATCAAAAATGGTAGATAAAGTGGTTAAAGCTACCAAAATTATCACGCTGCTTGAAGAGGGTTGCAGCCAATGTTTCGTGGCTAGGAGGCTAAATGTTAGTCGCTCGACGGTCCAAAGGACCTGGCAGCGATATCAGGAGACTGGTTCCGTCGAGAGAAGGCCTGGTTCTGGAAGAAAACCATGTACCCAACCACGGGATGATCGTTTTCTTGTAAGTCGCGCATTGAGAAATCGCAAATCTTCGTATGTGGATCTTAAGAACAACCTCCAAGAAGTAAGAAATGTGCATATTAGTCTATGGACGGTCAGGAGGAGGCTTCTCGCTGCCAATATACGCAGTCACCGCCCGGCCCCCGGCCCCAAATTACTCCGTGAGCACAGAGTTAACAGGCTTAGGTTCGCTAGAAATTGTGAATCATGGACTCAAGAAGATTGGAATAGGGTTTTGTTCTCTGATGAAGCCAGGATATCTCTGTTCGGTGAAGATCGACGTCGGCGAGTGCTAAGAAGACAAGGAGAGCGCTTTGCAGATGCATGTTTCGAAGAAATCACACCTTATGGTGGGGGCTCTGTTATGTTTTGGGCAGGAATAAATTCAATGGAACGTACTGAGTTAGTCTTCATTGAAAACGGCTCACTGACTGGGCATCGATACATAACGGAAGTTCTAATTATTCCTCATGCACAACCCGCATTGGCCGCTTTAGGTCAAGACTCTATTTTTATGGACGACAATGCTCGCGCCCACCGATCCTGCGATGTTAATGCGTATGTGCAAGAGGTCCGCATTCGTCGTTTGGATTGGCCAGCTCGAAGTCCCGACCTCAATCCCATAGAACATATCTAGGACGTTCTAAAACGGCGTGTGAGATCAGTACACCTGGCTCCGCAGACCATCAGAGAGCTGAAGAACGTCATTACTGCGGAGTGGGAACGTATTCCGCAAGCAAGTATCCGGGATATACTCGCTAGCATGCCCAGACGAATTCAAGCTGTGATTTTAGCTAGAGGGGGTCACACTCGATACTAAACATTTATCTGCTTTTACTTTATTAAAGAAAAACAAACAAAAAAACTTTTTTATTTTTACTTCATGCACTACTAGCGAACATACACTACTAGCGAGGTTTAGCATTGTTTCCCATAAATTGTAACAAAATTTTAAAGAAAAACTGATGAAAACGATTATTTTCTTATTAATTTACCAAATTGTGAGGATAAAACTACCTATAATTTTCAAACAAAGCAATATTAACATTTGAAATGGTTCATTGCTTAGGTGCCCGTTTTTTTTTGCAAATGAGTGTATTATCATAATAATTAGTTTCCATAAGTAACACATCTCATAATTGACTCTTGACATAATCAAAATTTGATATAATTATGAAAATATTTGATGCATGGATGGCAACCCTGCCACGGTGTACATTACAGTCTCGCTACAAGTTTGTGTTAAAAATACTACTTGCGAAGTATCAGTTTCTGTGAATTGGCAAAATAAAGTACACCATTTGAGGATCCTGGATTATTGTTTTCTGCTTTTGTTGTGCACTACAGACGGTGTTAGACACAAAGATAAGTTTTATTTTTATACCTTTACTACACAATATCAAGTTAGATTGTCACTCAAACTTCAATTGAGACTTAGAAATACCCTCAAGTTGCACATATTTGCTGTCATATTCAACGGACAGCCAGCAATTTTGATCTTGACATATTATATATTGTGTTGCCATACTGCAAAGTTTTATCCTGATTGTGGTAAAATATCAAGATGAGTGTATGTCAAAAGTGTACGATGCAAATAAAATCCACAGAAATAAAAAATTGCACCCAGTGTAACGCAGCATATCACTGCCATTGTGTGGGCGTATCTGTTGAAAATTTGATGATGGAATCGTAAGCTTATAGAGTAGCGTCGAGGTGTTCTTGTTGCAAACTTGCTGAGAAACGTGGTGGAAGTTCCAAGACCCCTTCTCAGCCTGAAACGGGACTAAATATTAAAATTACAGTGTAAATATCAGACATAAAGATAACCTTGCTGGTCATCAGTGTAGACTGAAAAAAGTCAGTTATTCTTTCCTAGGTAACTGTTTACGTTTTTACAACAGGCTTCCAAATGAAATAAAAGTATGCCCTTAAAAAAGTGTTTTAAAAGTAAATTGTACTGCAAGGGCAATTACACAATTGACGATTATTTGCTTGACAAGGAAGCCTGGAAATCACCTGCTTGCTCTACTGCATTCTCAGGCAATAGTTTCTTGCCAGTTCTTCTCAAGCGGGACGCGTTCCGAACTGGCGGTAATGACTTTGCTGTAAGGGAAACTGGGGACACTTGATCCCCCCTTTTGTTTTTTATCCCTAATTTCTATATTGAGTATCCGTTTAAAAAACCGTTGGTACTAAAATACGTGAAATTTATTTGCTTATAATTGCTGTAAGAGCCAAAGATATGAATATCTAAATTTAGTAGTTATTTGACTTAAATCAATAACAAGGAATCGTACCATGTGTCCCCTATATACGTAAGACTTGATCCCCCCGGTCTGGATGACCTGATACTGGGGAATTAACAGGGGGATCCTACAGAGATGTGGCCAGCCCACTGCCATTTCAAGACGCATGCTTCTGCGAGCTATGTCGACCACTCTGGTTCTCTTACGGAGAACATCGTTCCGGATTTTATCTCTCAGAGGCATCCATAGCATAGCTCGTTCCATTGCTCGCTGTGCAACTTTGAGGGCATTGGACTAGCTTTATTTTCGTTCTCGGGCACCATTTTCGGGTGCCTTCTCTGGTTTTGCAGGCTCTTGGGATATTGTTCTGCAATGAATTAAAACAAAACAAAGTAAGGGACACTTGAGTCAGGTGGATCAAATCTCCCATAATTAAGTGTACCAAGTATACCCGGAGCTATTTGAGGTTATAAACAAAAATATTTTTAAATGTCTATAATATTACCACTTTATTACGTAAATAATGGCTAATCATATAGATAATGGCTCGTATTAAATGCATACACACTTAAAAGTCCTAATTTAAATAAATGTTTAGTCAAAATAAAAACTCACCAAAATTTTCTTTCTGCCGCAACAATTACTTACTCGGCCGCCGTTTGCCAAAGTGTCAAATGTGATAAATGTACCATCTTTACAAAGTTATCGGGTACCATATACAATCGATATTGCCGCTATAAAACTAAATACGGCTTATACAAGTTCTGTAAATCTTGTGTACCTAGTCTCCCGTAAGGATCAAGTATCCCCAGTTTCCCCTATATTCATTGACGTGTCGCAAGTGCCTATGTATAAGGATTATGCGAAATAAATGTTTTTGTGAGTTTTGAGTTTTGAATTCAGGAAATAAATAATTTGTGCAATTAAAATCATTACTCTTACGATACGAAATAGATTACATCCCTTGATTTTGGACTATAGTTGCATGATTTTACGTTATTTATATTTTTTAGACCTTGATAAATTGAAATATTTTACTATGTTACTTAGTATCCCGGCGAATCACCCAATCGGCTGCGAAAAATCAACCTTACAACTATAAGCCTCGATCGCTGCAAGAAACTTATGGGAAGCAAAATTGATTCGACTCAGATTTGTACATTCACTAAATCTGGAGAAGGAGGTTGTGTAGTAAGTAATCTTTATAACAAAATTCTACTTATTACCTGTTCCTTCGCTTAGAAACAGGTGTAACATTAAGGAACTCAATAGTTTCATTATTTTTCGATAGTGTTGAGCAAACTGCGGGGTATAGACTAATAATTCTTTGCAGTGGGGCACTATGGTACAAAGTTGTAGAATGTTATAATTCATTGTAGGCATTGAGTTTTTGAAGGTACGGGCGGGGTGTGACGTTATTTTAATGTAAGATGATCTTCCAAGAAAGCAGCGATAGGTGATCTCGGCGAATGGCGTAGTGTTTTTGACATTTCGCTACCGTACTGCAGGGCGGCAGGACCTCTGCACACAGGGGGTGCCAGCCACCAATGACCATCGCTGGACAGACTATATTGTAACGGGACTGCATGAAACCAGACGCTCAGATGGATGCCCAACATGTGGACGAGCTTAGGGCTGTTGAAGGGCTGCCACTGGGCTACAGTCGAGGTCGACCAAGCCGTCGGTGGCCTTGCCTTGTGTATTGCTGCATTGTTGTGGCTTGAAGGGAACACCTGAGAGATTGTGGTGAACCACTAATCTACTTAGTCTATCTATTTTATGAATCATCAGTTGTACGTCCCGGCTTTGTCCTTGCGCAGAAGCATTGATACTTCCAGTAGTAAACTGTCATAGTCTGATTTAACGATGGACAGCATAAGTCCTGATTTTTATGTGTTTATGCAATGAAATCCGTAGCATTTTGTAAAACTTACATTTTATGCTTTCAGGGGGATTCCGGAGGTCCTCTAGTCTTTCAGAACCATATCGTAGGAGTTGTCTCTTATGGAATTCCATGTGCAGTGGGCGCTCCAGATGTATATACTAGGGTATGGCACTTTAAAACCTGGATTAATGATCAAATGAAAACATGAAACAAAAAGACATTCAAGAATATCTATGTCCTTCTCTATCCCCAAAGTATAAAAAACACTTTCATTTATGTTTTTATTGTACTATGTAAACCTAAACCTTATAAATAAAATTACAAGGAACACACACCTATAAAATATTAACAGCCTACATTTTTTTTTCTTTTTATGATTTAACTTATTAGTTACCTCATAACTATTACAATCTAGCCTAGTACAGTCATTCAGTATTTTTACTTGGAAAGTTTTCCGGGAGTTTTGAAAATTGGTAATTTTATAGATTTTGATATGCTCTTTCCAAATTTCAACTTTGCCACCTCGTATTTTTGCCACTCGCGCCGCCATATTGAAAAAATGGCGCCCAGTTTTTTGATAATAACTCCTTTCCGACGCATTTTACAAGAAAAACATTTCAAACAAAATAAAAGTAGAGGAAATTTCCTACAATTTGTCATAATCGTTTTTTCCCTAAAATTAATAGTTTCGGCGTAGGAGCGCCGTAAATTTAATTCAATACAAGTTTCCAATCCTTTTCCTTCACTTCAATAACTTTACTTTCTTGCAGTATATCGCCACAAATAAAGCAGTTTACTTCATTAGAAGCCATGGCTCTGTAAATGCAAACGACACTGTGAAATGATAAACGTGTACTGATGACTCAGACTAAAATATTTCTATTGAGCTCAGCTGGGGCCAGATGTTTTTTAGAAGGGAAAGAAGGGGCCTGACACAGAAGGGACGCATCCCTTTATACCTGCAAAGATACGACAGACTATAGTGTAGCGTAACGGGTGTCAAGGGTGTCGGTCTGGACTTCCCGAGTCCCACACTACAATAATTAGTTATAAAAGAAGGTTACCTGGATAAGGGCAGCCGGAGATACAACGGACCTTTTAGGTTAAGGGCCGTACCGTCTGGCTAGTAAAATCTTGTTACGGTCGTGAAAGGAAAGTCAGTGTGTAGGATTGTCACCACATTTAATTGTTCACAAAAAGTAAATGCTTTGTGGTAGTGAGTACGCACTACTTAACCTAAATATATTGCATCCCTAAGCAGGATGCATCAGCCTTATGGCAAGGGTAATGATACATACCTATGTGTACAAACACTTTACTTACTTGCTAAGTGCATCAGATCCTACGATCTGATCGGCTCTCGCGCCGAGGCGATGAAGTCCTTTCGACGCATATATACTATTTGATACAATAAACCAGACATCACTTCGTGACGTGGTTGTTTAAAAATATTTTATTATAATATGTTAACCTAGTTACCTAGAAATGGATCCATTTAGGTTTGCACTAACGGTAGAGACTAAGAGCTAAGTAAACTAGTTACACGCTTATTGTTCTGTAGGCAGACAGCTATGCAAGTTCTTTAAGGAAAAGACACGCTACGCAGAAACTGGATAGACGATCAGCAAAATACATTCTCGAAGATGCGGCATCCGTCACATGTAATGTCATGCGAGGAAACTGGAGTTAAACGTCGTCAGCATACCCTTCAGACGGATATATGAGTGAAGTTAGAAATTAAATAATAAATCCGGCGCAAGCACCGGTTACCGGGACACGTGGTGCAGGTGTTTTACAATCCTCCTTTTAAAATCGTTTATTCCGTTGGGCAAGATGCTGTCCGTTCAACCCTTAGATCCACAGGATGCGCCTTACTTAAGCATTGTTTTCTGCCATTGCACATGACCATTTGGTCTTTTGGCTTTATAAAAAGCACTGTACATCAGTACATCATTTTATATGATTAAACTAGTACATTTCATTGTAGTTGACTGTACAATAAACATTAACACACAACAGCCATTACGCGTTTGTCGATTAATACATTTTTAAATATAATGAAATTTTATATGTCTTTGTGTTTCCCCCTTCACCCGCTATGAAAACTAGCAAAATATTTTTGTATGCGGTGGTTCGCAAAGGCTAGTCCCGTGATATATGGTCTAAGGTTCAACCGCTCAAACATACCATGCCTGGCCGTTGTGGTTTTTTTCTATCTCCAATCCTCTCCCGAAAAAACCCGCTGCGTAAAAGAATTACTCGTCATTAGTAATCAGCACGTATATCGCATTTTGCCATCGTGACAACATCTGTCTAGTTTATACATACCTTTTTGCGAGTCTTGTTGAAATATCTAACACAGTAGTAGACAGAAGTTGTCCCTCTGCACGCGCGGTTGGGAATTTGCCACCCTTTCTCCATTTTGTCTTCTAACAAGTAAAGCAAGTAAAGGCCGTGATGCCAGTACTACGAAAATGCAATCTCATCCTTGCAAGGAACTTATACTTCTAACTGGAATGCTTACGAAATCACAAAAACAAATTAAAATTGAACTTTATTTTCAACAGCATTCGGTTTATATTGCATTACTTCATGTCAGAGGTAAAAAACGTTCCCGAGCAGGACAACGACTTAAGGGGATTCTTCTCTTTCTTGCAACGGAGTGTGTTGTAAGTGGTAATAAAAAGAAACAGACGGTAGTTTTTATGACCAGTAGTAGACCAGATCAGAGGTAACAGTTTTCATACGTGCTGGTCAATACGCGTTAATGTTTATTATAATAATTAATGTTTTAACTTCAAAATTCTATTATTTCAATATTTCATACATTATTGGTGTGACTTAAAATAAATTTATTTGAAAAATAACAACTATTGGTAGTAACTCATAAATTACGCATGGCAACTCTGAAGATTCATTGTGGTGCCAACACGGTACGTTCTAGATCGGACTTACTTTTAATAAAATAAATATAAAATAAATATTTGTGGATGTAGCCCAAATTAACTAAAACAAGCTTGTGCTATGGAATCTAGACGACTGATATACATACTTATATAATTCTAAATACAAACATATTTTACAACGAAAACACCCTAACTCCGAAATAAACATTTGTGGATCACACAAACATTTGTACCGACCCAGTAATCGAACCCAGGACCTCCAGCGCTAATGAACAAGTATTAAATTACTAGGAAATTGAATTGAATGTGAGATTTTTGTGTAGGTAGAATGAAATTTCTCTTTCCCAATATTGTTACCGAAAGCAAAAAGGGGTTAGATACTTCGGTAAAAATATATACATATACCTATTTGATTGTATGATACGATAGTTGGTTTTACGTAGTTTCCATCCCCTCTTTCCTTTGTGTATGAAAAGCATAGGCCGACATCCTACAACCCTGGCTGCGTAATATTTGATACGTAAGAATCTAAACAAAAATATAAGTTTGGTTACCGACTTTTTGATAATGATAAATAAGACTTTCGGCCCCTCTCCCCTAAACCGTCATACGTGATTATACGTGCGGCACGCTATAATTTTTGACACATCAACTAAGTTACGATATTGACCGAGTAAAACGGTCTAGTCATTAGTAGTTGAGTTGATAAAGTAGTAGATATTAGGTGGTACTAAAAGGCCTTGAAAAAAAGAGAGAGCAAGCAAGCTCTGCCAAATTCTCTTCGTACCTACTTAACGGCCATCATACCGAGCCGGTACACAGTGTCTTATAATCGCTCAGTAGCGGTCACTCTCTTCTTTTTATGTTTTATGATGGATAATAGCCAAACTAAGCAGATAGTTAAACTCCAAAATGTTTATCACCCATAGTTTTAGAAAAATTTAAGAAATCGAGAAAAGTCCATAGAAACCATAGAAACCCTTCATCTTCTTTGTTATTCGTATTATTTTCGTTGTTCCATTTTTTCATGATTAAGTTATAGTCTTGGCATCGATTTATAAAAAAAAAATGAACGAATGTTGTCTAGTTTAGCGAGAATATTTTTTTTTGTAAATATTTCATTTATTTTTTTCTAGGGGCATCCCTTGACGGTCGCACTTTTTTAGATGCCGAATTGTTACTTGTGGATAGTACTTCTACCAAAAAAAAAATTAGACGCTGCAAGCCCAGGATAGCTCTGAAATTCAATTTTAAAGTTTTGAGGGGTAAGGGCTGTCACTCATTTCTATGGCATAGTTCAGTTTGCCATATCGCAAGAAGATAAGTGTAATATCAATGAATAAATTTGGATTTCTTTTTGATTCCTAACACATAAAAATATAAAGACCACAACTGAACAATACCATTGACTTGAGATACAACACTAACTCAAATCTTAAAAACTGAATATCGCAGCTGTCCTGTGCTTGTAGCGCGTATTTTTTTTTGTGGTAGTACTCATCAGCGCAATTACAAAAAAAACATTTTTTTAAAAATGCGGCCGTCAAGGAATTCCTATGAAAAAAAAAAGATATACTTAATTTTAAAAATCTCGCTAAAATAAACAAGTACACTTTTTATATTAATTGTTAATATCACTAACCCATTCCAAAACTTTCAAGCCAAAATTTAACTTCATTTCAATTATATCTCAATTGTATCATCATTCTAAATATTATAAATTTCAGACATTAAAATTTTTTGTGACAACCCTATTTCCATAGAAAATTATAAAAAACTTAGAAACGTCTTATCTCAGCCGTCCTGCATTGAAAAAAATTAAAAATATATGAGTAGGAAGCTACATAACTGGACATTAGTTAGATAGTGAAAAAAAATGCGACCGTTCACTAGAAAAGTTTTTATATTTATTTTTCTAAAATTTGAAAATGAATTTTTATTTCGTATGCTAGGGCAGGTGCAGACTTGTAATTTCTACACATCATTACGAATATATGCCTCCATTCATTGCTAATTTTAACCACCATAAATTTTGATTATTTCGAGCAAAATCTGTAAAAATGTTTTTGTCAAAGTTCAATGACCTTTTAAGAAAAGCTTCATAATTTCAAAACTAATTTTTTTTCAATTTTTGGTGTGTCATATTATGCTGTACTACGTTTATATCTATCGTTATTGGCCATAAAAAAAGAGTGACCGCTACTGAGCGATTATAAAACCCTGTGCGGTAGTGTAAGAATGGCTCCACATAGGTAATACTGATCTAGTATCATGAATTATTACAAGTCATTCAATTCGTCAAATTATTAAATTGTCTTCTGCAAGACCTAATTAAAACATACATAACTGTAAGTTCCATAGATATCATTTATTTTATTATTGTGTACCTATGTCTTTCAACTTAATAAGAAAATATTGTCTCACTAGCTGAAGCGTCTGCATGGACACATTAGTAGAAAGAGATAGCATCCCCTTTCATAGCTTTCCTTTTCCGGAACGCTTTTGATGTGCACGTGAGCATTCCAGTTAGAAGTATAAGTTCCTTGCATCCTTGTCACTATCTATGGCTCGGCTTGCTACCAAAGCCTTTTGCGCACCACGGAACAATGCGCTATCTATGGGGACCGCACAGCCGACCCATCACCAAGCTGTGGTAAAATTAGTATTTGCCTTAGCATTTATTTGGTTACTAACCTAATAAATTTAAATAAAATTTATTATTTATTTTAACTTAGATCCGTCACAAACTAAACAAAACTATTTCCTATTTTTTATTGTTGACAATATAGCTGTCACCTGCCACTTCAATGTCAACGTCAGATCAAAGATGTTTTGTTTTGCAAAACTCCTGATGTGAATTCTAATTGCTAAGCAATGTCGATCCAAGCCCCAATGTTATTGATGTGCCCAATCCCACCCAGGTGACTCCTGTACAGTAACAGATTCTGATGTATCATGTTTGCTGTGCAGAGGCAAACATGTGGCTACAGATACCAGATGTCCAGAACATAGCAGGCAAAAATCAATAAAAATTGTTATGGCTGAGGAAAATATCAGTTACACCGAAGCCTCAGCGCGTTTTCCCCAACGTCACAAAATACTGTACTCGGAACTAGCTTCTAGACCATCTCAGGATGCCGTTCGTTCCCTTCTATCTCAATCTCATTTTGTTCCCACCCATGCTACCTACACTCAACAATCAGTCTCACCTATTTCCTACAGGAAAACTGTAGTCCGATCCCCCCGTCCCAAACCTGCACTGGGAAAATCCTATGATATCCAAGCACATCGTGATCTTACAATCTCTCCTTCATCCAGTCAGTCTAATGGATGCTGTCTCACCGAATCCTCTCGTGCATCTGCCCCTAATGACAACCTAGTCGAAATCCTGTTATGCTCTTTAATAAATATTTTGTCCAAAATGTCAGACACTCTACCGCACGACGTCTCTGTTCTAGTAAAACAATTACTTAAAATTTTCTCTAAAAATAACAGTCTTAATGGCTCTCCAAATTGTTCAATGGAACTGTAAAAGTATACGACGCCGTAGATCGGATATTATATACCTTTGTAACCAACACAAACCTTTCCTTTTAGCTATCTCGGAGACTCTACTAAAGTCTGGAATCAACTTTAGGATTCCTGGCTTTTCATGCCTCCGAGAAGATAGAGACGATGGTTGGGGAGGATGTGCCCTGCTCATTAGCAGGAGCATAACCTTTTCCCAAATTAATTTACCACCTCATGATTCAGGCTACAATATTGTAGCAATTAGAGCCATTAACATATCTTTTATCTCACTTTATATCCCTCATCCAAGCAACCACATCTTACTTGATCTGAAGTCCCTTTTGGCATCAATCCCTCCTCCCATAATCATCCTAGGCGACTTTAATTGCCACCATACTCTCTGGGGCTGTCATTATAATGATTCTGTTTCTTCTACCCTCCTTGATATGACAGATGATTTTGATTTATGTGTGTTGAATGACGGTTCTGCAACCCGCAGAGTCTCTCCTACACAAAATATAAGTATTCCTGATGTTACCCTTGCTTCACCTAATTTAGCTACCCTTATGACTTGGGCTCCTCTGCCAAGTTCATTTGGTAGCGACCACTTCCCTATCAAAATTACCTACTTTCATTCTTCCCTATCTACTCCATCTTCTAGGACTTTCAACCTCTCCTTAAATTCCGCTTAACAGATGCTAAGTGGGACATATAAGTATGCTGATATGTTAGATATTAAATTATCATCCCTTCCTCCTCTAAATTCCCTCGATCCACTTCCAATTTATGATTTACTAGCTGACCCTCGCAACTTCGTTTACGCCACATAAGGAGTATGAAAGGAGAGGTGTTTTTTTCATCAGACTTATCAAGCAGCGTGTGAAACAGCCCTGTTTGCTTAATCATAAAAGAGCTTAAAGATTAAGTCTATTCTAAAACCATTCAGTCCACGCCTTCGGCGCGGACTGAATTATTTTACAATAGCCTTAATCATTAAGCTCTTTTATGATTAAGCCAACACGCCTGTTTAGATTTACCCTCACATTCAAAAGAACCCTTGAATTCTAGATTTACCGAAAGTTGAGATGCCCCTAATTTCTGAACTACATAACCCTCAATCTTGAAACTTGTGTGGAACGATCCTTAAAGTAATGCCTTTCCAACACTAAAACAATATTTGAAATCGGACCACGCGTTGAGAAATTACAAATGAAAAACCATTTTGTCTTTCATCCCCTCTCGCGCAGGAACCGCGCAAAATATCGGGATCAAAAGTATCCTAGAACCTTCCTCGGACTATAAGCTCAGAATGTACCAAGTATCATTCAATTCGGTTCAGTAGTTTCGGCGTGATACTTATTCGGGATACAGACAGACAGACAGACAGACAGACAGACAGACATGAAAAATTTAAATTACATTTTCGGCTTCTGTATCGATTATAGAACACCCTCCAATTAAAATTTTCAAAATATCTTCCATGTACAGACTCTCGACCCTCAACAGTTTTATTATATGTATAGACTAGCTGACCCGCGCAACTTCGTTTGCACCACATAAGAGAGAGTATTACCTGTTCCCATCGCATTTACTCCCGTCACGTTGCGTTTACTCCCGTAGCGTCTCGTCGTTAATATTCAATACTACGTGAGGGAGAGAGAGAGAGAGAGAGAGAGAGAGAGAGAAAGGTTTGTCGTCGCGTGTATTCCCGTCGCATTATTTTTAAGAACAATTTCCCCTTCTTACCCACCACACTACCAAGCCACACTACCGGTAGTGTCGTGGGGAAATTTCTTTCCCTTCTACACTACCAGCTAGTAGTGTCGCGGGTAATTTATAAAAGGTCTTACATCTCCGTTCCCATCGCCACTACTATAAGATACCGCACTACCAAATACTCTACCGGTAGTGTCGTAGGGAATAATTCTGCACTAGCAGCCCTTTTTACCCACTACACTACCAAGCCACACTACCGGTAGTGTCGTCCCCTCCGGAGCAAAATGTGCAAAACGCAAAATGACTACCACACGCAAAATGTACAAATTGCAACAAATGAAGATCGACAAAACAAATGAAGATCGGTTAAACAAATGAAGATCGGTGAAACAAATGAAGATCGACAAAACAAATGAAGATCGGTTAAACAAATGAAGATCGGTGAAACAAATGAAGATCGGTAAAACAAATGAAGATCGGTTAAACAAATGAAGATCGGTGAAACAAATGAAGATCGGTAAAACAAATGAAGATCGGTGAAACAAATGAAGATCGTTAAAACAAATGAAGATCGGCAAAACAAATGAAGATCAACAAAACAAATGAAGATCGGTGAAACAAATGAAGATCAACAAAACAAATGAAGATCGGTGAAACAAATGAAGATCAACAAAACAAATGAAGATCGGTGAAACAAATGAAGATCGGCGAAACAAATGAAGATCGAAAAAACAAAGTATTAAAGTATTTTTTTTTATGAAAAATGGATCTTTTAGGACATGCGAGTGGAAAAGGATTTATTATAGGTTGTGGTCACTTTTGGTATACGAAGAACATCCTAAAAGTCAAAATGTATAAAGTGATTAAATAATTTTCAAACAAATAAAGATCGGTAAAAAAATGAAGATCGGCGAAACAAATGAAGATCGAAAAAACAAGTGAAGACCGATAAAACATATGCAGATCAATTAAACAAAATACTATAAGCAAGTTGATAAGGTCAAAAACTACTCGCAGCCATATTTTGTAATCTAGATGCGATTGCCATTAAAAAAAATAGGTGCAAGCAATTCTCGACCTTAATGACACTTATCTAAAAATGTGCTTTTAGGTGTTTATAGACATCACTGATCATGAATATGTAAAAAATAAATAAATATTTATGCATGTTCATAAGGTCGAGAATTGCTTGTACCAATTTTATTAATGTTTATCGTATCTAGATTACAAAAAATGGGTTTTAACTTTTGACCTTATCAACTTGCTCCTTCATTCCCAGTAGTTCCGCGGCAGTTGTTCCGCGACGGAACTAGTGAGACTTTTTGTCCCAATAGTTCCGTGGCGGAACTAGTGAGACTTTTTTTTCCCAGTAGTTCCGCACCATGGAACTACTGGGACATTTTTATTCTCAGTAGTTCCGTGGCGGAACTAGTGAGACTTTTCTATTCTCAGTAGTTCCGTGGCGGAACTAGTGAGACTTTTCTATTCTCAGTAGTTCCGTAGCGGAACTAGTGAGACTATTCTATTCCCAAAAGTTCCGTAGCGGAACTATGCTTATAGTCTTTTGTTTTATTGATCTGCATATGTTTTATCGGTCTTCATTCGTTTTTTCGATCTTCATTTGGTTTCTCGGTTTTTCTCGGTCTTAATTTGTTTAAGCAATCTTCATTTGTTTTGTGAATCTTCATGTAACTAGACAATGTAACTACTGGGATATGGCGGGACATTTTAAGAACGGGACAGTTTGCGAACGGGACATTTTACGAAGGGACAATTAGCGAACGGGACATTTCGCGAACGGGACGATTTACGAGAACCTCACGATTTTTGCAGCGGGCCGTTTTAAGAACGGGACGTTGCAAGACTATTCGCTTACTAGGTTATTAGTGTTCCAATCTCTGGTTATTTGTTAGATTTTCACTCTGATATTTTTTAGGGTTTCGTAGCCAAATGGCAAAAACGGAACCCTTATCTCGACAGACAGACAGACAGACATGACCTTCGTCATGTCTGTCTGTCTGTCTGTCTGTCCGTCCGTGTGTCACAGCCAGTTTTCTCCGAAACTGTAAGGCCTATGCTATTGAAACTTGGTAACTATATGTATTCTGTGAACCGCATCAAGATTCTTATATAAAACTAGAAAAAAAGCAGTAAATTTTGGGGGTCCCCATACTCAGAACTAAATCCCAAAAATTTTTTTTTCATCAGACCCATACGTGTGGGGTATCTATAGATAGGTCTATAAAAATGCTATTGAGGATCCTAAAATATTTTTTTTCTAAAGTGAATAGTTTGCGCAAGAGACACTTCCAAAGTGGAAAAATGTGTGTCCCCCCCCCCTCTAACTTCTAAACTAAGAGAATGATAAATCTAAAAAAAATATATGATGTACATTGCCATAAAAACTACCAACGAAAATTGGTTCGAACGAGATAGAGCTGGTAGTTTTTTTTTAATACGTCATAAACCGCAATTTTCGGTTAGAAAAACACTACCACTGCGAACGTGTTAAAACATCAATCAAAGTTTCAACGAACTATAAGAACTTTTATATTATGTTACTTGTTGCTACGAAACCCTTCATGGGCGAGTCTAACTCGCACTTGGCCGGTTATTTTTTGTAGGGACTTACTAGTTGATGAAGATTATGTAATAAAAACATTTTCTTAAAAAATGTTCCTTGCTAGATTTTGATATGGGGCAGCCGCTGTATACCCAATAAACTAAATAACCTATATTTTTTCTTTCTCTTTCACGTATACCTATTTACTAAGGAAGTACTCAGTGGAGATATTGCGTAGTAGACGACTTTATGGGAACGATGATGTAAGGCCCATTATAAATTATCCATTGCACTGCTGTCTGCTAGTGCAGAATTATTGCAAAACGCAAAATGCACAAAATGCGAAATGTACATTTTATTCTTAGGACATGCTCACAACAGTTTTTTTGGAATATAATAATCAAAGCATCAGAATTTTGGGTTAGTAGTAAAATAATGTCCAAATTTAAATTCCAAAAAAAAGATGAATTGGTGAAACGAATGAAGACTGAAAAAACAAATGAAGACTGGTAAAACAAATGAAGATCCGTGAAACAAATTATATTCGTGATCAATGATGTCTATAAACGTCCAAAACCACATTTTTAGAGATATTTAGAGGTATTTTTTGACCTTATCATTTTGCATAGTCTTTCGTTTTATGGATCTGATCTTCATTTGTTTTGTTGATCTTCATTTGTTTCTTCATTTGTTTTACCGATCTTCATTTGTTTTACCGATCTTCATTTGTTTCACCGATCTTCATTTGTTTCGCCGATTTTCATTTGTTTTGTTGATCTTCATTTGTTTCACCGATCTTCATTTGTTTTGTTGATCTTCATTTGTTTCACCGATCTTCATTTGTTTTAACGATCTTCATTTGTTTCACCGATCTTCATTTGTTTTGTTGATCTTCATTTGTTTTACCGATCTTCATTTGTTTCACCGATTTTCATTTGTTTAACCGATCTTCATTTGTTTTGTCGATCTTCATTTGTTGCAATTTGTACATTTTGCGTGTGGTAGTCATTTTGCGTTTTGCACATTTTGCTCCGGAGGGGACGACACTACCGGTAGTGTGGCTTGGTAGTGTAGTGGGTAAAAAGGGCTGCTAGTGCAGAATTATTCCCTACGACACTACCGGTAGAGTATTTGGTAGTGCGGTATCTTATAGTAGTGTCGATGGGAACGGAGATGTAAGACCTATTAGAAATTACCCGCGACACTACTAGCTGGTAGTGTAGAAGGGAAAGAAATTTCCCCACGACACTACCGGTAGTGTGGCTTGGTAGTGCGGTGGGTAAGAAGGGACAATTTCGTTTATGAAAGAGGTATCCCGTGGCATTATTGTAGAAAAAAATAAATGCCATTAAAATGGTTATTGTGCACCAACCCAAAGATAGACACATGCTATCGCGCAATTTTTTTAGAACTTTTTTAAGAGAAACTATTTTGTAGTAGGATATTTTTACATAACTATAAATATTTACGCAGCACACGCAACGAAGCTCTCAAAAGGAATAACTTTTCCAACGTTTTTGAAACATTTACTATTACTGCTCTGCTCAAAAAATAAAATAAAATAAAATAAAATAAAATAAAATAAAATAAAATAAAATAAAATAAAATAAAATGAAATAAAATTTATTCCCCATGAAATTTAAAAAAAATATATTTAGGTTTGTCAATTTTTTTGTGAGTCAACTCTCCTATTCGTTGTAGCGTGATGCTATATGGCTATATAGCATATAAAGCATATATAGATGCATAGGCTTATGACAATCCACAATAACGTAGCTTTCTATTAGTAAAAGAATTTTTAAAATCGGTTCGATAGATCCTAAGATTACCCCTTACTATTTAAGGCTAGTATTTCCGAAATCGACCAAAATCGACCCATTTTGAAGCGATCTTTATACTAGGAAATATTCTTTAATTTGATCTGATAAAAATGTATTACTATAGTTTAATAGATGCTCTTGCTTCCTTTAATTTTTAAAACACGATTAATAAACCTTTATATGATAAAAATCGTTCTCGAAAAACTGGAAAAGTGCAAAAATTTTAAAGATGAATGTTGTTATTGCTCAAAATATGCTTGTTTATTTTATATAAACACATGTCTATATTAAAGATATTGATCTTATGAACAATATTCATGCTATTATTTATTTTTTAAACACCTCAGATTTTAAAACAATGATAAAAAGTGTAGAATCTAGAACAATTAGGCATTTAGCGTACACTTCAATCACTTCATACGCCTGACAGGGCTGTTCTGGGTAGGACCTGTGTCGCTCTGTCATCCGTGACCCGCCGTTCGCGCGAATCGATCGTTTTAATTAGAAGTAGTTGCAGAAATCTGTAAATATTATTTTGTTTTTATTTGTAAATATTAGGATATGTACGTTATTGTGTATAAATAAATAAATATCGTGTAATATAGTGATTAGTGACTAGGTACTCAGTGAATATGGGTAAAAAAAAGCCAAGTGAAATAAAATGCCCAGATGTCAATTGCGGCTACTACGACGGCAAGTATGGTAAGTTCCTACAAGTATTGTTTTATCTTTATAAAAATACACAACCAAATAATTCACTGACGGGCATGATGAAATTATGAGGTTGATGCTGAGCGAAGCGACTGAAGCCAACAGCTGCCATTATTTTGCTACCTGCTGAAGAGGCAGTACAGTAGCTAAACGTACTCATATAGGCTTAGAGATCTCCCATTCCAGTCCTCTTCTACGTAGGTACAGGTAGGTGTCATTTAGCAAAGGCCAAGTAGTTAGATCACGGCTGTTTTTGGTAATGAATGACTGTGAGAAATGAACTCGGTGCCCCAAAGTTGCTTGGGACCTTACGATAAGAAGAGGGATAGTATTTACCTAAACCACAGTAACTACAAGGTATAAAATATTCTCTTTTTACTATGCCTGAACAATCAACGTATTGCCCGTTCGCTCTAAGTTTGCCTTTCGCCTCCCATACTACACCTGTACACCATCCTGTCCACCAGCGGCAACCTTAGCGCGAACGGGTAGTAAATAATATAATGTTTGACGCTTTGAGTATAATAGTAGATTCACGTTGTTATTGCTACACTGTATAAATTATAACAGTAGTACCTACCCACTACCGACCTAAAAGAATAAACGTGTAGTTTTATTTTTCGTTGTAGTCTAGCCGTTTCGTTGTAGTGTACCCTCAAAGTCTTTTTTTTTTCAGCTCATCGATTCCGAGATTGAACGGTGGTTCATTTGTAAAAAAAGATACACGTGAATCGTAAGTACCTAGTACTCGTAGGTACTTTCATACTTTAATTTTGAGTGTAATAATCGTTACTTTCTTAGTAAATATGAATGTATGAAAAAGTGGATAATTTTTAGGGTTCCGTAGGTACCCAAAGGTAAAAAAACGGGACCCTATTCATGAGACTTCGCTGTCCGTCTGTCTGTCTATCGGACAGTCTGTCTGTCGGTCAGTCTGTCTGTTTGTCTGTCCGTCTGTCTATCTTTCTGTCTTTCCTTCACGAGGCTGTAGCTCATGAATGGACATAGCTAGAGATCTGAAATTTTCACAGATAATGTGTTTCTGTTGCCGCCATAACAACAAATATTGAATTTTGCAAGCCAATATTTCTATCAATAAGCTGATTCACCGAATTGACATACGAGAGCGAGACTTTGAGGACATGTACCTTTTTCATTCAACTTTGTAACAGCTTTATTTTTTGTAAGCAAGGGTTATAAACCCTTTTTTTTTTTGCTTTTAACGTGAGAGAAAATCCTCATGGATGCTATGCCGGACTCCTACCGACTAAAAACCTCACGTTACGCTCAACAGCCTTTGGTTGGGAGCCCAGGGTAAGCCCTCGGAAGGATGTCCTAGGACTCCCAACAGACCCACGGCCGCCACTGCGGCCTCGCCTAGGGGTAGGTTCGGGTGCAATCCTGCGTCTTTGGGTGTTTCGGATTTGATCCCGCTTCTGAAGGGGGTATGCATAAATCCCTCACGTCACGCTGCCGTCATGGGCCTGCATCTGTAAGGACGGTGAGCAGCCCCCTCACCGTCTTCAGGCCCCTGGTTATGGAGACCGATAGTCTTGGGCGAAGACACGTCTGCGGAGTTCATTTCAAGTGTGTACTTGTTGCCTTTATTAATAAAAAAAGGCAAAAAAAAAAATCACGTTTGTTGTATGGAAGTCCCCCATAAATATTTATTATTTTTCTGGTTTAGGTACTCAATTCAATCCTTTATTTTTGCAAACAAGGGTTTATATCCCTTGTGCTTCCACGGACCTCGGAAGGGGCCACCTGCGGGATCCAGCTTGCGGGAGACTAAGAATAGGTTTTTGAAAACTTTCTAGGCAACCTAAGTTCCTAGTCTATATACATATAATAAAAAGATCTAAAGTCAAAACTGTACATTAATAGTACATTATGATACAAGTTCGGTAAGTTGATAATTACAGCCGAGGCGTTATTGCTAGCCCGAGCCGCAGGCGAGGGCTACAAGAAAGCAGAGGCTGTAATTATCAAAGCGAACGTGTGTCATACGACGTTTTATAACATATTTGCGAGGAAACAAGGAAATAAATAAAACGGGGACATTCATAAATTAACAAAAAAACGTAGGTAGCAAAAATTAGCGATAATAAGGCGCGCGGAATTTTACTTGTTCACAAATTAGCGATGCGCGCATCAGCGCTTACTTTTTTTCTTACTTCTTAAGGCAAAGGCACAAAAATAGCCAGTATTACTAATAAATGAAATTAATATTGTTTGCTTTGGTTTCATATAAATGGTTGTAATTTATTAAATTAAACAATTAAATGTTTACTTTACTATATATTTTATCTCCGAAAGTTAATTTTATTCATAAAATGTTGACCACTTTTCAGACATAAAAACTTTTTGCTAAGATTTAAAAAAGGAACCGTTCGTTTTAGACGCCATCGTCCGTTTTACTTTACATTACCGGACTAGGCCGTAATGAGATACATTACGTTAGTGAAATTGGTCAAATAAGAGACCCTTTACGAGCAAATGTGTTATAAACATATTTAAAAAAATACTCGCGGGGGTTCTACACAGGATACCGAAGTCGAAAATGTAGTTAGAATTTTTTTGTCTGTTTGTCGTCTGTTTGTCTGTTAATTTTGCTTTGTCCGGAAGGATCTCCAAAAGTACTCAATATTTTTGATTAAAATTTTGCACAAATATTAACTAGGGGTAGGGTCTTCAAATAGACTTAAAATTGACTTCAAATTGACTATGTTGGTGTAAGCGCCATCTATCATTGGTTGTATTTTGTAACACAGGTCTAAGCTGACATGCGGCGTGCGTGTTACTTGTCTTATTCATATTATAATGTAAAATAAATAAACGCATTATTTTACTCACAAGATGCATTCTATTATTTTTTGCTACTTATGTTATACCTATGCTTACCTCTTCGAAGACTGGTCGAATTGATTTCATAAATTATTGACGGATTTTTTTCTTATTACCTTTTCTCGGCTCGTCTCACAATTAAAATGATGATAAAAAAAAGTAGTAAAAAATAGAACCGACTTCAAAGAAATCCTGAAAAATTAAATTTACTTGGCACAAAGATAAATGTATTTTGATTTTTCATATTTTATTCAATATCATATTGAAGTCGGCGCCAAGTAAACCCATAGGTTGAGGTAGGTATTATTAATGGCACCAACTTCAATATCATATTGAATACAATCTGATAAATCAAAATACATATTATTACTTTGTGCTATGTAAATTTTATTTTTCAGGATTTTTTTGAAGTCAGTTCTATTTATTATTAAAAATTTTTTGATCATCATTTTAAGTGACGGGTGGACCGAAAAGACTATCTATCTAGGTGTAAAGTGCTTATCAATACAAATCAATCAAGCCCAAACACAAGGTACGTGCTGTTAATCGTTAAATAATTCCCTCGACTGTCTTTCGGTTCCATCATCAGATCGACTCCTGACCTTCATTAAATTGTAGTACATTAACAGTGGGCGCACACTAGGCGTCTTGTCACGGCGACAAGCTGTGGGCGCCAAATTACATACATTTTGTTCTAAGCTCCGCACACTAGGCGACATGTCGCCGCGACTCCGAGACAAGCAAGGGGAGTCTTCGCGTCTGTCGCGCTATTGTCGCGGCGACACGGCGACAGTCGCCCAGCGACAGCTTTGGACAACGTGTTCCTTGCACAACGTCTGTCACGGCGTCAAGTCGCCCGATGCAGGCGCACACTGCACGACAAGTCGCCGAGACATGTCGCCGCGACTGTCGCCTAGTGTGCGCCCACTGTAAAGCACTTCATTAAAAAGTTACCAAACGCACTAGTTGTCCCTACAATTTTCAGTGGTTGCCCTCGATTTCTCCTGGATCCCATCATCAGATCCTGACCTGGTAAAAATGGGACTACCTCAGAAGTAAACCCTATTGAAGAAAATAAAAAAGAATTAAATCCGTCTATAATTGACGGAAATATCAGTGAACATACATAAAAACATACAGACGAATGTAGAACCTCCTCCTTTTTTGAAGTCGGTTAAAAATAAGGAAAGGTTTCTTACAACCCCATATTGAATATACCTGCTAACAGGCACTTACTTAATAAAATGTCTTATAAAGGTTTGATAAACTTATACTTCTGTTGTAATTTATTTGGTGGTACAAAAAGTGCGGCATGAAATACACGCTGCACCAACTGTCAACGTCTAATTGCACCAACTGGCAACGTCCAAACAAAGTGCTTGGGGTCAAATGAGTTCATGTCGATCGCATGCTACGGGGGTATCGCCCGCGGTGAGGTGAGGTGGTAAAAATACCTAATGCGCTCTGGCATTCGGCCCTTAACAAATATACAAACACAAACTTTACTTCTTAAAAAATTTACTTGGCACAAAGTTAGTAGATATATTCTGATTTATCAGATATCATTGAATATAATACTGAAATCAGTGCCCATTAAAACTATGTAGGCTTAGGTAGACATTATTAATGTCTCTCATAGTCATATTGGCACTGACTTCAGTATTATATTTAATGATATCTGATAAATCAGAATATACTAACTTTGAGCTAAGTAAATTTTACTTTTCAGTTTTAGTTTTGTTTGAAGTCGGTTTCTTTTTTGTTCATTTTTTTTTCACTATTTTTAGTGTAGTGTGGACTGAAAATCTATCTATCTAGGTGTAAAGTTCTCGACAGTACAAATTAATCAAACCCAAACACAAAGTAACTGCTGTATATCGTTAGGGAATTGTCTCTACTGTCTATCGTCTCCATCATCAGATCGACTCCAGGCCTTCATTAAGTTGTATTACTTTAAGGCCCTTAAAAAAAAAATTACAAACGCCTTAGATGCCCCTACAATTTTTAAAAGTTCCTTTCGATTTCTCCAGGATCCCATAATCAGATCCTGGCTTCCTTAAAATGGAACCACCTTGGAAGTATCTATTTTCGAATGAAAAAATATTTTTCAAATCGGTCTATAAACGACGGAGTTCTGCGCGAAAAAACATAAAAAAAAATTAAAAAAAACGGTTGAATTGAGTCCTCCTTGTTTGAAGTCGGTAAATAATATTAGTCACGCAGCACACGCAACGAAGTTCTCAAAAGGAATAACTCTTCCCCCGTTTTTGAAACATTTACTATTACTGCTCCGCTCCTATTCGTTGTAGCGTGATGTTATATAGCCTATGACACTCCGCAATAACGTAGCTTTCTATTGGTGAAAGAATTTTTAAAATCGGTTCAGTAGATCCCGAGATTACCTCTTACAATTTAACAAATATACAAACACACAAACTTTACCTCTTTATAATATTAGTATAGATAGTATAGATAAAATGGGACTACCTTGGGAGTATCTATTTTCTGCTCCGCTCCTATTCGTTGTAGCGTGATGTTATATAGCCTATGACACTCCGCAATAACGTAGCTTTCTATTGGTGAAAGAATTTTTAAAATCGGTTCAGTAGATCCCGAGATTACCTCTTACAATTTAACAAATATACAAACACACAAACTTTACCTCTTTATAATATTAGTATAGATAGTATAGATAAAATGGGACTACCTTGGGAGTATCTATTTTCGAATAAAAAAATATTTTTCAAATCGGTCTATGAACGACGACTTCCACTCCTTACTATTCCAACCTAAGGTTTTTCTAGATTTTGGAATATTCAAATATAGCCTTGAAGCCAACCAAAAGTTTCTTCATATTATAAATAAAGATTGGTCACAATGGCTTACCCTTTACACGGACGCATCTAAGCTATCCATAGCTGCACCAGTTGGTTCGGCAGTCTGGATCCCAAAATATAGTATAATCCTAAACTTTAAAAGCCCTCATTTCAACTCAATCTTTACTGGTGAATCCATAGCCCTCCTGGAGGCAGTCAAGTATGTTGAATCTCATAATCTTAATAGGGCTCTCGTATTGACGGACTCTTTGAGTTGCCTAAAGGACTTATTAAAGAATCCATTTAAATCTCGTAATATTTTCCCCCTCACCCTTCAGATCAAGTCGGTGTTGCACAGGTGCCACCTGTCTGGTATTGAGGTAGTTTTGGCATGGATCCCCAGTCATGTTGGCATAACAGGCAACGAAGCTGCAGACTCCAACGCAAAATTAGCTGCCACGTCGGGATGTTCTACCTATAACTTCACATACGCTAGAGATCTGCACTCCTTGGCTAGTTTCTCACTGTCTAAGACCTGGAATGACTCCTGGCAATCCTCTCGATTGATCAAGGGAAAATTTTATGGCTCCTTACAGCCCACTATACCCTCCAGACCCTGGTTTTTCAACAAAAAACAAAGTATCAATAAGACGGCTACTTCAATTGTAATTCGTTTACGCCTTGGTTTTGTCTGCACTCCTGTGTTTCTTGCCAAAATTCGCATTCGGGACCACTCTCTTTGTGAGTGTGGTCTTGCTGAGGGTTCCCTCGAACATATTTTCTTCTCCTGTCCCAGATTAGTGATCCCATTGTATGATCTCCTCCCTGATCGGATCTCCCGACCGATTAATTTGGCCTATTTGTTGACCTTAGTCAACTCTCCACTAATAAAAGTTCTCTACAAATTTATATCCATAAATAAAATAAAATTATAACCCTTTCCATTTTACTACTTTCCCCTTTTCAAAACTATACCTACTCTCTCTCTCCTCTCTCTTGTTCGTATTCCCATTTTTAGAGACCCCCTTTCCCAACCGACCACCTGAGTTATCCACCTGGTTGGTCAGTTAGGAATAAAAGTTCCTAACCACCCACCTTGTGCACCTGGTTGGTCAGTTAGGAATAAAAATTCCTAACCACCCACCAGTGACTGTATAAAATAAATAATGTCCATAATGTCTACTTTGTCAATATACCCACATGTCTATATGGCAAAACAAATGAAGATCGACAAAACAAATGAAGATCTACAAAACAAATGAAGATCGACAAAACAAATGGAGATCGACAAAACAAATGCAGATCGTCAAAACAAATGAAGATCTACAAAACAAATGAAGATCGACAAAACAAATGGAGATCGACAAAACAAATGAAAATCGACAAAACAAATGAAGATCGACAAAACAAATGCAGATCGACAAAACAAATGCAGATCGACAAAACAAATGAAAATTGACAAAACAAATGACGGTCGGATAAACAAATGCCGCCCTCCGGCACGTTAAGTCTTATTCCCGGAATGTCCAGTCGGTTCATTACGTCTATTTCCCTAAATGTCCATTTCCCTAATAGTCTATTTCCCTGAATGTCCACTTCCCCGATAGTCCACTTCCCTGAACGTTCATTCCCTGATAGTCCAATTCCCTGAACGTCCAAATCCGGTCGGATAAACAAATGACTATCGGCAAAACAAATGACGATAGAAAAAACATATGCAGATCAATAAAACAAAAGACTATAAGCAATTTGATAAGATCAAAAATACTTGCAGCCATATTTAGTAATCTAGATGCGTTTGCCATTAAAAAAAAAATAGGTGCAAGCAAATCTCGACCTTAATGACACTTCTCTAAAAATGTGCTTTTAGGCGTTTATAGACATCACTGATCACGAATATATGAAAAATAAATAAATATCATGAATGGAAAAAAGCAATTTCTTACAGGCAACCTTGGGATGGACAGAAAAAGATATTGAAGACAGATGGGTAGTTAGGTGTAGAAATATGAAGCTACAAAACAATACATACATACCAGTTGGTATGTAAATGAATATAGACGTACATCTATATATATAAAAATCAATGCCACTTTTCGTTGTAATTTTATAACTCAAGAACGGGCTCACCTATCCAAACCAAATTTTTAGGCTTTGTTAGGACTATTTAGTAGATGGTTTATGTGAAGTTTGCACAAAATCGATCGAGCGGTTCTTCATTTATCACGCATACGAAGTTGCGCGGGTCAGCTAGTACCATATATATACATATAGGCATAAATACAATACATATACAGGTACATACCAATATACATACATAATAATTATACATCCATATACATACACATACATATATACATATATACACATACATATACACATATCTACATATACACATACATGAAAACAAATTATTATGCTAAGGAACATCCTACCGGGTCAAATAGTGTTCCTTCACCAAACGCTTAAAGACAGCCAAAGACTGGGCCTTTCTAATCGTTTCAGGCAGCGCATTCCACACCCGCACAGCCTGTATGGCGAATGATTTATCGTAAAAACCAGTAGAGTGAATAGGCATAGCCAGTGTCAAATTTTCCGACGACCTCAAGGATCTTGAATGTGTGTCATTAAGGAACATGAATCGTTCTTTGAGATAAGTTGGGGAACGTGGATTGAACAGAATACTGTAAAGCATAGAAAGGATATGAGCATTCCGTCGAAGGCGAATTGGGAGCCACTCGAGCTGTTTGCGATATTCGGTTACATGATCATATTTGCGTAATCCAAATATAAATCTTATACAGAAGTTTTGAAGGCGTTCGAGTTTATCAAGTTGCTCCTCTGTGATATCGAGATAACTGACATCGGCGTAATCTAGTATAGGAAGAAGGAGAGATTGAGCAAGCGCAATTTTAGTGGTCGTTGGTAAGAAATTACGTAGTCTACGTAAGGATCCTGCGGATGCGAACAGTTTCCGGCTGACTTCCTGTAGTTGGGGAGACCAGGACAACTTATCATCAACCAAGATTCCCAGATTTTTAACAGTTGCACTAATAGGTATTGCAACACCGTTAAACATGATGTCAGGCAATTGAGTACGGTCTATACGTGACACCATAATTGGACTGCCGATAACGACTACTTGGGTTTTGGAGGGGTTCACGCTTAGTCCGTATTGCCTGCTCCACTTAAAAATCCGCCTTAAATCCGAGTTTATTATAGATATTGCTTCGGTAATTTCATCGACTGGAGCTTGCATATAGATCTGTAGATCATCTGCATAAAGGTGGTAGGATGATAATAAAGATTTAGAGATGGAATTTATAAAGATGGAGAATAGTAATGGAGATAGAACGCCACCCTGTGGTACGCCCGCAGTCGTGTCGCACCAAGAAGAAAATGATTCTTCAATGCGTACACGCTGCCGCCGTCCAAACAGGTAACTGTGAAACCAATCAATAACTGTTGGAGATATGTTAATCGAGCGCAGTATACCGAGCAGTATTTGGAAATCCACTGTATTAAAAGCGTTGCTGAAATCAAGTAAGGATAGTACAGTGATATTCCCATTTTCCATGCCCAGCCTAATATCATCAGTAATACTGATCAACGCACTAGCCGTGCTATATCCTGGACGAAAGCCTGATTGGTAAGGGTTAAGAAGAAGGTTTCTGTTTAGGAATGTACTTAATTGGATATGAACAAGCCGTTCTAGAACTTTTGAAAGGAAAGGCAATATGGAAATGGGACGGTACTCGGCAAAGGATGTAGGGTTAGGTTTTTTAGGAATGGGGACAATTTGTGCCTCTTTCCACGTCGTCGGAAATACACTGCTAGATATGGAGTGGTTAAAGACGTGGCACAAAATAGGAAGAATTTCATCCAGAATAGGCACGACCATGTTACGACTTAAGCAGTCATTACCTACCGCGTTCGAACTAAGCAATACTATGCACCTCTTAACATCACAAGCAGATAGTTGATCAAAACGAAACGGTGAGAAAGAAGGAGTTGGAAGAGATGAAAGATATTGTAAAGTATTTGCCTTGCTAGATTGATCATAACACGGCGACGAGCAGAATTAATGTTGATTTAGTGAATCAATGTCAAGGTTTTTAGGAATGTCTTGTTGTTTAGGTTTTCCAACCCCTATAGTTTTCAGAAACTTCCATACCTTTGCTGGGTCCCCGTTCTGGACCGATTTATGAATATGTTGGCGTTGTGCTTTCCTACACACCCTGCTACAGTGATTCCTCAAGGCTATGTATTTTGCATGATTTTCAGGTGTCGCCCGACGTTGGAACTTACATTTAGCTGCAGCTTTTTTAGCTATAAGGGATTTGATATCAGCTGTAAGCCACGGCGCCGGCAAGTGTCGCACCCTCACTGCACGAATTGGAGCATGTAGATCATAGAGATCTGTGAACTTGCTGGTTAGAATCTTAACTTTCTCATCCATACTGTTCGTGGCTACCAATGAATCCCAGTTTAAATTTGATGCATCGTCGCGTAGTTTATCAATATCCATGCCACCAAAATTGCGTTGCATGAGGATTTTGGGTTTAGATTTAGGAGGACGAAGGTTATAAGAGAGATATATTAAGTCATGATACGAGAATTGAACAGCTGTGCTTTGACCATGCTTACCAACTAATTCAGTGGAAGAAACAAGGATGAGATCAATGAGGGATGGAGCGCAACCAGGAAAGTGGTGAGTGACATTTAAAGGTAGGATAGACAAGTTACAGGAGTTTACAATGCTTTTGAAAGAAGAGGCGCGAGCAAGCGAGCGAGAATCAGTTTTTTGAAGACAAGTATTAAAATCGCCGAGTATAATAGTATGACTGTATAAGGGTGAGAGACGTTCTACAATATTTTCAAAAGAAGAAAAGAAATTAATTTCGGATGAAGAGGAATAATACACACCGAGTAGCACCCTTGAGTGACAAAGGTCCACCTCAATGAATATTGATTCCCCAGCATTTGAAGGCGGTGGCTGAGGAGACATTTCCAAAATGTTGAAGTTAATATGATCTCGTAAGTAGATGGCAACACCGCCACCCCTGGTACGGCGATCGTTACGGATAAGATGAAAGTGAGGTAAAGTATAAGAAATAGAAGGAAGACAGGGATTTAGCCACGTTTCCGAAACCAGAATGGCGTGGATATTCTTGCAATTAAAAGTAGTCAGCATCTCTGGGAAATGGGCGTGAATACTCTGTGCATTAAAATGGACTACATTAAAATTCTTGGGTACATCGGAAAACTGGGCCTCAATGGTTTGAGACAAAGACGGTTGACCCACAATGGTAGCATTACTATTACTGTTACTGTTACTTGCTGTAGTAAAACTATCGTTACCAGTACTCAAATTATATGCATCTAACATATTATTATACCAATTTAAAATAGATAAATATTCAATACAATAGATTATCAAATTGCTTATAGTCTTTTGTTTTATTGATCTGCATATGTTTTTTCTATCGTCATTTGTTTTGCCGATTGTCATTTGTTTTGCCGATCGTCATTTGTTTATCCGACCGTCATTTGTTTATCCGACCGTCATTTGTTTTGCCGATTTTCATTTGTTTTGTCGACTTTCAGTTGTTTATCTTACTTTCATTAATTGTTTAGTGATCTTCATTTGTTTTGCCGATCTTCATTTGTTTTGTCGATCTTCATTTGTTTTGTCGATTTTCATTTGTTTTGCTGATCTTCATTTGTTTTGTCGATCTTCATTTGTTTTGTCGATCTTCATTTGTTTTGTCGATCATCATTTGTTTTGTCGATCTTCATTTGTTTTGTCGATCATCATTTGTTTTGCCGATCTGCATTTGTTTTGTCGATCTTCATTTGTTTTGTCGATCTGCATTTGTTTTGTCGATCTTCATTTGTTTTGTCGTTCTTCATTTGTTTAGTGATCTTCATTTGTTTTGCCGATCTTCATTTGTTTTGTCGATCTTCATTTGTTTTGTCGATTTTCATTTGTTTTGCTGATCTTCATTTGTTTTGTCGATCTTCATTTGTTTTGTCGATCTTCATTTGTTTTGTCGATCATCATTTGTTTTGCCGATCTGCATTTGTTTTGTCGATCTTCATTTGTTTTGTCGATCTGCATTTGTTTTGTCGATCTTCATTTGTTTTGTCGTTCTTCATTTGTTTTGTCGATCTTCATTTGTTTTGTCGATCTTCATTTGTTTTGTCGATCTTCATTTGTTTTGTCGATTTTCATTTGTTTTGCTGATCTTCATTTGTTTTGTCGATCTTCATTTGTTTTGTTGATCTTCATTTGTTTTGTCGATCTTCATTTGTTTTGTCGATCTGCATTTGTTTTGTCGATCTTCATTTGTTTTGTCGATCTTCATTTGTTTTGTCGATCTTCATTTGTTTTGCTGATCTTCATTTGTTTTGTCGATCTTCATTTGTTTTGTCGATCTTCATTTGTTTTGTCGATCTTCATTTGTTTTGTCGATCTTCATTTGTTTTGTCGATCTGCATTTGTTTTGTCGATCTTCATTTGTTTTGTCGATCTTCATTTGTTTTGTCGATCTTCATTTGTTTTGTCGATCTTCATTTGTTTTGTCGATCTTCATTTGTTTTGTCGATCTTCATTTGTTTTGCCATATAGACATGTGGGTATATTGATAAAGTAGACATTATGGACATTATTTATTTTATACAGTCACAGGTGGGTGGTTAGGAATTTTTATTCCTAACTGACCAACCAGGTGCACAAGGTGGGTGGTTAGGAACTTTTATTCCTAACTGACCAACCAGGTGGATAACTCAGGTGGTCGGTTGGGAATAGGGGTTTTTAGCCCGAGATACGCAGATTTCTTATTCTTATTAATTCTAACACTGTAGCATGTCGTCCTTTTTCAAAACATAAAATCGAAAAATTGTCTATGAGACCGAACTATTGTGTCATACTTGTCAAATCCACAAACTAGTAAATCTATTTTCCACCTTGACGTTGGCAGAATCGTTGGTAAACGACGGGGCCATTCATTCAAGAAAAGAAGAAGATGTGAATTCAACATTGTAAATGGATGTAAATACGTAATAATAACAACCGCAAGATATGAATATCATATCCCCGTGTCATCGTAATTGTCCCATAACGGATGAAATCCTCCCCCTTATGAGATAAAATGAAAATACTAAACTACAACCTATGGATAATGTGTTAGTGAGTATTGCAGAGTGTTACAATACTGTTTCTCGCAATCGTTTAAAAAAAAGCGTTGCACAGTGGTAAATGGAGTCTTTGCTAAAAGGTGAGAGTATCGTAGCGGACCGCTACAATAGTTAGCTAGGTTTTCATTCTATGGAACAATATTTAACTTTCGTATAATTTTTATAACTTACGAATCACAATATGAGCAGTTTAATGTAAATATTACACGTTGGTGTGGATTTATAATGGTTAACAGCGCTCGTACGCCGAAACTATTGATTTTAGGAAAGAAAAGGTTATAACATAAATTGTAGGAAATTTTCTCTACTTTTATTTTGTGTGATATTATGTTTTTCCTGTAAAATGCGTCGGAAAGGAGTTATTTATATCGATTTCTTTTATTAATTACATAATAATTAAAACGATGCATACGAAAATACATGTTAATTTGCAATCTAACATGGCCGCCGCCGCGCCGTTTTTACAAAATTTCATGATGGGTATCGTTTTATGGGTTTTTAAGTATGCTGACTACGAATATAATGATAAATTTGTAATCCGACATGGCCACTTCACCGTTACTACAAAATTTTACCGTGGCCATATTGGGTTGCCAAATTATTATGTAATTCGTACTCAGAATACTCAAACCCCTTAAACGATACCCATCGAGAAATTTTGTAAATACGGCGCGGCGGCCATATTGGATTGCAAAATTATCATGTAATTCCCACTCAGCATATAAAATAACACGTCCGTGAAGTTAGCATCTCAAATGTTGGCATCTCACAAATAAAGTCAATATATAGTGGCATCCAGCATAGTTCTACAGTTCTAGACCGGTTTCAAAAATAGTTCAGTCTATTAAATCATTAAAATCGAGATTTTAAAAAATGAGATGCTAACTTCACAAACTCATCATAGCATCTCATAGTATTAAGCGAGACTGAGTAAAAAAAAGTTTATATTTGGTGAGTTCTATATCATAGGCATGTACCGTCAATAGTTCTGGCGTCTACCACCTTACAAAAATTTTTTATTGACATTTTTCTTTCAATCTTTACATAAAAAGACAAATTTCACCATACTATAGTGAGATGCTACTCTTTTTTTTAAAGTTCTGACTCAGAAGAAAAATAAAGATGATACAAAATACTTCTATCTACCCATTGCAAAAGAGTTTCGATGTCTACCACCTTCAGTTTTTTTTTCAGGATTTTTTTCGTAAAAATTTGCTTAAAAAGTGACATGCTCCCATACTATAGTGAGATGCTAGCCTTTTCTTATTGAGTTCTGACTCAGATAACGTGTATAGATAATAAAAAACACTTCTACCTACACATTGCGAAAGAGTTTCGGTGTTAACCACCTTCAGTTTTTTTTTCAGGATTTTTTTCGTAAACATTTGCTTAAAAAGTGACATGCTCCCATACTATGGTGAGATGCTAGCCTGTTTTTTAGAGTTCTGACTCAGATAACGTGTATAGATAATAAAAAACACTTCTACCTACACAATGCAAAGGAGTTCTGGTGTCTACCATTTTCAGTTTTTTTTTCAGGATTTTTTTCGTAAACATTTGCTTAAAAAGTGACATGCTCCCATACTATGGTGAGATGCTAGCCTTTTGTTGGTAGTTCTGTCTCAGAAGAAGTGTTTAAATGGTAGAAAACACATTTACCTACACAATGCAAAGGAGTTCTGGTGTCTACCACCTTCAGTTTTTTTTAGGATTTTTTCGTAAACATTTGCTTAAAAAGTGACATGCTCCCATACTATGGTGAGATGCTTACCTTTTTTGAGAGTTCTGGCAAAGAAGAAGTGTTTCAATGGTAGAAAACACGTTTGCCTACACATTGCATAAGAGTTCCGGTGTCTACCATTTTCAGTTTTTTTTTCAGGATTTTTTTCGTAAACATTTGCTTAAAAAGTGACATGCTCCCATACCATGGTGAGATGCTAGCCTTTTGTTGGTAGTTCTGTCTCAGAAGAAGTGTTTAAATGGTAGAAAACACATTTACCTACACAATGCAAAGGAGTTCTGGTGTCTACCACCTTCAGTTTTTTTTAGGATTTTTTCGTAAACATTTGCTTAAAAAGTGACATGCTCCCATACTATGGTGAGATGCTTACCTTTTTTGAGAGTTCTGGCAAAGAAGAAGTGTTTCAATGGTAGAAAACACGTTTGCCTACACATTGCAAAAGAGTTCCGGTGTCTACCATTTTCAGTTTTTTTTTCAAGATTTTTTCGTAAACATTTGTTTAAAAAGTGACATGCTCCCATACTATGGTGAGATGCTAGCCTTTTTTTGAGAGTTCTGGCAAAGAAGAAGTGTTTAAATGGTAGAAAACACGTTTGCCTACACATTGCAAAAGAGTTCCGGTGTCTACCATTTTGAGTTTTTTTTTCAGGATTTTTTTCGTAAACATTTGATTAAAAAGTGACATGCTCCCATACTATGGTGAGATGCTGGCCTTTTTTTGAGAGTTCTGACTTAAAAGAAGTGATTAAATGGTAGAAAACACGTTTGTCTACACACTGCAAAAGAGTTCCGGTGTCTACCATTTTGAGTTTTTTTTTCAGGATTTTTTTCGTAAACATTTGCTTAAAAAGTGACATAATGCTCCCATACTATGGTGAGATGCTAGCCTTAGTTTGAGAGTTCTGACTCAGAAGAAGTGTTTAAATGGTAGAAAACACGTTTGCCTACACATTGCAAAAGAGTTCCGGTGTCTACCATATTGAGTTTTTTTTCAGGATTTTTATCGTAAACATTTGCTTAAAAAGTGACATGCTCTCATACTATGGTGAGATGCTAGCCTTTTGTTGGTAGTTCTGTCTCAGAAGAAGTGTTTATATGGTAGAAAACACTTTTACCTACACAATGCAATGAAGTTCCGGTGTCTACCTCCTTTTTTTTACTTTTTCAGGATGTTTTTCGTAGACATTTGCTTAAAAAGGGACATGCTCCCATACTATGGTGAGATGCTAGCCTTTTGTTGGTAGTTCTGTCTCAGAAGAAGAGTTTAAATGGTAGAAAACAATTTTACCTACACAATGCAAAAGAGTTCCGGTGTCTACCACCTTCGGTTTTTTTTTCTGAGCCAGAACTCTCAAAAAAAGGCTAGCATGTCACCATAGTATGGGAGCATTATGTCACTTTTTAAGCAAATGTTTACGAAAAAAATCCTGAAAAAAATCTCAAAATGGTAGACACCGGAACTTTTTTGCAATGTGTAGGCAAACGTGTTTTCTACCATTTTCACACTTCTTCTAAGTCAGAACTCTCAAAAAAAGGCCAGCATCTCACCATAGTATGGGAGCATGTCACTTTTTAATCAAATGTTTACGAAAAATATCCTGAAAAAAAAACTCAAAATGGTAGACACCGGAACTCCTTTGCATTGTGTAGGCAGAAGTGTTTTCTACTATTTAATAATATAATATAATATAATAATAATCATTTTTATTCAGGTATGAACACCCACACACAAAAAATAATTACAATGCATATTAAGACACACGAAATATAAATTGCACTAATACAAACAATGATTATAAAAATAAAATCAGACACAATTGCATGAATAAAAAATAAAAAAATAAATATCAATTACATTTATAAAATCAAATAAACTTGAAATAAATTAAAATGAAATAAGATAAAATAACATATAATTTTAACAAGTCAAATAAAATTGAATAATAATATCAAAATAAATTACCTAATTGAAAACAAATAAAATAAAATTAATTGTAATTAAATAAAGTCAAAAATAAAATAAAAATTTTAAATATAATAAACTATGTCAAACTAAATTAAATATTATGGATTCAGATTAGATAAATAAGATAAAATTACAAAAACACCAAAGAAAAGAAGACCGCCGCAACATAGAGGACCAATCACTTCTCCACCACTCCATGAGAAATGGCAGAGCAATGAGTCATGTACCTGCAATCCAGCCGATCAGAGATCATGCTCAGGATGCTGTTGGCGCTGCCACGCACTCGGCGCACCAGAGATGCGCATCTTTTGCGCATCGTAGCGTAAAAGCAGTCAGTGCGATGTGCAGCAAACATCCCTGATGCGCTACAGAAACGCCGCAACCCCATCAGCACCCTGAATGCATTATTGTACTGAACACGGAGGGCACTGTAAGATTTTTGGGTATAATCGGCCCACAGACTGCACGTGTAAAATGATGTACAGTACGATTTAAACAGTGTAATTTTGACTTCTGTCGAGCAACGTGCAAACCTGCGGGCTATCATGTTCGCCCTCACTGCCAGCGCCCTCCGTTCCCTCTCTATGTCATCATTATCTCTGAGGTCAGAGGTCAGAACATGTCCCAAGTACTTAAATTTGGATACCCTACGCAAAGTGGTACCATTGAGCTTTATGTTCGGAAACGCACTGACTGTACTGCTGCCTCTGGCCTCAAAGACCATGACCTCACTTTTGATTGGATTGTATATCAATCCGTGCTGTTCAGCATACGCTTCACAAATGGAAAGCAGCTTCTTAATTCCACATATTGATGCACTCAGCAGCACCATGTCATCCGCATAACTAATGTTGTTTACACTAATTCCGTCTACGTGACAACCGAGACGCGTGCTACTAAGTGCCACAATCAGGTCATTCATGTACAGGTTAAATAAGGTCGGCGAGGTCAAACCCCCCTGCCTCACCCCGCACTCCAACCTGTACGGTTGTGACATGGCTCCCGACCATCGAACGCTGTTGACCTGGTTTCCATACCAGTATTTAAAAATGTTGATAAGTTCTTCTGGTAGGCCAGTACTTTCCAACTTTTTCCAGAGAGTGTCATAGGAAACCAGGTCAAAAGCCCTGGAGTAGTCGAGGAAGCAAGCATGGACTGCAGTTTGACGTGTCGTATAGTATCTGACCGCATGCTTTACACTCAGTACTGCACTTTCCGTAGATAGTCCGGCTCGGAAACCAAACTGATTATCATGAAATTTAAGGTGTTGGGTCAAATGTGAGTTCAGCATGCCATCAAACACCTTCGACACAACTGTAGCTAGAGAGATGGGTCTGTAGTTGTTTTTACTTGCTAAATCAGCGGTCTTATTCTTAACGATTGGTATTACGACAGTTCTTATCATTTCCTCAGGCAAATACGAGTGACTCAAGCAAAGGTTAAACAACATGGCCAATAATTTCGGTAAATGGGGCCCTGCATGCTGCAAGTGCTCAATACTCAAGCCATCAAATCCGGGAGATTTACCTCTGGTCATGGATTTGACTACCAACCTCACCTCCTCAGCTGTACAATTAAACGTTGTCTCATCACCAGTACGAACACTAATTGCAGACTGCGAAGGTCCCAATGGCGACTTAACCGTAAAATGCTCTCGAAAGAGGTCAGCTATCTCTCCCTCATTGCTCACGCCATCGACACACACGGGAATGCGCGGTTTAGTATTTAACTTGTTCGTAGCTTTCCAAAAGGACCGAAAATCGTTTTTGGTATGATGAGAGGCTAGAATATCCATCTTCAGCTGTTCTTGATGATTTTGACACCACTTTAAACGGCCTTTAAAGATTTTTCTCGCCTCCCTCATGTCATTATAAATTGCACCGAACTTTGGTTTGCCATGCCAACACCACTGATAAAATTTCTCTTTAGCCTTCCCGTGTGCCTCGCTAACATGCAAGTTCCACCCTATAACAGGTTTCGCTTTCTTATGTCTATTACTACATTTACTAGACAGTGCTGCCTCCCTTAATGATTTTATTATACTATTGTACAATCCGTCAATGACATCTCTATGCTTCAAAATACCACACATGTGGCCCGCACACACCTTAACTTCATCTGGACATTCAAGACGTTCCAATAGCTTTTGACATTCACTACTGTATTGGTGAATTTGGTCTAAACTTCTGTCTCCCCATATAATATCACTAACAGTTGTTTTACATTCGACTATTTTAGGTAAACCTACGTCCAACAGGCATTCTACTATTAGGGGGAAGTGGTCCGACCACATTACGTTGTACCCGACGTACACTCGGTGCACTGACGGCTCAGCCGCTCCAGAAACCAAACAGTGATCAAGCCATCTTTGTGAGCCATTAGCCTCGCTCACAAAAGTGACAGTGTCGCGCCCCAACATTTTACTGTCAATACATGTCCACTCCTGTTCTTGACAAAATACAGATAGCTCATGATAAAATTGTTCTGTTGGGTGTGCATTAAAGTCACCCAATATATAAACAAGTTCACAGTTACAACTATCTATGATAGCGCTTACCGAACCGAGGATGTCCGTAAACTCCACAAGATTCACAGGTATGTCGACAGGCATGTATACATTTACCACTAGCATAGATCGTTCAGGTAACACTATACGTATGGCACTTATACGCGGATTATTACACTGCACCACAGTTACGTTAGAAAACACTCGCTGCCGCCAGAGTATACCGACACCACCATAAGGACGTCCTCGCAACATGCCCGAAGTCGTGTCGACCGCCGAAGTCCCCGTGCAGCAAAACTCGTCGTCAATAATGCTCAAGTACGAGAGGTCACTGGGTATCAGCCATGTTTCCTGAAGAGCAATTATGTCACACGATTTACACAGCTCACGTATCCCATCGACAGAGCGCTTGACACCCTTACAATTGAAGGTAGCAAATTTGTAAAGTTTACTAGTCATTTGATATATTACAATGGCCGTCACCAGAAACTTTTACTGTCTCTGTCGATTTTTTTCTTGTAATGTACAAAACGCCGGAATATAATGCCTTTCGGCCATAATTTCTCATCCAAAAACATATCTACTTTCGAAGCGGACACATAGAACTTATAAGCGTCATGGTCTCTTTGTTTTTTCATTATAATTTTCTCTAAATTAATATATTCATTCGTTTTACTGTAAATGTATTTACAAATATTTTCTTGTGACGTTCCTTTATGTACGTTTGTAAAGAAAATGGGTATTTTTCTGTCGGCCGCCCTAAAATTGTACTCGGCTTCGACCACACGGTTTCCCATTCTTCCCTTTATGCGGTTATTCTTGGATGTTTTCCGTTTTTGAACTAACGTCCATTCTTGATCGCAGACATCCTTCTGTAATAGAACATTCGCAAACGTAGGATGGTTAGAGACAATCAGTTGTTCACAGGCACCGTTATCTGTTGCCGGCGTAGCGACTGGCGGCAGTGACTCATCACGAGTCTCAATCGCGCGCTCGATGTTACACTGCCCTGCGCTCTGCACACACCTGTCACCATCCAAACAGCTGCGATCAGCAGACACTGTTGTGTTTCTCTGCCTACCCACATTTTCCACTATGAATTCATTCGTAATAATGCTTCGATATTCTAAATCAGCATTTGGTGATGATTCACAATTTGAATGGTTTTTTTGTTCACACAAGGAGGCGTTTTCGAAATGTGCTAAACCCATAGGTCCGCTATCCCGCTCCTGGTGGATACCTCCCATCACAACATTTGCATTGCCAACAGAAAATTTTGGGACTCTCATATTATGCAACTGGTTCTTTACTTCATCCTCTAATTGATGGATTGTGACATATGAAGATTTAATGTTTTTGATATCAGACTGCACTAACAAAAGGTCCTTCAGAAGCTTAGACACATCCAGGTGATCGAAGGTGATCGGAGGCAATTTTTCCAGATCTCGGGCCACAAATACTGGCATCACATCACTATCGACACTCTTAAACAAACTGATGATATCAATCAGATCGCGATTTTCTTTGCCTTGACCTTTTCGCACTTTTTTCCGGTACTCGGTAGGCAAAGATTCAAATAGCAACGACTTTGCCACTACAATTTGATCACTATTGAACGACGATAAGCAAATTTTAATCAAACTATCTTCCGTTATAATTGAGATTTTATTTTGGACATAAGCTAAAAGTTCACTTATCACGATATTACAACTAGCGCATTTTACTGTTGTTGACATTTTTACGAATTATTATCGCGTAACCGGTAACACGCACGACAGCAACCGATGCGCGCGCGCGACGTTTTAAATACTTCTTCTGAGTCAGACCTCTAAAAAACAGGCTAGCATCTCACTATAGTACGGGAGCATGTCACTTTTTAAGCAAATGTTTACAAAAAAATCCTGGAAAAAAAAACTGAAGGCAGTAGACACCAGAACTCCTTTGTAATGTGTTGGTAGAAGTGTTTTCTACCATTTAAACACTTCTTCTGAGTCAGAACTCTCAAAAACAGGCTAGCATCTCACCATAGTATGGGAGCATGTCACTTTTTAATCAAATGTTTACGAAAAAAATCCTGAAAAATAACTGAAGGTGGTAGACACCAGAACTCCTTTGCATTGTGTAGGTAGAAGTGTTTTCTACCATGAAAACTCTTTTACTGAGTCAGAACTCTCAAAAAAAGGCCAGCATCTCACCATAGTATGGGAACATGTCACTTTATAAGCAAATGTTTACGAAAAAAATTCTGAAAGAAAACTGGAGGTGGTAGACACCAGAACTCCTTTGCATTGTGTAGGTAGAAGTGTTTTCTACTATTTAAACACTTTTTCTGAGTCAGAACTCTAAAAAACAGGCTAGCATCTCACCATAGTATGGGAGCATGTCACTTTTTAAGCAAATGTTTACGAAAAAAATCCTGAAAAAAAAAACTGAAGGTGGTAGACACCGGAACTCTTTCGCAATGTGTAGGTAGAAGTGTTTTTTATTATCTATACACGTTATCTGAGTCAGAACTCAATAAGAAAAGGCTAGCATCTCACTATAGTATGGGAGCATGTCACTTTTTAAGCAAATTTTTACGAAATAAATCCTGAAAAAAAAACTGAAGGTGGTAGACACCGGAACTCTTTTGCAATGGGTAGGTAGAAGTATTTTGTATCATCTTTATTTTTCTTCTGAGTCAGAACTTTAAAAAAAAGGGTAGCATCTCACTATAGTATGGTGAAATTTGTCTTTTTATGTAAAGATTGAAAGAAAAATGTCAATAAATTTTTTTTGTAAGGTGGTAGACGCCAGAACTATTGATGGTACATGCCTATGATATAGAACTCACCAATTATAAACTTATTTTTACTCAGTCTCGCTTAATACTATGAGATGCTATGATGAGTTTGTGAAGTTAGCATCTCAATTTTTAAAATCTCGATTTTAATGATTTAATCGACTGAACTATTTTTCAAACCTGTCTAGAACTGTAGAACTATGCTGGATGCCACTATATATTGACTTTATTTGTGAGATGCCAACATTTGAGATGCTAACTTCACGGACGTTAAAATAACGGAGTATTCCCGTTCGTCCCCTTGACTTCGTCCCCCTAGGGGGACGAACGGGAATTCGTTATTTTATTTTCCCGATGGTCCCCTTAATTTTTTTGGGGGGACGAACGGGAATATTTTTTTCTTTCTTCTTTTAGTTATATTAGCTCCCAACAAATAATATAAGACAGGTGCGTTGGCAAAAAAAACAAATTTGAAATTCTATTTTTTCTATTCACAAATGAAGATCGTCAGAACAAATGAAGATCGTCAAAACAAATGAAAATCGTCAGAACAAATGAAGATCGTCAAAACAAATGAAGATCGACAAAACAAATGACGGTCGGATAAACAAATTTGAAATAAAAATCACTCATTTATTAAGGAATATAGAAATAATAATATAAGACAAATAATAATAATAAAAAAACAAATAATATAAGACAGGTGCGTTGGCAAAAAAAACAAATTAGAAATTCTATTTTTTTTATTTACAAATGATCAACAAAACAAACGAAGATCGTCAGAACAAATGAAGATCGTCAAAACAAATGAAGATCGACAAAACAAATGACGGTCGGATAAACAAATTTGAAATAAAAATCAGTCATTTATTAAGGAATATAGATCATAGTAAAAATTTCAGAATCAACTCAACAAACAAGCAAACGACAGAATTCTAGAATAGTCCTAATTCTTACAAAATCACATTTATCCAACCATCGAGCACTTTACTTATTTATATATATAAAAAAATGTTGTGTGCGTTTAAGTACCTATTAAAAACTCAAAATTTACCGAATCGACTGAGCTCAAAATTGGACACGATTTACAATGGGATTCAGAGATGGTTTTAGGCTACTTTCTACACTTTTATCATAACAGCAATAAGAATAAAACAGCTTTAAAAAGTGATTTTACCTATAGATAGCGCTGGTCGTTTGTTTTTTCCAGCTTCAGATCAAAATATTATAAACAACCTATTTAGAAGGTACCTACCAGATTGCTGTTTTTAAGAGACGTTTGATTGCGGCCTTCTTGCATTCAGGATAATAAAAGAGAGTACTTACCTAATAAAGAGGTCAGTTATGTTTTGCATGTTATTTTTGAAGTTAGAGTTTTGGCGCGTTAGGGAAATATTATTAGACTGATTTTTTACTAACTTTTAACTTTGAAAATCAAAGAAGTATCATCTGCAAACAAAACAATCCTGTTGTTGTCCCCCACGTAAAAGGGTAGGTCATTAAAATATATAAGGAATAAAAATGGTCCGAGTATTGAACCCTGTGGGACGCCCATAGTAACTACAGAGCCCTCTGAGCGTGTACCATTAACATCAACCCTCTGAATTCTATTGTTCAAATATGAAGTCAGAAGATCGAGAGCCTTGTTTCTTATGCCATAATGGTGTAATTTCCTGATTTGGGGGCACGGCAGTGCCCCCAAGCCAAGTCGAGCGCCAAGCAAACACTGCCGTACCATCCTTTACAGGAACCATTTCGCCGCATTTTCAGGCCCCTAGTAGAGAACCTCTGGATAAGACCAGAACGCAGAAATTTTCGTCATCTACTAAGCTATAATCACATACTTAAAATCCAAAATTTCAAGTCTGTAGGTCATTTACCTCCGGAGTTAAGCGAAAGCAAAGTTTCGCATTTATGACACTCATTCACTCATGATCATCAAAATAGAACTAGTACTTCCCATAAACTCAGAGAGCTGAAATTTGGTACAGAGTTAGGGTTTAATCACCACATAAAGGGAAAACTATAAAAACTAGGATAATGGAAGATACCTGGTGACCCTGATTAGAAAACACAAGAGCCCAACCAAACTATTAAAGATCGACATACCGCCTTTACAAATAATATTCAACTTGGTGGGCCGCTTTATTTGAAGTCGAAAATCGAAGGTCTGAAGTATCTAATGAAGAACCTTCAGCTGGTCTCAGGTGTATTAGAGATATGGTAATGCCCCCTTCTACTATTGGGACATAAAAAATCGACATCTGACACATCTTTTAATTTAATCTAGCCTATAGCATCCCACTGCTGGGCGAATGCCTCCCCTTCTGCTTTTAATCACTACATATTATAAAACTAAGTCCCCAGCCGCGTCTGTCCGTCTGTCTGTCTGTTTGTTCACGATAAACTTAAAAACTACTGCATGGAGTTTCAGGCTGAGATCACCAATCTAGAGAGTGGTTCTCGAGGAAGGTTTTCGTATTTAATTTGTTGAGTTTTTGTTGACATTGACTAAAATATTACGACATTAGTTGGAGAGATCAGAAAAAAATAAGGCGTCTGGGAGCTTTTAACGAAAACGCTGCCTAAACCCTTCGAGGTATTACAAAATAATGTACCATGGAATTGTGTGTCTTATATAGGCCTACAGAAAAGTCCGCGGCAGCATATGTTTATCTCTTAAGGATAACATACAATAACCATGTTCATTCTTTAAAAATTTAGCAATTATAAAGTGGTAATTGGAATGCTATTTACACCAAGAAAGTGTTAACCCATCTCAATTTAAATACATTAGTGGGCATGAAAATATAATGAAAATTATTTGTTCCCTTTACAACATGTAAATTAAATGAATACCTTAGGAGATATAGCAAATCAAAATAATGCGCAACGAAATTAATTTAGTGTCGCCATGATTGAACTGGGTCATACATTATACGGGTCACATACTAACTTATTCCATGTATCAATGTAGTAGACGTAACGTGTATAAAATGACATCAATCAAATGTCATCAATATTCAGAAAAAGAAATTAAACTTAGAGTTCACAAACTCTTTTGAAAATACATACTGTACCTACCTTAGAGGATCGTTATGAAAATAACATGATAGTAAACAACCACCACTATGCAATACGCTTCTCCAGCGTGTAGCTGTGTTTTTCTGTGATAACCACTATGAGAGGTACCTTTGTTCGGGCCATCCATAGAAAATAGATGGCATAATGCTGAATACCGCAAAGAACAAGCGGCGTGGCATAGAATGGGGACTATCCTGATATCCTGAAGGATTTAGATGACACCGATGACCTGTGCTTGCTGAGGCACTCACACGCCACAAATTAGAGATAGTATAGATGGAAACCTACATACTAAATTCGCTGAGGCTACGCACACATAGAGAACTCATTCACAGACACGAGGTCAGGCGATCTCAACCGAATTTTCGATAGGTACTGATTTGTGCGCGAGTGTGTGTAGCAGAGGGTAGGTGTGACAAAATGTACATACATGAGTTTTCCATCTGTACTATCTCCAATTTGGACACACGCCGTTATGCATGTCTACAGGACAACGTGCAAAATGAGACAGCGAATGGAAGGACTGAAAATAAAATCGACAGACGCAGGAGATGATGTGTGGGGAGAAGAGTCTGTTTCGCTGCGCATTGGCACAGATGTCGAGCGCGTTCACTAATTCACGTAACTCGGGAGTGTCGTGTCGGAAACTGATGGGTTAGAAGAGTACATCATTTCGAGGCTCGCCAAGGCAAGAGCACAAGAGCAAACTTCACACAGCTGCGCCCCGTATAGCAGTTGCGAAAATTGACTCGAAAAGTGAAACCCAAAACAAAGTCAACGTTAAAACTGTACTACTATACGGATGCAAGACATGGAAGGTCAATAAAGACATTTCGCACCAGCTACAAGTTCCAAGTTGACCTCTAACGGATCTTCAGTATTATACGGGCCCGTTAAAATCACGAACGTAAGCCTATTGGAACGCTGCAGTGAGACCCCTATCCACTAACAGATCAAACGTCGGAAGTTTAGCTGGATTAGACACACGCTGCAAAGGGACCATGATCAAATACCAAGGCAAGCCTTACTGAAACTACTGAAAGAGCGGAGCAGCAATGTGAAATGTTTTGAAAACGGGGAAAATTTAATCGATATAAAAGTATCCGTTGCGCCTCTGCGTAAATGGTTAAAGTTACATAAAAATAATGTATTACAAAATTGAAAAGTTAAAAAGTACTTAAACAAAAAACCTATTTTAGTTCTATTCATTTCGTTCGATCACAGTTACCTTTTTATTAACATGAGGAAAATCCTACATGTATGCTATGCCGGACTCATACCGACTAAAAACACACGCATCCTGCTTAACAACCTACCGTTGGGAGCCCCGGGTAAGCGGAGCTATGGCTACCACTGCGGCCTCACCTATACCTCACCAATATGCGGGAGCTATCCTGCGTCTTTGGGAGGTTTTCGATCACAGTAACGTTAATTATTTCTAAAATAATGAATAGTAGCGACGCGACGGAAGTAAACGCGACGGGAACAAATGACGTGTGAAACATGATATCAAAATAACAATAGCACACCGCGCTCTTTCTCTCTCTCTCTCTCTTTCTCTCTTATAAGACGCAAACGAAGTTGCACGGGTCAGCTAGTACAAATATAAATAAAATTAAAGGAAAACTCTGGATAAGACTAGACTGGCTTTTATACTTACTTATACTTACAAGTTTACAAGAAGAAATAGTCGAATGATTATCTTTATTCTACTCGAAAATTACACAAATTAAATAAACAAATTACACTAAAATATTAATTTCGCTCAAAATTTGGTCAAAATATAACGGCATGAACGCGAATGGGCAATACGAAAAACTATTGTACAAGAATCAGAACCGGAAAAAAAGAAAAGAAAGATCTGTAATAATAAAAAAAACTACTCCTAAAAAGAAAAAAACTGCGTCTAATAAGAAAATCTAATAAAATAAATCAATATGCCCACGTTTCTACAAAAAGAAGTGAAATCCCACCAAAAACATTCTGTTTCGGCGAACGGTCGGCTATCGGGAGAGTTCGTCACTCGGCTGGCTATTCCCCCCCCCCCCCCGCACCCGCCCCGCGCTGCCTCGCCAGGCGGGCGGCCACTCATCGACCGTTCAGTCAAATCTCGGACGCGGTTCGGAACTATTGTGCGCGATACATGTGTGTGTCAGTGCCTCGGTCGACACGGCAACTCGAAAACAACCTCAAGGGAATATCAAGGCCTCGGAGCAACCTCAGGAAGACCGGGAATCAGGGTAAGTGGCGAATCATTCTTGGTGGCGGTCCGATTTTCGAACTTCCTGTGTCGTCTTATGTGCCTGCAGGAACTACCAGAAAGACAGTCCACTAACTACACTGAGTTATCGAACATATTTATGGTCCTTCGGTCGGATACAATTCAAACTAAAGTCGTTAAGTTTGTTTGTCATTTGCGGTTCGGTTATTGTATTATATTGTGCGGTATGCGATATTTGTGAAATTATCCTCAGTTATTAGAACAATTTAATTGATTTATTGTTGGGTTCCGTTACATATATTTTTTTTTTCTCTTACCCGGGGGTGGGTGCATCACGATTTGGAGTCTTAACGATTTAAAATGGCTAAGGTATCATCAACTAAATTTAAAATTCAAGTCGAATGGCTTAGAAGCACGTTAGAAATGATCGCGGGAAAAACTCAAACCAATGCAGTTATTTCGGCGAGATTACGTAAACTCGATGAACGATACGCACTTTTGTCGGAACAGTATGAGTTATTGCTGGATAATACGGTAGATCCGGAAATGATTAAAATCTATACGGCTGATTATAATGAGGCGGAGTTGGCTTATAATCAACTGGAAGCGGTCTCGTCGGCTTACCCGGGTTTGGACGGGGTTCATAGACCGTCCGAGAGTTCAAATACGGCAAGACTTCCCAGAATCGATTTATGCAAATTTGATGGTGACGTTTTTCAGTGGACAAGTTTTATAAGCCTATTCAGTTCGTTAGTACTAACACGGAAAGATATATCAAAGACGGAAAAATTTCATTACTTAGTTTCTCATGTGTTAAATGAACCGCATACCTTAATACGGCATTTACCTATGGTAGACGAATCCCTAGACATAGGCTTAGAAATTCTTAAGGGTAGATATGAAAATATCAGAATGCTAGCAGATAGTCACATTTCTAGAATCCTACAGCTACCTACATTAAATAAACCCTATGATCTGCGTTCTAAAATTCTAAACCCACTGTTGGAGTCCACTCGCGCCTTGAATAATTTAGGCCTTCCTATAGATCAATGGTCTTATATTTTATTATTCATTAGCTTAAATAAAATTCCGTTAGACGTTAAAACTCGGTTTGAACAGAAGTACGGCGGAAATATAATCACCCTACCCACATTCAATCAACTTGTGGAGTTTTTGCAAAATGAATGTCGGCTTATAGACTCGACAACAGCTGACGGCGCGACCTTGAAGGACAATCGTACCCGCCGCACCATACACATTATCGGAAACGAAAGTGAATCTTACAGGAATGAACGAATAATCGCTAGGCGCTGTTTATACTGTGAAATAAGCGGTCACATGATTTCGGAGTGTTTTAAATTTAAAAAATTAACCGCGGGTCAGCGTAAAGACTGGGTGCGAGCTGAAAACGTATGCTTTAAATGTTTTGGTAAGCATTCGGCATCTACGTGCGATAAAAGGACAGCATGTAAACGCTGTGGCCATCGGGGTCACAACGACTTAATATGCATGCACAACTATACTGCGTCTCGCGCTAGCTCGCCTTCGGAGGGACCTGGCTACCGCAGCCACCGTCCGCGTCGTCGCACGCGCACGGCCTCTCCTCGCGAAAGAAGAGAGGTACCGTCGCGCTCATCAGCTGAGCGTGTAGTTCAGGTCAGCTCGCGCAACGGCTATCAGGCATGCGAACGGCGGGAATCGCACGAATCGCGCGGTCAGTCACGTAATAATTCTCAAAAGCAATATTCAGCATAGCAATTAAGGTTACATGATGACTCATCTTCAACGTCTTTGCATCGAAACCCGTATAATGTTGTTCTACCCACGGCTATTATTGAAATTAAGAATAAAAATGGTGAATTCGTTAAAGCACGGGCTCTCTTAGATTTAGGGGCTCAAATGTCGGTAATAAAGGGGGATTTGGTATCTACCCTCGGATTGAAACGGTCTTATAGTAATGTACAAATCACGGGTATCGGTGGCATTCAAGCCAATACATATCAACACGTTGTTGTTATATATTTCAAACCAGAACATTCAGAACACCCAGTACTAGCGGTAACGGCGGCAGTTTTAAGAAGGCTTACGTCTTATTCGGTTAACAGAACAAATTTGGTTTTTAAAGAGTTGAAACTCGCAGATAACGGCTCATTGAATTCTTCAGAGATAGACGTAATCTTTGGATGTGATATACTCGGTCAAATCTTAAATGGGGAAAAGATTACTTTGTGTCAGGGTGGGCCCTACGCGTTGGGCACGGTATTTAATTTCGCGGTATTCGGACCAGTTTCGCCGGAGACGCGGGAGCTGGCCGAATCGTCGGTTAACCAGTTGACACTCAAGGAAACGGTGGAAAGGTTTTGGCGATCTGAGGAACCCCCTCTTAATAAAATTAAAAGTCCCGAGGACTTGGAATGCGAACAATTATTTGTTTCAACGGTATCGCGAGGCCCGGACGGTAAATATATCTCGCGCTTACCTCTTATCTCGGCAGGTGATAGACGTCTATTAGGAGACTCACGCCAGCCCGCTTATAAGCAATTTATGTCGCTTGAGAGGCGGATGCAACGGAATCCGGAATTTCGGGAGAAATACATTGAATTTATTAATGAATATATTAGGCTGGGACACATGAGTGTATCGCAATTTGATATTAATTCGGGGCAAGAACATTACTTTCTCCCACATCACGGAGTATTTAAAAAATCGGGCGATGTGAATAAAATTCGCGTTGTATTCAATGGCAGTCAGAAAACAAGTTCGGGAGTGTCATTAAACGACTGTCTGTTTTCGGGAGAACGATTGCAAAACGATATCACTAATATTATAATGAAATTTAGGGTTCCACAAATTGTATTTACTACGGATATTAAAATGATGTTTAGGCAGACGTGGATTCACCCGGACGATCGGAGATATCAGTTGATTCTCTGGCGAGCGTCGCCCACGGAGCCCCTACTTACCTATCAATTAAACACAAATACATACGGTTTGAAGTCGAGCTCTTTCATAGCCATACGCTGCTTACACCAGCTCGCCCGGGACGAGGTTGATAAAACCCGTGCCGCTAAGTTACTCATAGACAACACATACGTTGACGATTTGAATGGCGGCGCAGACTCGCTGATTGAGGCGCGTGAGCTTCGCGATGAGTTAATCTCATTGATGAATTCGGCCGGCTATGAGTTACGGAAATGGTCCAGTAATATGCCAGCATTACTGAATGACTTACCCACGGAACACTTGGAGTCACCGCGGCGTTTCGATGATCGCGATTCGGATGGAACGGGTTTTGTCAAGATTTTAGGCATTCAGTGGGACCCCAAATGTGACAATTTCACTTACCATGTAAATCTGCCCACAGATAGTGACGTCACACGTCGTAGTATTTTGTCAATAGTGGCTAGACTTTACGACTCACTTGGGTGGATCTGTCCAGTAGTTTTTAAAATAAAACTTTTATTACAGTCCCTATTGGCGACTTCTGATAACTCAAAGGGGGTAGCTTGGGATGCCCCGGCCCCCATAGATTTAGTGCGACAATGGAGGGATATCATCTCTGACTTGCCGCATCTGCAACGTATCTCCATTCCCCGGTGTGTCAAGTTAGAAGGACCGACTAAATATACTCTTCACGGGTTTTGTGATGGCTCCAGCGTCGGTTACGCTGCAGCAGTCTACTTGCGCGCGGAGGGCGCAGACGGACGGACTCACGTACGCCTACTTATTGCTAAGTCACGTATAACGCCATTAAGGGTTAAGTTAACCATACCGAAACTGGAGTTGAATGGTGCTAAGTTGCTGTCAACGTTGGTTAATCACACGGTCGAGTCAATGGAGGATAAGGTTCGGTTAGACCAAATTGTAGGCTGGTGCGACAGCACTATCGTTTTGGCGTGGTTACGGACACCACCTCATAAATTACAAGTCTTTGAAGGAAACCGGGTTTCGGATATAATAACCTCTAAGACCAACATCGACTGGCGTCACGTACCCGGCGAGATGAATTGTGCGGACGTTGCGTCACGCGGTTGCTCGGCGGCAGAACTCTTGAACCATCCCTTGTGGTGGGGATCGAGTTGGCTGGAGCGGCCGCCCCATACGTGGCCGTCCGGGGGCCCAGAGTTCCCGCCAGATTTGTTACCTGGCCTGAGGCCGGCCGTTAGGGTTGCTAATGTAAACGAATTGATATCGGATTTTAATTTATTAGATCGTTTTAGTTCATATGAAAAGTTGCTAAACGTTACTACATACTTACTACGCTTTAAAAACAATTCAAAAATTAACTCTGAGAAGGTTTACGGTAGTTTAACGGTGTCGGAACGTAGACTCGCCAATCTGTGCTTAATTCGTATTGTGCAGTCAAAAAATTTCTCCGATGAATTGACAAACCTTCGAACGGGTACTGAAATTAAAAATTCATTGCGACGGTTGAATTTATTTTTGGACAGGGATGATATTATTCGTGTCGGCGGCAGAATCGGCGCCTCTACCCTTCCATATGAGTCACGGCACCCTATATTAATACCGGCGAGGGGTAGTTTCACAGACTTGCTAGTCAATCATTATCATAAGGTCTACTGTCACGTCGGAGCTAACGCGTTGAGTGCGATTCTCTCACGACGCTACTGGATTATCTCGGCGCGGCGTGTCACGCGACACATAACGTTTAAATGCGTACAATGTTTTCGACACCGGGCTCGGCCTAAACAGCCATATATGGCAGATTTGCCTGCCGATCGCGTTACCGGAGTCAGACCTTTCGTCGGGGTCGGCACGGATTTCGCTGGACCTTTTTACGTTAAAACGAGCTCGTTGCGTAATGCAAGGGTTCAAAAGTGTTACTTATGCGTTTTCATTTGCTTGTCGGTTAAGGCGGTACATCTAGAAATTGTATCAAACTTATCAGTTGAAGCCTTCGTGGCAGCCTTGACTAGGTTCGTATCTAGGAGAGGTGTACCGTCCTTGATCCGATCAGACTGCGGTACAAACTTCACGGGAACCGATAAATATTTAAAGGAGTTATACATATTCTTACGGAACCATCACCAGGAAATTGATCGGAAGCTGACGGCTCAAAACATAACTTGGCTCTTCAATTGCCCTTCAAATCCTTCAAGCGGTGGCATATTCGAGTCGGCAGTGAAGGGTGCCAAGACACATGCGAAACGGGTTCTCGGAGAAGCCAAGCTCACTTTCGAAGAGCTGACCACCTTTTTTACCAAGGTAGAAGCGGTAATGAATTCTCGGCCGCTTTGCCCCCTTAGTACGGACTCGGAAGACCTTGATGTATTGACCCCCGGTCATTTCCTAATAGGGCAACCTCTCGTTGCACTTCCTGAGTATCCCTACACGGAAACTCCGGAGCACCGGTTGTCTCGGTACCAACTTATTCAAAAGATATCCCAGCATTTCTGGTCTCGGTGGAGATGTGAATATCTTCACACACTCCAACAAAGGCATAAGTGGACTTCTCATAACGAGGCTCCCAAGGTCGATGACCTGATATTGATAAAGGAGGATAATTTACCCCCTCTCCAATGGAAACGCGGTCGGATCGTTAGGTTACTTCCGGGTAGGGACGGAATTGTCAGAGTTGTAGAGGTCAGGACTCAGCAAGGGAACATCTTACGACCTGTCTCTAAGCTTTGTGGATTGCCTTCGGTGGTTTAGTGGGTAACCAAGGCAGAACCTTGGTTAGGCGGCAGGATGTTTCGGCGAACGGTCGGCTATCGGGAGAGTTCGTCACTCGGCTGGCTATTCCCCCCCCCCCCCCGCACCCGCCCCGCGCTGCCTCGCCAGGCGGGCGGCCACTCATCGACCGTTCAGTCAAATCTCGGACGCGGTTCGGAACTATTGTGCGCGATACATGTGTGTGTCAGTGCCTCGGTCGACACGGCAACTCGAAAACAACCTCAAGGGAATATCAAGGCCTCGGAGCAACCTCAGGAAGACCGGGAATCAGGGTAAGTGGCGAATCATTCTTGGTGGCGGTCCGATTTTCGAACTTCCTGTGTCGTCTTATGTGCCTGCAGGAACTACCAGAAAGACAGTCCACTAACTACACTGAGTTATCGAACACATTCTGTAAAAAACTAGCCAAGTCTCGTTGGAGCTACTTGTTTATCTCTAAAAAGTAATGAGATCTAGACAAAGTCGTGCCAAGTCTAAGGTTCCTTACTGCGATTACTTTAGTATTATAGTTAATGTTGTGTGACTTGGCCGTTGAAGGGTACACAAGGGTACAAAACAAGATGCTTCATGACACCATTGCACCAATCTGTCGCCAGAACCGCTACCCATTGACGATCGAAAATTACCACTTGGAGAACGTTAATTCAATAACTAGTCAATTATTATTATTATAATCATTGATAGAAGTCCTTCTGTACGTCTATTTTATGTTAGATCGGTGGTCGATTTGCCGCTTCAAAAAGAAGAGAGCAGAAGTCAGCATTGTCAATGCTGAATGCATGTGTTGCCCAATCAATAACAGCCTAAAATGAGACACTAGCGTCCAATTACCAATACCAGTATGGGCTATTATCTTGCTTAACAAACATAGGTAGTTACAACAGATATAACATTACGTGTAAACAAAATTGACTTGTACACACTCACGTATAAAGAATTTTCAACGGCCAAGTCACACAACATTAACTATAATACTAAAGTAATCGCAGTAAGGAACCTTAGACTTGGCACGACTTTGTCTAGATCTCATTACTTTTTAGAGATAAACAAGTAGCTCCAACGAGACTTGGCTAGTTTTTTACAGAATGTTTTTGGTGGGATTAATATTTCATGTTGGTCGCAATCAAATGCCTTAGATTATTTTGTTAGGCTTTGTGGTTATTTTGTTATACCATTTATATGAACTTATGATAGATCCCCGATTTTTGTATATGTTACGAAAGGCGCTTTGTTGTACTTAGGATCAATAAATACATAATAATACATTTGGACTATTGGACTATTGGACTTTTGGACATTTGGACTATTGGACTTTTGGACTTTTGGACTTTTGGACTTTTGGACTTTTGGACTTTTGGACTTTTGGACTTTTGGACTTTTGGACTTTTGGACTTTTGGACTTTTTGGACTTTTGGACTTTTGGACTTTTGGACTTTTGGACTTTTGGACTTTTGGACTTTTGGACTTTTGGACTTTTGGACTTTTGGACTTTTGGACTTTTGGACTTTTGGACATTTGGACTATTGGACTTTTGGACTTTTGGACTTTTGGACTTTTGGACTTTTGGACTTTTGGACTTTTGGACTTTTGGACTTTTGGACTTTTGGACTTTTGGACTTTTTGGACTTTTGGACTTTTGGACTTTTGGACTTTTGGACTTTTGGACTTTTGGACTTTTGGACTTTTGGACTTTTGGACTTTTGGACTTTTGGACTTTTGGACTTTTGGACTTTTGGACTTTTGGACTTTTGGACTTTTGGACTTTTGGACTTTTGGACTATTGGACTATTGGACTTTTGGACATTTGGACTATTGGACTTTTGGACTTTTGGACTTTTGGACTTTTGGACTTTTGGACTTTTGGACTTTTGGACTTTTGGACTTTTGGACTTTTTGGACTTTTGGACTTTTGGACTTTTGGACTTTTGGACTTTTGGACTTTTGGACTTTTGGACTTTTGGACTTTTGGACTTTTGGACTTTTGGACTTTTGGACTTTTGGACTTTTGGACTTTTGGACTTTTGGACTTTTGGACTTTTGGACTTTTGGACTTTTGGACTTTTGGACTTTTGGACTTTTGGACTTTTGGACTTTTGGACTTTTGGACTTTTGGACTTTTGGACTTTTGGACTTTTGGACTTTTGGACTTTTGGACTTTTGGACTTTTGGACTTTTGGACTTTTGGACTTTTGGACTTTTGGACTTTTGCACTTTTGTACATTTGGACTTTTGGACTTTTGGACTTTTGGACCATTGGACTTTTGGACATTTGGACATTTGGACATTTGGACATTTGGACATTTAGACTTTGGACTTTTGGACATTTGGACTATTGTACTTTTGGACATTTGGACATTTAGACTTTTGGACTTTTGGACTTTTGGACTTTTGCACTTTTGTACATTTGGACTTTTGGACTTTTGGACTTTTGGACCATTGGACTTTTGGACATTTGGACATTTGGACATTTGGACATTTGGACATTTAGACTTTGGACTTTTGGACATTTGGACTATTGTACTTTTGGACATTTGGACATTTAGACTTTTGGACTTTTGGACTTTTGGACTTTTGGACTTTTGGACTTTTGGACTTTTGGACTTTTGGACTTTTGGACTTTTGGACTTTTGGACTTTTGGACTTTTGGACTTTTGGACTTTTGGACTTTTGGACTTTTGGACTTTTGGACTTTTGGACTTTTGGACTTTTGGACTTTTGGACTTTTGGACTTTTGGACTTTTGGACTTTTGGACTTTTGGACTTTTGGACTTTTGGACTTTTGGACTTTTGGACTTTTGGACTTTTGGACTTTTGGACTTTTGGACTTTTGGACTTTTGGACTTTTGGACTTTTGGACTTTTGGACTTTTGGACTTTTGGACTTACGGACTTTTGGACTTTGGACTTTTGGACTTTTGGACTTTTGGACTTTTGGACTTTTGCACTTTTGTACATTTGGACTTTTGGACTTTTGGACTTTTGGACCATTGGACTTTTGGACATTTGGACATTTAGACTTTGGACTTTTGGACATTTGGACTATTGTACTTTTGGACATTTGGAAATTTAGACTTTTGGACTTTTGGACTTTTGGACTTTTGGACTTTTGGACTTTTGGACTTTTGGACTTTTGGACTTTTGGACTTTTGGACTTTTGGACTTTTGGACTTTTGGACTTTTGGACTTTTGGACTTTTGGACTTTTGGACTTTTGGACTTTTGGACTTTTGGACTTTTGGACTTTTCGACTTTTGGACTTTTGGACTTTTGGACTTTTGGACTTTTGGACTTTTGGACTTTTGGACTTTTGGAGTTTTTCACTTTTGGACTTTTGGACTTTTGGACTTTTGGACTTTTGGACTTTTGGACTTTTGGACTTTTGGACTTTTGGACTTTGGACTTTTGGGATTTTTGGGACTTTTGGATTTTTGGACTTTTGACTTTTTTTTCGATCATCATTTGTTTATCCGAAGGTCATTTGTTTTGTCGATCTTCATTTGCTTTTTTTTTTATCTGTTTATCGTCATTTGTTTTTTTTTTTCATTTGATTTTGGTCCAGGGGGACGAAAGGGGGACGAATGGCACTTAATCGAAGAACATATTCCCATTCGTCCCCTCTTGAATTAGGAGGGGGACGATCGGGAACTGATTAAATATTATTTAATGAATTCCCGTTCGTCCCCCTCGGGGGGACGAAGTCTAAGGGGACGAACGGGAATACTCGAAAATAACCGGGATCCTGCCGTTTGGCAGAATTTGTTTCGTCAATTTTCACTACCCAAAAAACTTATTGCATAGTTTCATTTCCTAAAAGAATCTTTAGCAAATTTATATTTCGCATTTTAATTGCTTCGTCAAATAACATCTTGCTCAATTTTTATTAAGTCAAATATACTCTTAAGATAATTATTTTCTAGTAGCAATCATTTCCATGCCGAGGATAAGTCGCTTGTGAACAGGATTGTACACGATCCCCCAGTAACGCGGCGTATGCGTCGCGTATACGTCGCGTTGCCGTCGCGTATCCGCCGCGCATACGTCCATCGTACACCTACGCTGGAAAAACGCCAGTGTTAAGGCGCATTAAGCCAACACGCCAGTTTAAATTTACCCTTACATTCAAAGGAAGCCTTGAATTCTGGGTCTTGTGAAAGTTGAGATGTCTCTAATTCCTAAACTACAAAAACCTCAAAACTGAAACCTGTGTAAAATTTGGGGGCACGGCAGTGCCCCCAAGCCAAGTCGAGCGCGAAGCAAACACTGCCGTACCATCCTTTACAGGAACCATTTGTAGCATTTATTTTCTATAGATGCAGTATTTAGGATGTGAAAGCAGCCTTATCGAGTTATCTTTTTTTAATCGGTTGTCAGTGGTGACATTTCTGCTGTTAGAATGACAGGATGTCATAAGTTCGGTGACGAAGCGTTTCGCATTTAAAGGAACGGGTTTTGTTAAGATTTTTCGAGAAAGACAGGACTTTTGACCGAGACCTGCTTTGGGGTAGTTGGAGGTCCTTTGGCTTTTGCTCTGAGACTGTGCCGCGAATCAGTTTTTCGCTCAAGCGCGATTATTTGTTACCTCGCGTGGCCTAACGGGCTGTGATTGGGTTGCTGCATTGCATCTTGCTACATTTTACCCAGAAAACTGGTGAGTCACTTCTTCTTTTGCAAAGCGGGTCGATTGTCGTCTGTCGCGCAGCCAAGATCTTAATTTGTCGTTTCTTTCATGACAGGGTTTTTTTACTACGGGGCTAGTTGCCGGATGAGATATTTGGTGCCGCACCTATAAGTTAGTGGGCTGCACGTGGTACGACAACGTGGAAGTGCGGACTACACGAGCTTCTCATGTGAGAGGTATCTGCCGTCATCACCTGGCAGTAACAACAGGCAGTCACTCTCACTCAGCTCACTCTGCAGGCCAGTAAATCCACTACTTATGTGTAGCTTAGTAGCATAAGTACCTAAGCACTGACTATACTTCTGTGTACCTGTGATATTTGTGTCTATCAGTGAATAAGCTCTCTGTGTGTCTCTGTGTATCTCTGTGTTATATAAATATATGTGTGTACACCCTACCTGACTGTTTTCGTCAGAGCCCTGGCCTACCCTTGCACGCACACTGGAATCTCTGTAGTAAGGCGCCCTGGGAAAGAGTTCTCTGCATAGCTACCTCGCGCTAGTTGGTGAGTAACACTGATCATCACTGTGTTACAAATTGGCTCCCAACGTAGTGGCAAATCTCTGGGTCTACTCTGCGGTAGTCTCAGTCTGGTGTGTGTGCATAGGTGGTTATCTCTGGCGAAACCATTCTGGAATCGTCCGAGACGCTCCAGGACGTTAATTGGTGGTGCTAGCAGCTAAGCACAAAACCTTCCCTTTCGTCTTCTTCCAGCTTCCTACATCTTTGGCTGGAAAAGACACAAAATTCTAAATTCAAAAATTTAAAATAGCTGTGATTTTGAAAAAACTTTTTGATTTTATTTGGCATACCCACTTCTTTTCTTATTGTGTTTCTTTTCTTTGTTATGTTCCTTTTTATGGTGCACACATATATTTATTGTAATATTATATTAGCATAGATTAATATATTACATATATTATTCTATAGCTTCACCTCTGTGTTAACTTAGTGAATTTCACTCTGTGTAATTATAAATTTTTTTTGAAGGTATGTTATAACACAGTGATGATCAGTGTTACTCACCAACTAGCGCGAGGTAGCTATGCAGAGAACTCTTTCCCAGGGCGCCTTACTACAGAGATTCCAGTGTGCGTGCAAGGGTAGGCCAGGGCTCTGACGAAAACAGTCAGGTAGGGTGTACACACATATATTTATATAACACAGAGATACACAGAGACACACAGAGAGCTTATTCACTGATAGACACAAATATCACAGGTACACAGAAGTATAGTCAGTGCTTAGGTACTTATGCTACTAAGCTACACATAAGTAGTGGATTTACTGGCCTGCAGAGTGAGCTGAGTGAGAGTGACTGCCTGTTGTTACTGCCAGGTGATGACGGCAGATACCTCTCACATGAGAAGCTCGTGTAGTCCGCACTTCCACGTTGTCGTACCACGTGCAGCCCACTAACTTATAGGTGCGGCACCAGATATCTCATCCGGCAACTAGCCCCGTAGTAAAAAAACCCTGTCATGAAAGAGACGACAAATTAAGATCTTGGCTGCGCGACAGACGACAATCGACCCGCTTTGCAAAAGAAGAAGTGACTCACCAGTTTTCTGGGTAAAATGTAGCAAGATGCAATGCAGCAACCCAATCACAGCCCGTTAGGCCACGCGAGGTAACAAATAATCGCGCTTGAGCGAAAAACTGATTCGCGGCACAGTCTCAGAGCAAAAGCCAAAGGACCTCCAACTACCCCAAAGCAGCTCTCGGTCAAAAGTCCTGTCTTTCACGAAAAATCTTAACAAAGCCCCTTCCTTTAAATGCGAAACGCTTCGTCACCGAACTTATGACATCCTGTCATTCTGACAGCAGAAATGTCACCACTGACAACCGATTAAAAAAAGATAACTCGATAAGGCTGCTTACACATCCTAAATACTGCATCTATAGAAAATAAATGCTACAATGTTGATACCTTGTAATTTTAATTATTAACCTGAACTGTGTTATCAGAAAATTTAGAAACTTTTCTCTCTTAATATACCCTTAATCTTTGTTAAATTCTAAAAGTCAATTTGAAACATAATTACCTAACTTAGTACACTTTGTTGTAACTCAATTTACATTTTTACTTTGTAATTGATCCCTATCTGTGCCATTTTATCTTTATAATTGTTGTAAGTAAATTTTTACATAATGGCACAGATGAAAAAATATATAAATTATTTAAGAAAGGATGAACTTGCTAACGAGCTGTCCCACATGGGTATTTCAGTGGAACCGGAAACGACAGTGTCTGGCCTTCGGAGTGAGCTAAGAACGGCACACCGACTCGTCCGTCGAGGTAGCATCAAAGCGAGTGCTCCGGTACCCGCTGATGCATCGGCTGAGCTCTCGACCTGCCTTCCGAAGGTCTCCGAGTTGGAGGAGGCTCTTCAGTCAGGTGAGTTTTTGGCCAATAATAATTCTCGTCTTAGGGTGTCTATCAGGGCCAACTACTTATTGAGTAGGTTAGCTCGTTGTGGTCTGGATTGCCCCGACCTGGTGGATATTCGTGGTAGGCTAGTGAAGATCATCGCTAGGGCTGAACCCAGTAGTGATTCTGAATCCGAAGGTTCGGATGATGATGGTGATGATCCTTCGGGTCGTGACCAGGTGGAATATACTTCACCAGTAGTGAGAGAGGACCGCTCGGTGCGAGCTAGTTCAAGTAGGAGTAGTTCTACATGTAATATAGTGTATAAAGAACGTCCCCTTAACTTATGTTCATTTAACTTAAAATATGATGGTTCTACTTGTGTACGTGTGTTTTTAGAGAGATTAGAGGAACTTAGATGTGCTCGGGAGGTTACTAAGCCTAGACTCCTTATGGCTTTCTCCGACCTGTTGGATGGACCGGCTTTGTCTTGGTTCCGTACAAACAAAGCTAACTTCATCTCATATGAGGATCTTATTAGTGAGCTTAGAGATACCTTCGATATTCCTGATTATGACTACCGCCTCAGGAACGAGATAAGACAGCGTACACAAGCCCGCTCTGAGTCCTTGGTTAACTATATATGTACAATGCAAGCCATGTTCTCAAGGTTGTCATGTAAGATGCCCAGTGAGGAACAGCTGGACATTCTCATGCACAACATTAGACCTGACTACATGAAGGAACTGGCCTTGCATGATGTCATCTCTGTGGATGACTTGAGACGTTTGGGTAAGCGCTTGGAGCTTGCGCGTACTAGGGCAGACGCTTTCCATGAGCCTGCTCTTGACAAGTTTGAGATTACATCTGACTTACACCAGCTTAAGAACAAAGGTGTACAAAAGCCCGCTAAGCAGGTGTCTGCAGTGGAGACGCCGGTTACCCCCCACGATCGCAAATGCTTTCGTTGCGGCGGGGGCGGTCACACTGCATACAGCTGCACACAGTCAAGGGAGCTGGTATGTTTCCGGTGTGGTCTCAAAGGAGTCAAGACCCCAGACTGCTCACACTGTACTAGCAAGTCAAAAAACGCGTAGGCCAGGGCCTTATTAGGAACTCTGTGCATCACTCTGTATCTGAGTCTATTTCTGATAAGGTCCTGTTTCCTAAACGGGATAGTGACATTAGACCGTATCTAGTTGTTAAGGTTTTAAATTTAAATGTCTTAGGCCTTCTAGATTCCGGTGCCTCCTGCTCTATACTAGGTAAGGGAGCGCACCGCATCTTCTTGGAACTGGGTTTTGATCTTGTGAGTATCAATCCTACTTTTCGTATTACAACTGCAGACAGCACTCACTTGCAATGTCTGGGTTGTATCTCTTTGCCAATTGAGTACAATTCGGTTATCCGAGTTGTCAAGTTCTATGTTGTCCCAGGTATAACCACCTCCATGATATTTGGAGTGGATTTCTGGCAACAATTTAAGTTAAGTGATAAGTTAATTTTACAAAATATTAGTCTTGATAGCTTTAGTGATAATAATCCTATAGAGTCTGTGTCCCTTAACGGTGGCCTCGAGGATTATGACAACCTGACAACTAAACAAAGGTGTGTAATCAACGAGGTCATTGAAAAGTTCGACTCGTTGAACACTGATAAGGTGGGTTTAGGTCGGACCTCACTTGTGCACCATGTCATTGACACTGGTGACAGCAAGCCGATCAAGCAGCGTTATTATCCGCTCTCTCCCCTTAAGCAGAAGGCCCTGGAAGCCGAGCTGGACCGAATGCTGGAGATGGGAGTAGTGTCCCCGTCTCAGTCCGCCTGGAACTCTCCAGTGGTCATGGTGGAGAAGGCGAACGGCGACCTCAGATTGTGCTTGGACTCTCGCAAGCTGAACTCTGTGTCTAAGAGTGACGCCTACCCCTTACCCTATATCAATCAAATCTTAGACCATCTTAATAATGCTAAGTATTTAACCTCTGTAGATCTGAGTGCGGCCTACTGGCAGATTCCATTCGACTCACTCCAGTCTGCTGAGAAGACTGCTTTTACGGTTCCCCGGAGAGGATTGTTCCATTACAATTCCATGTGCTTCGGTCTTGTCGGTGCCAGTGCCACGATGCAACGCCTCATGGACCGTCTGTTTGGTCCCGAGTTCGACAACAAGGTATTTGCGTTTCAGGATGACATAGTCTGTGTGTCCAGCACCTTTGAGGAGCATGTAGAGCTCTTACATAGAGTCTATCAGCAACTCAAGGATGCTGGCCTAACTATTAATATGAAAAAATCCCACTTTTGTCGGAGTGAACTCAAATACCTGGGGTATTATGTGGACAAACATGGCTTACGGACAGACCCGGGTAAAGTTGAGGTTATCCTCAACTATCCCACCCCTTCTAACCCTAAGGAGGTTAAGAGATTTCTGGGAATGGCCGGCTGGTATCGTCGCTTTGTTAACAACTTCTCGAAGATTAGTAAACCTCTGTGCAAACTCACTTCTACGAACCTTAAGTTCGAATGGACCCCTGAGGCTGAACAGTCCTTTAACCTGCTAAAGTCAGCCTTGGTTTCTGCCCCTATATTAAAAATGCCTAACTTTGAGATGCCCTTCCGCATTCTTAGTGACGCGTCAGCTTACTCAGTTGCTGCTGTACTGACACAAACTCACGATGGTGTTGAGCACCCTATCGCCTACTGTAGCCGTTCTCTCAACAAGAACGAGGTGAACTACAGCACAACTGAGCGAGAACTTCTGGCCGTGATTTTCGCTTTGGAACAATTTCGACAGTACGTCGAAGGCCAAAAATGTACGGTCGTCACGGATCATTCATCTCTTCTGTGGTTCCATAAGCTAAAAAATCCCACGGGTCGTCTAGCACGTTGGAGCATGAGGCTCAGTCAATTCGATTTTGACATAGAGCATCGAAAAGGTAAAGACCACGTTGTACCTGATGCTCTGTCTCGTATCAAAATTGATTCCCTCGATGCAGTACCCACTAAAGACCCGTGGTATGACCACACCATGAATAGTGTTCGGAAGAACCCTAGGAAGTCACCAAATTATGACATTCGTGACAACCTTCTATATAGGTTAACTAAAAATAAATATTCTTTGACTTCAGACTTTGACTGGAAGCTGGTGGTACCTCAGGAGGATCGCTTGCCCCTGCTCTCTAAGTACCACGATGACACACTTAGTGCCCATGGTGGCGTTTGGAAGACGCATAAAAGGTTAGCCCTAAATTATTACTGGCCCAAGATGTACGAGGACGTCAAAGAATATGTTGGGAATTGCGAAACATGCAAGCAGTACAAACCCGTAAATACGTCTCGTCCCGGCCTAATGGGTAGCCCGAAGCGGGTTTCGAAGCCATTCGAAGCTATCTCTGTCGATCTGCTTGGTCCCTTTCCCACTTCGAGCAATAGAAACGTACACCTGATCGTGGTCTCCGACTACTTTAGCAAATACGTCATGTTGTGCCCTGTTCGGGTTGCCACAGGCGCTGTAGTCGCGAGGTTCATAGAGAAGAGTGTGTTTCTCGTGCACGGAGTCTGCAAGACTATTTACATGGATAATGGCCCTCAGTTTGTGAGTAAGCCATTTAAGGATCTGTTGGCTAAATACAATGTACCTAATATATATTATAACCCTAGGTATCATGCCCAAACTAATCAGGCGGAACGAGCTATTCGCAATGTGGTTCAAGCGATCTCATGCTATGTGAAGTCACAACACAAGTCTTGGGATCAGTTCTTGGTTGAGATACAGTGTGCTTTAAACACTGCAGTTAACGAAGCAACTCGTTTCACCCCTTACTTTTTGGTACATGGTAGGGAATTTATTGGGGATGGAGTGCTGTACAGGCAGACAGATATCGCGTGCCATCCTACTTCAGTCTCTGTAGACGATCCATCAGCCTTCGGTGTCAAGCTGAGAGAAATACAACGCATTTACGACCAGGTGAGGAAACATTTGAACGTTGCCCACCAGCGTAATGAAAAGTATTACAACCTCAGAAAAAGGCATGTAGAGCTGAAAGTGGGACAGATAGTTTACAAACGCACGTTCTACCTGTCCAACAAGGCCAAGAATTTTACTGCTAAGCTAGCTCCTAAGTTCCTTAAATGTGTGGTGACTGCTAAACGATCCCCTTTAGTATATAGGCTGTCAGATCTGGACGGTAAGGATCTTGGGGAGTACCATATCAAGGACATCCTGAAGTATCAGGAGGAGCAGTCTCCAATACCTAACGTAACTACATAGCACTGTTTCTCTAGTTTATTAAACCAGTGCTATGTGATCATTATGTAAGACTATTTTAATCTTTTGTTTGTATTTCTATATGTGTACGTAACTTTAAATTGTCACGTTGTAGTTTCTTCTATGCACCGCACCGAGCGTTTTTCTCTCATTCGCTTCTTAGTACTCTACATTATCCTGAGAGCTTGGGTAGTGTTAGGGTATCGGCAGTGAGTAAAGGGAGCATTCGTTTTCTATGAAGGGCATTAGACTCTAGTTACTTAGCCTAACCGGTACACGAGTCAGTGTCTAGTTAGGTACATAGGAGGATCTTTCTTTGGTATTGTAATGGTCGTAGTCAGCTGGTGTTTGAAGGACCTAGCTGGTTGTCTTTGTTTATTAGTCAGTACTTTTCTGTTTTCTTTATTGTGTATTTCCAGCGTGTCATATCCGCAGGAAATACTATTAAAGGGGGGGTGGTTGTAGCATTTATTTTCTATAGATGCAGTATTTAGGATGTGAAAGCAGCCTTATCGAGTTATCTTTTTTTAATCGGTTGTCAGTGGTGACATTTCTGCTGTTAGAATGACAGGATGTCATAAGTTCGGTGACGAAGCGTTTCGCATTTAAAGGAACGGGTTTTGTTAAGATTTTTCGAGAAAGACAGGACTTTTGACCGAGACCTGCTTTGGGGTAGTTGGAGGTCCTTTGGCTTTTGCTCTGAGACTGTGCCGCGAATCAGTTTTTCGCTCAAGCGCGATTATTTGTTACCTCGCGTGGCCTAACGGGCTGTGATTGGGTTGCTGCATTGCATCTTGCTACATTTTACCCAGAAAACTGGTGAGTCACTTCTTCTTTTGCAAAGCGGGTCGATTGTCGTCTGTCGCGCAGCCAAGATCTTAATTTGTCGTTTCTTTCATGACAGGGTTTTTTTACTACGGGGCTAGTTGCCGGATGAGATATTTGGTGCCGCACCTATAAGTTAGTGGGCTGCACGTGGTACGACAACGTGGAAGTGCGGACTACACGAGCTTCTCATGTGAGAGGTATCTGCCGTCATCACCTGGCAGTAACAACAGGCAGTCACTCTCACTCAGCTCACTCTGCAGGCCAGTAAATCCACTACTTATGTGTAGCTTAGTAGCATAAGTACCTAAGCACTGACTATACTTCTGTGTACCTGTGATATTTGTGTCTATCAGTGAATAAGCTCTCTGTGTGTCTCTGTGTATCTCTGTGTTATATAAATATATGTGTGTACACCCTACCTGACTGTTTTCGTCAGAGCCCTGGCCTACCCTTGCACGCACACTGGAATCTCTGTAGTAAGGCGCCCTGGGAAAGAGTTCTCTGCATAGCTACCTCGCGCTAGTTGGTGAGTAACACTGATCATCACTGTGTTACACATTTCGCCGCATTTTCAGGCCCCTAGTAGAGAACCTCTGGATAAGACCAGAACGCAGAAATTTTCGTCATCTACTAAGCTATAATCACATACTTAAAATCCAAAATTTCAAGTCTGTAGGTCATTTACCTCCGGAGTTAAGCGAAAGCAAAGTTTCGCATTTATGACACTCATTCACTCATGATCATCAAAATAGAACTAGTACTTCCCATAAACTCAGAGAGCTGAAATTTGGTACAGAGTTAGGGTTTAATCACCACATAAAGGGAAAACTATAAAAACTAGGATAATCGAAGATACCTGGTGACCCTGATTAGAAAACACAAGAGCCCAACCAAACTATTAAAGATCGACATACCGCCTTTACAAATAATATTCAACTTGGTGGGCCGCTTTATTTGAAGTCGAAAATCGAAGGTCTGAAGTATCTAATGAAGAACCTTCAGCTGGTCTCAGGTGTATTAGAGATATGGTAATGCCCCCTTCTACTATTGGGACATAAAAAATCGACATCTGACACATCTTTTAATTTAATCTAGCCTATAGCATCCCACTGCTGGGCGAATGCCTCCCCTTCTGCTTTTAATCACTACATATTATAAAACTAAGTCCCCAGCCGCGTCTGTCCGTCTGTCTGTCTGTTTGTTCACGATAAACTTAAAAACTACTGCATGGAGTTTCAGGCTGAGATCACCAATCTAGAGAGTGGTTCTCGAGGAAGGTTTTCGTATATAATTTGTTGAGTTTTTGTTGACATTGACTAAAATATTACGACATTAGTTGGAGAGATCAGAAAAAAATAAGGCGTCTGGGAGCTTTTAACGAAAACGCTGCCTAAACCCTTCGAGGTATTACAAAATAATGTACCATGGAATTGTGTGTCTTATATAGGCCTACAGAAAAGTCCGCGGCAGCATATGTTTATCTCTTAAGGATAACATACAATAACCATGTTCATTCTTTAAAAATTTAGCAATTATAAAGTGGTAATTGGAATGCTATTTACACCAAGAAAGTGTTAACCCATCTCAATTTAAATACATTAGTGGGCATGAAAATATAATGAAAATTATTTGTTCCCTTTACAACATGTAAATTAAATGAATACCTTAGGAGATATAGCAAATCAAAATAATGCGCAACGAAATTAATTTAGTGTCGCCATGATTGAACTGGGTCATACATTATACGGGTCACATACTAACTTATTCTTCTACTTTTATCGCAAATATTTTTTCGTTAAAAGTGAATAACACTTACAGCAGATTACTTTAGGTAGGTGTAATATTTCAAAATAAGCAATGTCATAGAAAATAGGAAACAAAGAGCCTTTATTTTAGAATTTTCTTCAGTATTAGCCATTTACATACAAACATCGGCGTGTTACAATTTTATTACATGTATCAATGTAGTAGACGTAACGTGTATAAAATGACATCAATCAAATGTCATCAATATTCAGAAAAAGAAATTAAACTTAGAGTTCACAAACTCTTTTGAAAAGACATACTGTACCTACTGCTCGTTCGCTCTAACTTTGCCGTTCGGCTCCATACTAAAGTCGATTTTTTTATTAGACGAAGTAAATTGACAGCAACTAATGTCACTTCTTCATATAATGTTGCGTATTTTCTATGACGAAGTGACACTAGCTACTGTTAATTTACTTCGTCTAATTAACAAATCGGGTATACGCCTCTACGCCAGCGGCAAAGTTAGAGCGAACGGGTAGTACCTTAGAGGATCCTTATGAAAATAACATGATAGTAAACAACCACCACTATGCAATACGCTTCTCCAGCGTGTAGCTGTGTTTTTCTGTGATAACCACTATGAGAGGTACCTTTGTTCGGGCCATCCATAGAAAATAGATGGCATAATGCTGAATACCGCAAAGAACAAGCGGCGTGGCATAGAATGGGGACTATCCTGATATCCTGAAGGATTTAGATGACGCCGATGACCTGTGCTTGCTGAGGCCCTCACACGCCACAAATTAGAGATAGTATAGATGGAAACCTACATACTAAATTCGCTGAGGCTACGCACACATAGAGAACTCATTCACAGACACGAGGTCAGGCGATCTCAACCGAATTTTCGATAGGTACTGATTAGTGCGCGAGTGTGTGTAGCAGAGGGTAGGTGTGACAAAATGTACATACATGAGTTTTCCATCTGTACTATCTCCAATTTGGACACACGCCGTTATGCATGTCTACAGGACAACGTGCAAAATGAGACAGCGAATGGAAGGACTGAAAATAAAATCGACAGACGCAGGAGATGATGTGTGGGGAGAAGAGTCTGTTTCGCTGCGCATTGGCACAGATGTCGAGCGCGTTCACTAATTCACGTAACTCGGGAGTGTCGTGTCGGAAACTGATGGGTTAGAAGAGTACATCATTTCGAGGCTCGCCAAGGCAAGAGCACAAGAGCAAACTTCACACAGCTGCGCCCCGTATAGCAGTTGCGAAAATTGACTCGAAAAGTGAAACCCAAAACAAAGTCAACGTTAAAACTGTACTACTATACGGATGCAAGACATGGAAGGTCAATAAAGACATTTCGCACCAGCTACAAGTTCCAAGTTGACCTCTAACGGATCTTCAGTATTATACGGGCCCGTTAAAATCACGAACGTAAGCCTATTGGAACGCTGCAGTGAGACCCCTATCCACTAACAGATCAAACGTCGGAAGTTTAGCTGGATTAGACACACGCTGCAAAGGGACCATGATCAAATACCAAGGCAAGCCTTACTGAAACTACTGAAAGAGCGGAGCAGCAATGTGAAATGTTTTGAAAACGGGGAAAATTTAATCGATATAAAAGTATACGTTGCGCCTCTGCGTAAATGGTTAAAGTTACATAAAAATAATGTATTACAAAATTGAAAAGTTAAAAAGTACTTAAACAAAAAACCTATTTTAGTTCTATTCATTTCTTTCGATCACAGTTACCTTTTTATTAACATGAGGAAAATCCTACATGTATGCTATGCCGGACTCATACCGACTAAAAACACACGCATCCTGCTTAACAACCTACCGTTGGGAGCCCCGGGTAAGCGGAGCTATGGCTACCACTGCGGCCTCACCTATACCTCACCAATATGCGGGAGCTATCCTGCGTCTTTGGGAGGTTTTCGATCACAGTAACGTTAATTATTTCTAAAATAATGAATAGTAGCGACGCGACGGAAGTAAACGCGACGGGAACAAATGACGTGTGAAACATGATATCAAAATAACAATAGCACACCGCGCTCTTTCTCTCTCTCTCTCTCTTTCTCTCTTATAAGACGCAAACGAAGTTGCGCGGGTCAGCTAGTACAAATATAAATAAAATTAAAGGAAAACTCTGGATAAGACTAGACTGGCTTTTATACTTACTTATACTTACAAGTTTACAAGAAGAAATAGTCGAATGATTATCTTTATTCTACTCGAAAATTACACAAATTAAATAAACAAATTACACTAAAATATTAATTTCGCTCAAAATTTGGTCAAAATATAACGGCATGAACGCGAATGGGTAATACGAAAAACTATTGTACAAGAATCAGAACCGGAAAAAAAGAAAAGAAAGATCTGTAATAATAAAAAAAACTACTCCTAAAAAGAAAAAAACTGCGTCTAATAAGAAAATCTAATAAAATAAATCAATATGCCCACGTTTCTACAAAAAGAAGTGAAATCCCACCAAAAACATTCTGTAAAAAACTAGCCAAGTCTCGTTGGAGCTACTTGTTTATCTCTAAAAAGTAATGAGATCTAGACAAAGTCGTGCCAAGTCTAAGGTTCCTTACTGCGATTACTTTAGTATTATAGTTAATGTTGTGTGACTTGGCCGTTGAAGGGTACACAAGGGTACAAAACAAGATGCTTCATGACACCATTGCACCAATCTGTCGCCAGAACCGCTACCCATTGACGATCGAAAATTACCACTTGGAGAACGTTAATTCAATAACTAGTCAATTATTATTATTATAATCATTGATAGAAGTCCTTCTGTACGTCTATTTTATGTTAGATCGGTGGTCGATTTGCCGCTTCAAAAAGAAGAGAGCAGAAGTCAGCATTGTCAATGCTGAATGCATGTGTTGCCCAATCAATAACAGCCTAAAATGAGACACTAGCGTCCAATTACCAATACCAGTATGGGCTATTATCTCGCTTAACAAACATAGGTAGTTACAACAGATATAACATTACGTGTAAACAAAATTGACTTGTACACACTCAGGTATAAAGAATTTTCAACGGCCAAGTCACACAACATTAACTATAATACTAAAGTAATCGCAGTAAGGAACCTTAGACTTGGCACGACTTTGTCTAGATCTCATTACTTTTTAGAGATAAACAAGTAGCTCCAACGAGACTTGGCTAGTTTTTTACAGAATGTTTTTGGTGGGATAATCCTTATAGTAAGATACTTTTGAAATCGGACCTTGCGTTGAGAAGTTACAACTAAAAAACCATTTTGCCTTTCATTCCCTCTCCCAAAGAAACCGCGCAAAATATCGGGATCAGAAGTATCCTAGAACCTTCCTCGGATCATAAGCTCAGATTGTACTAAGTTTCATTAAAATCGATTCAGTAGTTTCGGCGTGATACTTATTCGGGATACAGACAGACAGACAGACATAAAAAAATTAAATTACATTTTCGGCGTCAGTGCCGATTAGAGAACGCCCTACAATTAAAATTTTAAAATATCTTCCATGTACAGAATCTCGACCCTCTACAGTTTTATTATAATACTAGCTGACCCTCGCAACTTCGTTTACGTCACATAATGTGCACGAAAGGAGAGGTAATTCTTCATCAGACTCGTCAAGCACCGTGTGAAACGGCCCTTTAGACTCACCTTCAAAAGAAACGTTGAAGCCAACACGCCGTTTAGACTCACTTTCAAAAGAAACGTTGAATTCTAGATTTACCGAAAGTTGAGGTGCCTCTAATTTCTGAACTACATAACCCTCAATATTGAAAATTGTGTGGAATAATGCTTAAAGTATTCCCTTTCAGACACCAAAAAAATATTTGAAATTGAACCATGCAGTGAAAAATTATAGCTAAAAACCTATTTTGCCTTTCATCCCCTCTCCTGAAGGAACCGCGCAAAATATCGGGATCAAAAGTATCTAAGAACCTTCTTCGGACTATAAGCTTAGATCGTACAAAGTATCATTCAAATCGGTTTAGTAGTTTCGGCGTCATACTTATTCGGGATACAGACAGACAGACAGACAGACAGACAGACAGACATGAAAATTTTAAATTACATTTTCGGCTTCAGTATCGATTAGAGAACGCCCTACACTTAAAATTTTCAAAATATCTTCCATGTACAGACTCCCGACCCTCTACAGTTTTATTATAAGTATAGATATGTATAGACTAGCTGGACCTCGCAACTTCGTTTACGTCACACATGGTGTATGATAGGAGGTGTATTTCTTCATCAGACTCATCAAGCAGCGTATGAAACTGCCCTGTTTGCTTAATCATAAAAGAGCTTAAAGATTAAGTCTATTCTAAAACAATTCAGCCCACGCCTCCCTGGCGTGGACTGAATCGTTTTACAATACCCTTAATCTTTAAGCTCTTTAGTAATTAAACCAACACGCCAGTATAGATTTACCCACGAATTCGAAGAAACTACAAAACCCTCAACCTTTTTTTATTCAATATTTATTTAGGGGTTTTTATTCCTAATGGAAGATGTCAACCCCATTGTACCCTTAACTATTACAATCTCAAAAAAAAAGAGTAGAGACTCACTGCGGGGGTTTCTTGACTATCCGAGATAGGTATCTAGCTATAAGTGATGTTGGTTGTGCTAGGATGCTTTGTATGATTCCTACGTCATATTAATTTAATGTTGAATTTCACCATGAGTGACTCTCTTTCCCTTTGGGTCTGGACACATTCCATCAAAACATGCGTGACGTCTTCCGCCACTTTACACGAGGTACAATTAGGAGTGTCCAATTTTTTCATTAGGTATGCAAACTCCTATAGATACATACACCTTTCTTTCTTTTCTTTTCTTTCTTTTCTTTCAAAAAAAAAACTTTTCTTGCTTTCTTTCAAATACACCTCTGTAAGCAGAGGTAAAAATGCCACGTGTTGCAGAGCACTTTTGCTGTCTGAAAATATTATAGTGTTGTCCCAGTCCTTCTCTATTACAAACGACAGGGCCTCCGAGACAGCAGCCAACTCCTCCGACAAAATATACACATTATCTTTAATGTTAAAGCTTAAGGGGAGTGGTTGACAAAGTTTGCGAAAAAGAGGTAAATAAAGACGTTCTTCTCGGTATTAGTATACGAAAAATGACAGCCAAAAGAAGATTTGAAATCTACAAGATGTGTTCCAGAGGATGGTTTCATCAGAAATTGTGTATTTATTATAAACTAGCTGTTACCCGCGACTTCGTCCGCGTCGGAAATTATGTTATAAGCAAAGTTTGAACCGTATTCTATTTGAGCCTCTAGGATAAGTCGTAACCAAAATGTGGGAACAAATTTAGGACATCCTCCAACTTACCCGGGGAGTTATGCGCTAGATGGATTTTTTTAACGTGAGGAAAATCCCACATGAATGTACTATGACTCCCACTGACTAAAACCCACACGTATCCTACCTAACAGCTTACAATTGGGAGCCCCGCATAAGCCCTCTAAAGGATACCCTAGGACTGCGCTAGATGGATAGGAAGAGACCTCATGGTTTTAGTGGGTCCAAGGCCGGTATGACGTACGTTTTTATTAATTAGCCCCTTTAATAATTAATTATAAGAGTAAGTAGTATGGTGAAGCGCGAATACGAAACGTTTGTTAGATTAGGGCCACAGACTGAAAACTTTACGCATAATCGGAAGAGTTGAGACGATAACACTAACGCTAACGGTAGCCAGTAAATGGTGTCGTTAAACCAAGTTGAAGACCTTATAGATTTAATAATTTTCAAAAGTAGGCAGTACTAACGCCTGTCCATTTCAACACGGCAATGCGGCTCACCACCTATTACGTTACGTGGGACAAATTAAAAAAAGGTAAACATATAATATGCCTCGATACCCCTTAGGGGATAAAGGCGTGACCGTATGCATGTACTTATTATGTTTAAGGTGATTTAATTTATGTACCCATGTCACTGTAGCCAAAGCTCAACATTTTTCAGTAAAGTTGTTTTAAGAATGTTCATTATAAACAACGTTTGTGTGGCGTGTTGGCTTAATCATAAAAGAGCTTAATGGTTAAGGCTATTGTACACACATGAAAAATGTAATTTCATTTTCGGCTTCAGTAGACTCTCGACCCTCAACAGTTTTACTATATGTATAGACTAGCTAACCCTCGCAACTTCGTTTACGTCACATAAGATCTATGAAAGTAGAGGTATTTCTTCATCAGACTCATCAAGCAGCGTGTGTAACTACCCTGTTTGCTTAAGGGGCCTCCCCGGGTAAGTTGGAGGATGTCCTAAATTTGTTCCCACATTTTGGTTACGACTTATCCTAGAGGCTCAAATAGAATACGGTTCAAACTTTGCTTATAACATAATTTCCGACGCGGACGAAGTCGCGGGTAACAGCTAGTAGTCTTAATAATTAAGCTCTTTTATGATTAAGCTAACACGACCGTTAAGATTTATACTCTCACTCAAAGGAACCCTTGAATTCTAGGTTTGGTGAAAGTTGAGATGCCTCTAATTTCTGAACTGCAAACCCCTCAATCTTGAAACTTGGATCGAAAAATCCTTAAAGTACTCTCTTTCCAAGACTAAAAAATATTTGAAATCGCATCACGCGTTGAGAAATTATAACTGAAAAACCATTTTATCTTTCAACCCCTCTCCCGCAAGAACCGCGCTAAACTTCGGGATCAAAAGTATCCTAGAACCTTCCTCGGACTATAAGCTCGGAATGTACCAAGTATCATTCAAATCGGTTCAGTAGTTTCGGCGTGATACTTATTCGGGATACAGACAGACAGACAGACAGACGTGAAAGGTTTAAATTACATTTTCGGCTTCAGTATCGATTAGAGAACGCCCTCCAATTAAAATTTTTAAAATATCTTCCATGTACAGACTCTCGACCCTCTACAGTTTTATTATATGTATAGATAACTAGTAAAACATCACTGAAATAGCCCATAATTTTTTAGAAGAAGACGTTGTATGACATCTATTTATTAATGAATGATAATAAAATTTATATCAGAGACTAAAGAAAACATAGACCTCTAAAATGGTTTTCTTCAATTTTGAATTAGTATAAGTTTTAATTAATTATAACTAATAATGTATTCAAAGAATACATCACGTAGCTTGCTTCCCCGCGCTCGCCCGAAAATTTAGTGCGGGGGAGTCGTGTTGCTAGACGGACGTGTGTCGCTCTGGTCTGCAAAATATTCTCGTAAAATGTTATATTTTCATTCATGTACAGAGTAATGCGTGCAACAGAGCCAGAGCCCGAGTTACACAATGCATGCTGCATTACATGAGAATATAATGCATTTCGACTTATTTTTCGTATTGTTTTATTAAATTACTGCGAAAGGTAATCATGCTTATATTGTAAGGGGTACTTAATCATTTCAATATAAATAAATGAAGAAATATTTGTGGACATTCGCACACAACTTAAGCTAATATAACCTTGTGCTAAGGGATACTATGATATAAGTATTTTCATCAGTTGTCTACTAATGAAAATACTTATATTATAGTTATTATTAAGACACTGCTTTTTTGAGACACTGCTCTCAACCTAAGCTGAAAGAATTGACTCTTTTAGCTTATCACGTCTTGTGGGTCGCCACAAGTAGGCACCATCTACCGACAAATTGGTTAAGGTATAAAAGTGAATAAAGTGAGTGCCCGCCGAGTTTCTTGCTAGTCTATATCTATACATAATAATAAAACTGTTGCGGGTCGAGAGTCTGAATATGGAAGCTATTTAAAAAAAAAAGAACGCGTTCTCTAATCGATACCTACTTAAGCCAAAATGAAATTTAAAATTTTCGTGTCCGTCTGTATTCCGAATACGTATCACGCCGAAACTACTGATTTGAATGAAAATTGATCCGAGGAAGTTCAGGAGTTAGAGACATCTCAACTTCTCTAAACCTAGAATTCAACCTAGGATTGCTTCACACAAGTTTCAGTGCTGAGGGTTTTGTAGTTCAGGAATTAAAGATATCTCAACTTTAAGGGTTGTTTAAGGGTTCCTTGGAATGTAACGGTAAATCTAAACAGGCGTGTTGGCTGAATCATAAAAGAGCTTAATGATTAAGGCTGTTGTAAAATAATTCTGTCCGCGCCGAAGTCGGGGACTGAATTGTTTTAGAATAAACTTAATCTTTAAGCTCTTTTATAATAAAGCAAACAGGGCCGTTTCACACGCTGCTGGATGAGTCTGATGAAGAAGTGTCTCTCCTTTTGCAAACCTTATGTGACGTAAACGAAGTTGCGAGGGTCAGCTAGTTTTACAATATGCTTAATCTTTAAATTCGTTTATGATTAAGCAAACAGGGCAGTTTCACCCGCCGGTTGATGAGACTGATGAAGAAATACCTCATGTTTCATACACCTTAAGCGTCGTAAACGAAGTTGTGAGAGGCATACATACATATGGTCACACCTTTATCCCCGAAGAGGTAGGCAGAGGCATATTATTATGTCCCCACATTTCACCTTTTTAGTATTTGTCCCACGTAATAGGCGGTGAGCTGTATTGCCGTGTTGAGATAGACAGGCGCAGGTTATATCTGCCTGCTGTTAAAATTAATCAAGCCGCCAAAACGGCCTTCAACTTCGCTTAACGACTGCCATTTTACGGGCAACCAGGACCAACGGCTTAACATGCCTTCCGAAACACGGAAACGACGCTCAAATAACTGTCACAAAGTGGTCACATGGATGGTCACCCATCCAAGGACTGGCCATAGTGAATGAGCTTACTACAGTGATCGCTTGCAGAACACTTGATAATAATTTTAAACTTAAAGTAAATGGTAACATAATTACAACAGATGCCGAAGTCGCTAACGAATTTGAACAATTTTTTTCTCGTATTCCAGTAGATTTGACCAGAGCCCTAGGTTCTTCTACCCCAATAGCAGAATCCTTGTTAAAAGCAAATGTTCCTTGCTGTAATGAAATATTCAAATTCAGTAAAATTAGCATACACACTATCATAAAAACTTTTAAATCTTTAAATATTAAGAAAACGGCTGAACTCTGGGGAATTTCTGTACATTTAGTTAATTCGTTAATTGAAATGGTTGCTCCTGAATTATCAATAATATTTAATAATTGTGTTGATAGTGGTGTGTTTCCTGACTTAATGAAGTTTAGTAAAATAACTCCTCTGTTTAAATCGGGTAGCACCTCGGATCCGTCCAATTTTCGTCCTATTTCTGTACTACCCACGTTTAGTAAAATCTTTGAAAAGGTAATGCTTAATCAAATGCAAAATCATTTTAATACAAATAAACTATTCCATACTAAACAATTCGGTTTCACGCGCGGTCGGTCTACCACGGATGCTGGAATCAAATTATTAGAGTATATATATGAGGCCTGGGAGGAGTCGTATGATGCTTATGGTGTATTCTGCGACTTATCTAAGGCCTTCGATTGCGTCCAGCATCAGACTTTAATTCAAAAACTTGATCATTATGGGATCCAGGGGACGGCCTTGGATTTAATTAGTTCTTACCTAAGAGATAGAGTACAGAAAGTAGTTATAAATGGTAAACAGTCACATGGTTCTGCTGTAACAATGGGGGTGCCTCAGGGTTCAATTCTGGGACCTTTTCTATTTTTAGTGTACATAAATGATCTCCCTCACCTTATAAGAGACGATCACGAGGTAGTTTTGTTTGCTGATGACACATCTTTAATATTTAAAGTTGAACGTGGACAACGCGATTTGACGAAGTAAACAATGCCCTCTCTAGGGTAGTCCACTGGTTTAACGCAAATAATTTATTGTTAAATGAAACTAAAACAAAATGTATTAGATTCACCTTGCCAAATGTTAGGCTCGTTAACACCAGTATTAAGATTAGGGATGATCAAGTAGAATTGGTCGATGAAACTGTCTTTCTGGGCATAAAGTTAGACTCCAACTTGCAGTGGGGGCCTCATATCGAGAAAGTCTCGGGCAGACTGAGCTCTGCAGCCTATGCCGTTAAAAAGATCCGACAACTGACAGACATTAGAACAGCGCGTCTTGTCTATTTTAGCTATTTCCACAGTGTGTGTGTCCTATGGCATACTATTATGGGGTAACGCTGCCGACATCGAATGTATCTTTGTGTTGCAGAAAAGGGCTGTCCGGGCTATCTATGGTATGGGGATTCGGGAGTCATTAAGAGAAAAGTTTAAGGATATCAACATCCTTACTGTGTATTCACAGTACATATATGAAAACTTATTATAAACTCATAAAAATAACAGTAAATTTATTAAAAATAGTGATATCCATAATCTAAACTTAAGAAATAAGAATAAATTGGCTGTACCTAGATTTAGGCTTAATAAAATAAGCAATTCTTTTGCGGGCAATTGTATTCGAATGTACAATACATTGCCGACAGCCATAACAGGTTTGTCAGTTAATAAATTTAAAAAACTAATAAAACTTAAATTGTGCCAGAAAGCTTATTATAGCATTAAAGACTTTCTAGAAGACAAGGCTGCCTGGCAGTGACACGAATTGCTCCTTTCTACATAAAAAAAACTGTATTAGATACTAAGATACTAGAAGAGAAGGGACCGGACTGAGTTTCTTGGGGTGTTCTTCTCAGTCTGTAGTATTTATTTATTTATTTATTTATTAAGGTCTTCCCACAGCTCGTGCGTACAATAATTTATAACTAAACTAGAAAATTTGTAACAGGCTTACACACTAGCCAATTACGGGATAACCAACATTTTTTAACATGCGCAACATTAAATTTCTATAAACACAAGGACAAATACATACAGACAGATCCGATACGTAAATCTCAAAGTGTAGGATAATAATTCCCTATCGTTCAACATGGGTACTGCTTAACAAATACATAGGCATCTCGTTACTACATTGTACTAAAACTAGGTATACTTAAGGATACAAGGTTAAACTTCTTATCAGTCTAGTTACCTAGAGACTGTAGGATTTTGGATCTAAAGGAGCCCTGTGAATCGTGGTGTATGTCGGCGTCCGGTACAGTTTCAAGAAAAGTATTCATGCACCTACTCATTCTTATCAGTGGTGAATTTACTCCGATATTCGTTTTGCTGGACCCTACATGATAAAACTTAGTTATGGGGTGTCTCGGTAATTTGTAAGGCACATCAATATTTAAACGCGCAACAAGTTCATTACAGTCAAGTAGACTATTTGCTAATTTATAGAAGAACATCAGATCTTTGAATCTTCTACGTTCGCGTAGTGAGTTCATTTTAAAACTTTTTATACGTTCCTGGTACGGACATCTTGGGGTTACTCTGTTTGTAGTATATGCAAGGTGTTTGGTGAAAGCTCTCTGTATTCTTTCGATTCTTTGCGAATGGACAGCATAATGTGGATTCCAGGCTACGCTACAGAATTCGAGGTTACTACGCACCAGGGAGTTGTACAATGTTATTTTAGTTCGCTCCATTTTAAAACCTTCAGTGCTTCTTTTTAAAAATCCTAACATTTGTGCAGATTTGTTCACAATGCTACTAATGTGACTTCTGAAATTTAGTTCGCTATCCATTATTACACCTAGATCTCGCACCTCGCTAACAGTACTCAATTGTATGCCATTCATGTTATATGATGCTAATTGAGATTGTTTTTTTCTCGTGAAACGTATATGACTGCATTTTTCAACGTTTAGTTTCATATGGTTCAGCGTGCACCAAGCCTCGATCCTCAAAAGGTCCTGTTGGATTAATTTGGAGTCATTGTCTGAGTTCACGGTTTTGTATATTTTTAGATCATCGGCAAACATCAAGTATTTACAGTTACGTATCTGGCTAGTTATGTCGTTGATAAAAAGTGAGAAGAGAACAGGTGCAAGATGGGAACCCTGGGGAACTCCTGAGATGGCATAATAAGGATACGATTCATATCCATTCAGGGCAACGAGTTGGGATCTACGAGATAGATATGACGTGAACCATTTGAACAGTGAGCCATGCACTCCGTTATATTCCAGCTTTGACAACAATATTGAATGATTCACTTTATCGAAAGCACTACTAAAGTCTGTATATATAGCGTCAACTTCTAATCTATTATCAAGAGCCAAAGATACATCTGACACATATTGCACGAGATTGGTTTCCACACTTCGGCCAGTCTTAAAATCATGCTGAGATGTGGAGATAAACCTGTCAAAGTGATGTGTAACGACCGCACAATCCAATGACTCAAGAATTCTAGAAAAACATGACAGTATCGATATTGGCCGATAGTTCGATTTCGAGTAGTATTTCCGATCCCCCGGGATCTACTGAACCGATTTTAAAAATTCTTTCACCAATAGAAAGCTACGTTGTTGTGGAGTATCATAGGCTATATATCATAACGCTACAATGAATAGGAGCGGAGCAGTAATAGTAAATGTTTCAAAACCGGGGAAAAGTTATTCCTTTTGAGAGCTTCGTTGCGTGTGCTGCGTAAATATTTATAGTTATGTAAAAAATATGTACTACAAAATTGTTTCTCTTTAAAAAGTTCTAAAAAAATTGCACGATAGCATGTGTCTATCTTTATGTTGGTGCACATGCACAATAACCATTTTAATGGCAATCAATTTTTTTCTACAATAATGCCTTGGGATACCTCTTTCATAAACGAAATTGTTCTTAAAAATAATGCGACGGGAATACACGCGACGAGAAACCTCTCTCTCTCTCTCTCTCTCTCTCTCTCTTTATCTCTCTCTCTCTCTCGCTCACGTAGTATTGAATATTAACGACGAGACGCTACGGGAGTAAACGCAACGCGACGGGAGTAAATGCGACGGGAACAGGTAATACTCTCTCTTATGTGGCGCAAACGAAGTTGCGCGGGTCAGCTAGTTAGAAATATAAAGCACAAAATCATCTGCATACTGTGATACCATTACGTTTGTTATTTCGTGGCATATATTTTGATTAACTAAGTTAAATAATAGAGGAGATATAGGATCACCTTGAGCTAAGCCTTTACTCGCCCATCTCTATTCTCAAATGTCCCGCCTCATCCCTAATCACCAAATGTCTCTCACTTAAAAAGTTCCAAAAGTATGTTCCAACATCATTCCCGTTCAAGGTACGAATTACAGCATCAATAGAAACGTTGTTATATGCGTTTTCTATAGGTATCCAGAAAGCATGCAATAGTAGGTATGTTTTCAGAGTATCCTGTCTGTATGTGTGTGATTAAACGTGATAGACAATCCAAACATGATTGTGCCCTTCTAAATCCTACTGTGTATTTAGAGATGATATTATTTTTTTCTACATACCACTCTAGTCCTTTTCCTAGCATTGCGTGAAATATTTTGCATATCTATACTTATAATAAAACTGTAGAGGGTCGAGAGTCTGTACATGGAAGATATTTTAAAATTTTAATTGCAGGGCGTTCTCTAATCGACACTGACGCCAAAAATGTAATTTAAAATTTTTATGTCTGTCTGTCTGTATCCCAAATAAGTATCACGCCGAAACTACTCAATCGATTTGAATGATACTTGGCACAATCTGAGCTTATGATTCGAGGAAGGTTCTAGGATACTTTTGATTCCGATATTTTGCGCGGTTCCTTTGGGAGAGGGGATGAAATACAAAACGGTTTTTTAGTTGTAACTTCTCAATGCGTGGTCCGATTTCAAAATTTCTTTTAGTGGTATATAGGGAATACTTTAAGGATTGATTCACACAAGTTTCAATATTGAGGGTTTTGTAGTTCAAGAATTAAGACATCTCAACTTTCGCAAAACCTAGAATTCAAGAGTTTCTTTGAATGTGAGGGCAGTGATGGGCAAAATGTAATTAGATTAACCGTTACAAATTACAATTACTTTGTAATGCTTAATTCAATTACTCTGTAACAGATTACTTGAGTAATTAATTACAATGAGTAATGGAATTACACGTTAATTAATTACATTGTAATTAGTTACTCATTAATTCAATTAACCAACTTTCATAATTAATATCTCTGTCCTAAGGATTCGTCACGGCCCAAGGGGTGGATCTATTTTGATGCGGTTTTTTGATCGTTAGTCAATGTATCCTTGATGGTTCTTGGCTATACATTTTGAAGACCATCAGCTTAATTCCTGAGTGATAAAGGGATTTCACTAAAATTCCCATACGCGAATCATGGTAAATGTGGTGATCTTTTACTTTTCAAGCGTTTTCACGACATGGTTACCAGCTACATACTTAATGCATTAATTTGGCAATCCAACATGGCGGCCGCGCCGTAATCACAAAATTTCATGATGGGTATCGTTTAAGGGGTTTTTTGGTATGCTGAGTGCGAATCACGTGATAATTTTGCAATCCAACATGGCCGCCGCGCCATAATCACAAAATTTCATGATGGGTATCGTTTAAGGGGTTTTTTGGTATGCTGAGTACGAATCACGTGATAATTTTGCAATCCAACATGGCCGCCGCGCCGTAATCACAAAATTTCATGACGGGTATCGTTTAAGGGGTTTTTTAGTATACTGAGTACGAATCACGTACTAATTTTGCAATCTAACATGGCCGCCGCGCCTTAATCACAAAATTTCATGATGGGTTTCGTTTAAGGGGTTTTTTGGTATGCTGAGTACGAATCACGTACTAATTTTGCAATCCAATATGGCCGTTGCGCCGTAATCACAAAATTTCATAATGGGTATCGTTTAATGGGTTTTTTGGTATGCTGAGTACGAATCGCGTGATAATTTTGCAATCCAATATGGCCGCCGCGCCGTTATCACAAAATTTCATGACGGGTATCGTTTAAGGGGTTTTTTGGTATGCTGAGTACGAATCACGTGATAATTTTGCAATCCAACATGGCCGCCGCGCCGTAATCACAAAATTTCATGATGGGTATCGTTTAAGGGGTTTTTTGGTATGCTGAGTACGAATCACGTACTAATTTTGCAATCCAATATGGCTGCCACGCCGTAATCACAAAATATCATGACGGGTATCGTTTAAGGGGTTTTTTGGTATGGTGAGTACGAATCACGTGATAATTTTGCAATCCAACATGGCCGTCGCGCCGTAATCACAAAATTTCATGACGGGTATCGTTTAAGGGGTTTTTTGGTATGCTGAGTACGAATCACGTGATAATTTTGCAATCCAGTATGACCTCCGCCGTGTAATCACAAAATTTCATTATGGGTATCTTTTAAGGGTTTTTTTGGTATGCTGAGTAAGAATCACGTACTAATTTTGCAATCCAATATGGCCAATATGCAATACAATATCCAATATCATTTTGGATTGCAAAATTATAATGTGATTGTACTCAGCATACCAAAAAACCCCTTAAACGATACCCATCATGAAATTTTGTGATAACGGCGCGGCGGCCATATTGGATTGCAAAATTATTACGTGATTCGTACTCAGCATACCAAAAAACCCCTTAAACGATACCCGTCATGAAATTTTGTGATTACGGCGCGGCGACCATATTGGATTGCAAAATTAGTAAGTACGTGAATCGTATTTAGCATACCAAAAAACTCCTTAAACGATACCCGTCATGAAATTTTGTGATTACGGCGCGGCGGCCATGTTGGATTGCAAAATTAGTACGTGATTCGTACTCAGCATACCAAAAAACCCCTTAAAACGATACCCGTCTTGAAATTTTGTGATAACGGCGCGGCGGCCATATTGGATTACAAAATTATCACGTGATTCGTACTCAGCATACCAAAATACCCCTTATACGATACCCAACATGAACTTTTACAACGGTGGCACGGCGGCCATATTGGATTGCAAAATTAACCCGAAATTCGTACTCAGCGTACCAAAATACCCCTTATACGATACCCAACTTGAAATTTTACAACGGTGGTGCGGCGGCCATATTGGATTGCAAAATTAACCCGAAATTCGTACTAAGCATACCAAAATACCCCTGATACGATACCCAACATGCTCTTTTACAACGGTGGCGCGGCGGCCATATTGGATTGCTAAATTAACCCGAAATTCGTACTCAGCATACCAAAATACCCCTTATACGATACCAGACATGAACTTTTACAACGGTGGCGCGGCGGCCATATTGGATTGCAAAATTAACCCGAAATTCGTACTCAGCATACCAAAATACCCCTTATACGATACCCAACATGAACTTTTACAACAGTGGCGCGGCGGCCATATTGGATTGCAAAATTAACCCGAAATTCGTACTCAGCATACCAAAATACCCCTTATACGATACCCAACATAATCTTTTACAACGGTGGCGCGGCGGCCATATTGGATTGCTAAATTAACCCGAAATTCGTACTCAGCATACCAAAATACCCCTTATACGATACCCAACATGAACTTTTACAACGGTGGCGCGGCGGCCATATTGGATTGCAAAATTAGCCCGATATTCGGAGTCAGCATACCAAAATACCCCTTATACGATACCCAACATGAACTTTTACAACAGTGGCGCGGCGGCCATATTGGACTGCTAAATGAACCCGAAATCCGTACTCAGCGTACCAAAACACCCCATAAACGATACCCAACATGAAATTTTACTACGGTGGTGCGGCGGCCATATTGGAGTGCAAGAATATTAAATTAGTGTGCACCATTTTAATTAATATTAATAAATTATAGGAAGCTGTCGCAAACGCGGCAGCCCTAAAATGTGTCCCGAACATGTTCGGGACATTCCCTTCCGCGTCTTGTCCCTTGTCTCCCTCACGATTGACCTGACTAGACGGCTTCGTCGGCCGAATGTATGATCTGCCGGCTGTGGTATTGATTTGCTTAAATGTATGATAATCAGTGATGGGCAAAATGTAATTAGATTAACCGTTACAAATTATAATTACTTTGTAATGCTTAATTCAATTACTCTGTAACAGATTACTTGAGTAATTAATTACAATGAGTACTAGCAGTAACTAATTAATGAGTAATGGAATTACACGTTAATCTAATTACATTGCAACTAGTTACTCATTAATTCAATTAACCAACACTCATAATTACCAACTCTGTCCTGTGCTGTGGATTCGTCGCGGCCCAACCAAGGGGTGAATCGATATTGATGCGGTTTTTTGATGTAAGTCAATGTGTCCGGTATACCGTCACAATACCAGAAATCATAATGCCTTTACTTAAAATGCCCGAGCCCAAAATACCCGAAATCGAAATATCAATATTCAAAAGGCAAATATTTATAATATAAATAATTTAAAATGCCTTACGGTCGAATAACCGAAACTCAAAAAATAAATTTATGAAATACCTTATCCTAAAATGTTCGAACACAAAATACCTTTTTTTTAACATTATTTAAATCTTACATGGATGCTATAAATCTGTGAATGGTTAACACCCCGACTCAGATAGGTTAGGTTAGAAGACTAAGGCGGGAGCGAAGCGAAGCGGAGCTCCCGCCTTAGCCTTCGTGGTTATTTTTTTTTTGATGTTTCGTTAGCCCACTGTAGTACTTTTGTAACTCTGAATCAAAGTGTTTTAACATGAGGTAAATCCTACATGGATACTATGCCGGACTCCTACCGACTAAAAAAAACCACACGTATGGGGGGGGGGGGGGGGGATAAGTTAAAGCCAAATAACAAAACGTGAGTGACAGTGACACATTGTATTCTATTTTCGGTATTTTAAATTAAGGATATTTGAAAATTTGTATTTTGAATTCTGATATAATAATTATTTGTATTTTGAATTTAGACATTTTACGGTAAGGTGTACTGAAATAAGGTATTTTGAATGTTAAGGTATTTCGAATTCGGGTATTTTGGTCTAATGCATTTTAAGTAAAGGCATTTTGATTTCTGGTATTTTAATATATAACCCAATGTGTCCAGGTTGGTACTCAGCTATAAAATTTGAAGACCATCAGCTCAATTCCTGAGTGACGAAGGAATTTCACGGGAATTCCCATACGCTAATCACAAAATTTCATGATGGGTATCGTTTAAGGGGTTTTTTGGTATGCTGAGTGCGAATCACATGATAATTTTGCAATCCAATATGGCCGCCGCGCCGTAGTCACAAAATTTCATGATGGGTATCGTTTAAGGGGTTTTTTGGTATGCTGAGTACGAATCACATGATAATTTTGCAATCCAATATGGCCGCCGCGCCGTAGTCACAAAATTTCATGATGGGTATCGTTTAAGGGGTTTTTTGGTATGCTGAGTGCGAATCACATGATAATTTTGCAATCCAATATGGCCGCCGCGCCGTAATCACAAAATTTCATGATGGGTATCGTTTAAGGGGTTTTTTGGTATGCTGAGTGCGAATCACATGATAATTTTGCAATCCAATATGGCCGCCGCGCCGTAGTCACAAAATTTCATGATGGGTATCGTTTAAGGGGTTTTTTGGTATGCTGAGTGCGAATCACATGATAATTTTGCAATCCAATATGGCCGCCGCGCCGTAGTCACAAAATTTCATGATGGGTATCGTTTAAGGGGTTTTTTGGTATGCTGAGTACGAATCACATGATAATTTTGCAATCCAATATGGCCGCCGCGCCGTAGTCACAAAATTTCATAATGGGTATCGTTTAAGGGGTTTTTCGATGTGCTGACTACGAATCACATGATAATTTTGCAATCCAATATGGCCGCCGCGCTGGCATCATAGAATTTCATGATGGGTATCGTGTAAGGGGTTAAGCATACCAAAATACCCCTTATACGATATCCAACATGAAATTATATAACGGCGGCGCGGTGACCATATTGGATTGCAAAATTAACCCGAAATTCGTACTCAGCATACCAAAATACCCCTTATACGATACCCAACATGAACTTTTACCACGATGGCGCGGCGGCCATATTGGATTGCTAAATTAACCCGAAATTCGTACTCAGCATACCAAAATACCCCTTATACGATACCCAACATGAACTTTTACAACGGCGGCGCGGCGGCCATATTGGATTGCTAAATTAACCCGAAATTCGTACTCAGCATACCAAAATACCCCTTATACGATACCCAACATGAACTTTTACAACAGTGGCGCGGCGGCCATATTGGATTGCTAAATTAACGCGAAATTCGTACTCAGCGTACCAAAATACCCCATATACGATACCCAACTTGAAATTTTATAACGGCGGCGCGGTGACCATATTGGATTGCAAAATTAACCCGAAATTCGTACTCAGCAAACTTAAAATACCCCTTATACGATACCCAACATGAACTTTTACAACGGCGGCGCGGCGGCCATATTGGATTGCCGGCTGTGGTGTTGATTTGCTTGAATGTATGATAATTACAAAGTAATGAATTACAAAGTAACTAGTTATAAAGTAATCTAATTACTTTGCAACTAGTTACTTAGAAACTAATTAATCGGATCATCCAAAGTATTTAAATTACAAAGTAATTAATTACTGAGTAATTAGATTACATTGTAACTTAATTACATTGTAATTCAATTATTAATTGAATTACTTTTGTAATTAATTACGCCCATCACTGATGATAATTACAAAGTAATGAATTACAAAGTAACTAGTTATAAAGTAATCTAATTACTTTGCAACTAGTTACTTAGTAACTAATTAACCGGAACATCCAAAGTATTTAAATTACAAAGTAATTAATTACTGAGTAATTAGATTACATTGTAACTTAATTACATTGTAATTCAATTATTAATTGAATTACTTTTGTAATTAATTACGCCCATCACTGTGTGAGGGTAATTCTAAACGGGCGTGTTGGCTTATCATAAAAGAGCTTAATGATTAAGGCTATTGTAAAATAATCCAGTCTGCGCCGAAGGCGGGGACTGATTTGTTTTAGAATAGACCTAATCGTTAAGCTCTTTTATGATTAAGCAAACAGGGCCGTTTCACACGCGGCTTGATGATTCTGATGAAGAAGTACCACTCCTTTCGCAAACCTTATGTGACGTAAACGAAGTTGCGAGGGTCAGCTAGTACATGATATAAGTGATATGGGACGGAATTTCGGATCGAAATTGTAGCCATTACTGTTTGATTTTTGTATAGCTATAACTTTGATATCTCGCCATTGTAACGGGATGCACCCAAAGTTAAAGACTGCATTGTATAATTTAAGCAAGTATATTTTATCTTCTTTGGGTAGGTGGTAAAGCATCGAATATGCAATACAATCATCCCCGGCGGTTGTATCTTTCGATTTTAAGCAAGAGTTTAATTCCTGTAACGTAAACTCTGTATCTAGCAAACGGTTTATGGATGTTATAATTGGTGCTCGGGTCAGTACTGAATTTGGAGTTAAGGACTGTAATAGTTCTATTTGTTTTTCTAATGGTATGCAACTTTGGGATTTTCTATATCCTTTAATCCATCGCATCCTATGCCATAAAACCGAAATCGAGGTATTTTTATCCACGGAATTACAAAAGCTTTGCCAATTTGCGCTACGTTTCCGCACGTATGGCTTGATGGCTTTCGCGCATTCCTTGACTTGCCTCTTTTTTTTTTCTTTTTATTAAGAACAACGTTCTTAATAATTAATTACAATCTAGCCGTTATATAAGTTTATGGCTAATAAGTAATTTACATCTAACTTAATTTACTAGGTATACTGTTTTTAAACTAAGATTCATGTTCATTGCACTTTCTTAGAGTCTGTTAAGTATGAAAACACTTTGTTCACGTGTTCTATATACCACGTGTTCTATATATATTATAGCACTATCACTAATATTTGTTCACTACACTAATTCAAAAGGCTTTTTTTTTTTTTTTTTTTTTTTAACGTGAGGGAAAATCCTCGTAGGATGCTATGCCGGACTCTTACCGACTAAAAAACCTCACGTAACGCCCAACAGCCTATTGTTGAGAGCCCCGGGTAAGCCCTCAGGAAGGATGTCCCGTGACTCCCAACAGACCTACGGCCGCCAATGCGGCCTCGCCCAGGGGGTGGTTCGGGTGCAATCCCGCGTCTATGGGGGGTTTCGGGTGTGACCCCGCTTCTAAGGGGGGGCGTGCGTGAGTGCTCACGTCACGCTGCCGTCATGGGCCTGCTTCTGTAAGGACGGTGAGCGGCCCTCTCACCGTCCTCAGACCCCCGGTCATGGAGGCCGATAGTCCTCGGCGAAGACACGTCGGCGGCGCCCAGGGCGCCGACTGCGGAACTCGGGTGGGAGAGTTCTCTCCCGCACCCGGCCCGCCGCCTCCTTCGCGAGCATGACCTGCTCGCAGAAAGAGGCGGCGCAGTCCCACTTACTCCCGCTGGAGAGCATGGCTCGCACCATGGCCTCAAGCGAGAGAGTGTCCACGCCCAGACCCACTACGAGGACCTGTCGCTGTTGTGCCCACGCCGTGCACTCCACCAGCGTGTGGAGCGCCGTGTCATCGCTGCGGTCCTCGCAGTGCTGACATTCGGCCGTGGTTTCCCGGTGTTTTCGCCACAGATACCTACCGAAGCTACCGTGCCCGGCAAGCATCTGTGTCAACCGGTAGGAGAGAGCACCGTGTCTTCTCTCCAGCCACTCGTCCATGACCGGTCTGACGGCCGCGATTGTGGCGAATCCCCCCTTTGGTTGCTCAAGTCGCATCTTCCATGTCTCCAGGGTTTCCTGGTGGAGCAGGGTCCGCTGGGCCTCGATTTCTCGAGACGCAGGCCTTTGGCCCCGCTCCAGCGCCTCCTTGCGCCATCTGAACAGTGACGCAAGGGCTCTCGCTTCCAGGTCCCATGGAGGGGTCCCGGCTAGGAGACATGCCGCCTCACCGGAGATCGTGCGGTATCCTCTTATCACCCTGACGGCCATCACTCTCTGCGGGCTCATCAGTCTAGCCTCATTGCTGGCCGTCAGGGTCTCCGCCCATACGGGAGCCCCGTACAGGGCCATGCTTCGCACGATCCCAAGGTACAGCCTCCTGTAGGGAGCGTTGGGTCCCCTGATGTTGGGCATCAGCCGCGCGAGTGCGGCCGATGCTCCCCTCAGTTTTGGGACCAAACTTCGGAAATGATGTCCGAAGTTCCACCGGCCATCGAGTACGAGCCCCAGATACTTCATCGAGGGCTCGATGCCGATGCTGACACCCCCCACCTGTAGGCTGGATCCCGCAGGTGGCCCCATCCGAGGTCCGTGGAAGCACAGAGCCTCGGATTTGTGAAGGGCGACCTCAAGACCCAGTCGCCGAATCCGACCCACGACCTGAGCAACCCCTGCCGTGGCCATAAGTGCTGCGGCACGGTGCGTTGCTCCCCGCGCCGTGACGAGGGTGTCGTCGGCGTAACACGTTACGCCGACCCCTCTGAGCAACGGACCACGCAGCACCCAGTCGTAGCCGATGTTCCACAGGAGCGGCCCTAAAACCGATCCCTGTGGAACACCGCACGACACATCTCGCCGACCCGGCCCTAGCCAGCTCGGGTAAGTTATGGCCCTCTCGGAGAGATAAGCCCCGACAATTCGACGGAGGTAGGGAGGCACTCCATGATAGATAAGCGCCTCCCTGACGCAGCTCCAGGGCAAGGTGTTGAATGCGTTGGCGATGTCGAGAGACACCGCCACCACCACCTCACCCTGTGAGACTGCTTCCTCCGTCAGGCCTCTAATGCGCATGATCGCGTCCACGGTGGAGCGTCCCTGACGGAAGCCAAACTGGTTATCCGCCAGATCAGGCCCCACGCGTGTGAGGTGCCCGACGAGGCGTTGTGCAATAATGCGCTCAAAGAGCTTGCACACCTCGTCGAGCAACACGATCGGCCGGTACCCTGATGGGGAATTTGCCGGCCGCCCCGCCTTTCGAATCAAGACCAGTTTCCCTGTCTTCCAGACCTTGGGAAACTGGCCTTTCTCGAGGCATGCGCTAAAGAGCCCAATTAGTCGAGGCCCAATCTCTTCGAGAGCCAGGACCCACGCTCGGCCTGGAATGCCGTCGGGTCCAGGGGCGGTGTTTCTGCGGGCTTTAAGCCGCAGTACAGCCGCCCCTAACTCACCCTCGGTGACTACGGGCACGTCGTTCTCGCTGCCTTCCGCGTTGGGCGCCTGAGACGGAGCCATGCGCGGAGAAATATGTTCCTCCGCTCTCGACGGGAACAAGGAGTCCAGGACCTCCTCCAGCCGCTCCGGCTGGAGACTCTGAGTCAGTGGGGGCGCCTTAGGGCGTAATTTGCCCCTTACCATAAGGTACGGGCGCCCCCACGGGTTCCGCTCCAGAGTCTCCATCAGCTCATCGCGGCCCAGCTTTTTGGACCGCTTGATGGCCGTCTGGAGGGCCCTCTTGGCCTCCTTGTACCCATCGTAGAGCTCCGTCTCTCGGGCTGCCGCATCGTCTGGGCGACGACGCCTCCGGCGGAACCTGGTGTACCGGCGGCGCGCGGTAACGCACTCCGCGCGCAACTGCGCGATTTCCGGCGTCCACCAGTACACCTGTCTCCTCGCCGGCCTGGGCCTAGCCCTGGGCATCGCCGCATCGCAGATGTGCGACATGGCTCTCCCGAACCACTCCACCTCGGTATCAACATCGGCAGGCCTATCCGCTGACGGAATCCAGGCCTGCACGATGGCCGCCTCCAGGAGAGCCTCCCGATCAAGGCGATGAAGTGCCCAACGCGGTTCCGGGGGATTCGCAATTGCTGGCGGCAGGTTTGGTGGAGGGGAGACGTCGAACCGAATATATCGGTGATCTGACAACGTCTCCTCCTCCTCCACCACGCGCCATCCCTGGACACGGCGGGCGAGCTCAGGGGTCGCAAACGAGACGTCTATGACCGAGCTGAGCCCCCGCCGCGTCCAGGTTGCGACATTCCCCCGGTTCAGGATGACTAGGCCACGTGTTGTGACCCAGTCCTCCAGTTTCCTCCCCCTGTCTCTGGTTTCCCGGGAGCCCCAAGCCTGCGACCAGGCATTGAAGTCTCCCAGGACCAGGACAGGGCGAGGCCGGCATGCAGCGAGGACGACGTCCAGCTCAGGGAGCCATAGCTCGAACTGATGCTGGTCGAGGCTCGGCGAAATGTAAACGGCCACGACAGCCACACCCTCGTATTCCGCCGCGACACAACCCGGACCCCTAGCGATGACCGCCAGGCGCGAGTCGTCCGCGCCGGTCCCCCCAAAAATAGTCGCCACGCCGTCCAGATCCACCGGGCTTCCCGGGTGAACCCAATACGGCTCGGCGACGACTGCGATGTTAATGGACCACTGCCTGATGCTCTGGTACAGAAGGTCCTGAGCACCAGTGCAGTGGTTCAAATTCACCTGCAGGATGCGGATATGGGTGTCCATTAATGGACGTCCATTTCCGCACCCTGCCGCGGGCGTGCCACCTCACTCTCAGCCCCCCGTGCGGACGGACGGGGCCTCGGCCTTGAGGCAGCGCAGGACTTGCTGCCCGCCCGGTGATCGGCCTCCTTGCCCTCCGCCACGCATTTATAACACCGCGGCGGGGCGTCACAGGCAAGAGCCTTGTGACCGGGCTGACTACAGCGGAAGCACCGGTCGCCTACGGTGACTTCCGCCGCACACTGCACCCCCACATGCCCCACGACCAGGCACCTATAGCACCTGGCTTCGCGGGGCTGCAGGAGATGCACCTGCGCCCTCAAGAAGCCCCCAATAAGGAGGCTCCGTCCGTCCGCCACTTTCTGGGCCGCCGCGACGGGGCAGCTCACGACTGCCGACCCGTGACCGGTGGGGCCAAAGCGGATTTCGCCTGACCTCACCTGATCACGGGGACAGCCGCTCGCCTCCACGACGGCGGAGATAAGCTCGTCCGTCGTGGCCGCGTCATCCAGACCCGAAATGCGCAGCGCGGCGCATTTGTTGGGTCTGGACACGCGGACATCGCCCGTATTTAGCGACTCCCGCAGCTTCGCCGCTAAGGCATCCGCTTTGGGGCCGCTGGTGGCGCCGGAGACCTCGAGGAGGCGTGCTCCGGTGCGCGTCACCTTGCACCGAAGCCCTCCCTCAATCTCGAGGGCCTTGAGGTCAACTGAGGCTTTCGCCTGCCTCAGTACCTCGGCGTACCCCACACCCTTCGCCTTGCCTTCTGTCGTCACCGTAATGACGACGGCAGTGGAGCGGGGAGCGCGGAGCCTCTTCGGCGCCTTCGTCGCGGCGGCCCTTGCCGCCTTTGCCGCTTTAGCGGCGACTTTTGCCGCCTTCTTGGCGGCCTTCGCCGCCTTTTTGGCGGCCTTAGTCGCCTTCTTCTTGGCTCCTACCACCTCCCAGACCCCCTCATTTGAGGTAGTCTGGGGTGCAGCAGGAGCGCTGGCTGTTGGGGAAGCGGGGTTGCCACTTCCCCCAGGTGTCGTCTTCTTGGGGGCGGAGGGGGCGGAGGCCCTCGGCTTGGGACCAGTCCCGTTGGGTGCAGCCGTCGTCGCGTATGACGCGCCGACGGGAGCCGCCAGCGGTGGGCGGTATGCCCGGTCCTCCAGGACGCCGAGGCGTCGCTCGATGGCCTCCAGCAGCTGGACCATCGAAGGTGTCGTCTTGGGTGGTGCACGGGGAGCGGGGGCTTTTACACCCCGAGCTTCCCCGGCCCCCTGGACCAGCTGCGTCAGCTTGTCAACCTCCTCCCGCATCAGCTGCTGCTGCTTACGGGAGTCGGCAAGCTCCGCCTCCAGGCCCGCAACCCGAGCCCGGAGCTTCCCCTCCTCCTTGGAGACACTCCTCTCGAGGAGCTCCTCCAACGCTTTGGCGGCGCCTGTCACCGCGTCCGCCACAACCCTCTTCTTCCCGGCCACATTCTTGGCACCCTTTACGGCGCCAGAAATGCGGGCAAGAGCCGCCATGATTTCTTTAGCCGCCGGCACCTCCGTGACCTTCCCGCTTGGCAGCGGGGGCACAATCGCCGGCGGCTCTGCTGCTACTCTACTCCCTTTCGCTCTGTAGAGGTCGGTCTTCCGACCTCTACCCGCGGTGGTAGCCACAACCTTCCGAGGGAGATCCTCCTCACTTGTGGATGACTCCGACCCAGGCCTACGGAACAGGCCTTCGCCGCTCGACCTGGGTCTCTTCCTTTTCACGTCGGCATGGTTACCCTCGATGGCACCCTCGGTTTCGGTACCCATGTCGACCGCCGACTCCATCTCCGAGCCAGCACGGGTTGACGCGACCTCCGCGTCACTGGGGGTGGTTTTAAGGCACACCCCTGGGCCTAAAGTATGGTGACCCCTCCCATATACCACCAGGGATGAACCCTGGCGGGGGTCGCCATGCCGAGACATGGCAAGCGATTCCCCGGACACTGTCCGGGTGCGCTCCTGGGTAATAACTTTCGTCGTAATTTGCTCCATACTGATTTTTTGCGTTTTGCGTCCGCCGACGTAAGGGTGGGAGTGGGGAAGTTGGGAGAGGATGTGAGGATGGGAAGGGTGGGAAGGCGGGAGTGACGCCCTAGGCACTGAGTTCCCCCCAGCGATACATCAAATTGCCGAGCGTCAGAGCGTGAGATTTGGGGTAATTTTTTAAAGAGGTTTTCTTCCTCGCAACTCCAAAGAGCCACCGTGCCCGTCTGTTGCCAGACGGGGTTACGGCTCGGCCGAACGATGGTTCCTATGGAACCGTGCACTTCGCCACTGATCACTCAGTGGCGAAGTACTCGTCGCCCTGGGAGTTCTCCACTAAGTACGCTCTGCATAACAGAGCGCATGTGGAGAACTCCAAACCGGCCATAAAGGCCCCCCCTCCTTGGTGGACTATTGGCCGTGGGCGACGACGTGCGCCTCAGGCGAAGTCCACATCGTCGTCCACGTTACCAGGATGCACCACGTGGAGGTTGTCCTACCCAGCACCCCTAATTCAAAAGGCTTAGTTCGTTTTAATCGTCTCACTATGTCCGTGGTATTAAGCAATTGGATCGCTTCGATATTTACATGGTGTACGAGTCTGCGTTCGTGGGCTGCAGCAGACTTCTGTATGGTTTGGTAGACAGTATCCACGCTGAGATCACGGTGGAGGTTGTCATTTCGTACGTACCAAGGCGCATTGACGATTGCCTTTAGTATTTTGTTTTGGTATCGCTGTATTATGTCTACGTTGGTTGGTTTAGTACAGCCCCAGAGTTGTATACCGTACTTCCAGATAGGCATCAATGTAAGCTTATATATTAGTAGCTTATTATGAATTGACAGACTAGAGTTTCTGCCTAGTAACCAATGCATACTTTTGTATCGAAAGTCCAGCTCTTGCCTTTTCTTTTTAACTTGAGCTTTCCACCGAAGTTTGGCATCAAGCGTCATGTCCAGATATTTTGCTGTGTTTACGTGTGGCACTTGTAGGCCATTTATAAATATGGGATGGTACTCATGTTTTTTATTTGAGAAGTCAATGTGTAAGGACTTTGATTCATTTAACTTTATTTGCCATTTATGTGCCCAGTCATAAATTTTCGTAACAGCCCCTTGAACTTTCCTAACGGCTTCTTTGTGGCTCGACCCTGTAGCCATAATGGCAGTGTCGTCAGCAAAAGTAGCGATTGTATTTTGTTGTGTTTCTGGTACATCGTAGGTGTATAGCAGGTAGAGAATTGGACCTAATACACTCCCTTGTGGTACCCCTGCTTCAATTGTGTTAAGCTCAGAATACGCATCTTCTTGTCGTATTCTGAATGCTCTGTTGGTGACGTAAGATGTTAATATGTCCGAAAAAGCTTTTGGCAGCGTTTTTTTTAGTTTATATATTAGTCCTTCGTGCCAGACTTTGTCAAAAGCTTGTGCTACATCTAAGAATACTGTACTACAAACTTTTTTACCTTCTAAAGCTTTCTCAATGTTATTCGTTATCCAATGAACCTGGTCTATAGTAGAGTGGTTTTCTCGAAATCCAAATTGGTGGTTTGGTATTAAATTATACTTGCTAATGATTGGTTTCAACCGCTTTAATAAGAGCTTTTCAAAAAGCTTAGAGATCATAGGCAGCAAGGAAATAGGCTGGTATGAAGTTGCTTCATGGGGTGGTTGCCAGGTTTAGCGATCATGATGACTTCAGCGACTTTCCATGCCTCGGGTACATATTTTAACACAAAGATGGCATTAATAATCTTTGTGATTTTAATGATGGCTTTCTGTGGCAATTGTTTTAAAATTTCCCCTGTGATCAGATCATATCCTGGCGATTTTTTAGAGCTAATGTTGTTTTTAATTTCTTTCATCACTTCCTTTGGCGTGACGAGTTTAATTCTTTGATCCTCTAATACGTTGAGACACGTGAGGTTTTTTTTTTTTTTTTTTTTATACCACTAAGGTGGCAGACAAGCATACGGCCCACCAGAAGGACCGGTGGTCACCGCAGCCTATGAACGTTTGCAACACCAGAGGTGCCACACTCGCGTTGCCGACCCTGTAAAAACCTTCTAAGACCCCTTTTGAAGAACTGTAGGCGTCTGGGAAAACCGAGGCAGGGAGGTCATTCCACAAACCTAAGCGTGCGCGGAAGAAAACACCTATCGGATCTAACCGTGCTGGAACGCACCGGATGCAGAGTGTGAGGATGAACTCCCTGTCTGTGGCGAGCGGTGCGATGATAGAACGTAGCCGTGGGCATCATATCAAACAATTCCTCAGAGCACATACCATTGTACAGGCGGTAGAACACGCATAAGGAGGCAAAGTCTCTCCTGTCGCGAAGAGGTTCCACACCAGCTGTAAGTACAGGATCGTTGACAATTCTTACAGCTCGCCTTTGCACCGAGTCAAATGGACGAAGCTGATATTCAGGTGCTCCCGCCCAGAGGTGACAGCAGTACTCCATATGCGGCCGCACTTGCGACTTATAGAGAAGCAGTGTTTGCGCCGCAGTGAAGTACCGCCGCGCCCTGTTGAGCACACCTAGCTTTTTGGACGCCAGCTTAGCCTTGTCCTCCAAATGACTACGGAACTGAACGTCACTGGAGATGAGGTTTTTTGTCTTGTGTCTGTATGGTTGAAATTTTTTTGCAAGGTGCTGTGCAAATCTGTGTGCTTTTTGCTCGTTGCTTATTGCCCATTTTCCATTGTCGTCCCTAATAGGAGGAATTTGTGTCACTGGCCTTTTGAGTTTCTTGGTCACTTTCCATAGGGAGTAATCTGTTGTGTGGTCCAGTTAGCTGCTGTAAATTATTCCTTAAGCATTCATCGTTAAACTGTTGAATTTTTTTCTTTAAGATTTTGCTAATATTATTAAGTAAAGTTTTGTCTTTAGGATATCTGGTCTGTTGCCATCTTTTTCTCTGCTTTCTTTTTTCTGTTATTAATGTTATTATTTCCTTCGGATAAGTGTTACCCTTGTACTTGGCTCTTAGTGATGGCGAATTATTCCATGCACATTGCTTCATGCTTCTCGACTTAGAAACTATTAAGTTGACCGTGAATATTCATATTCACGGTCAACTTATTAGTTTCTAAGTCGAGATTGTGTAATTTTAAGGGCACATTTAAATCTATAGTTTTTTTCTAATTCTAATCTAAAGCTTTCCCAGTCTGTATGCTTATTTGATAGCGTCAAATGGGAATTTCTGAGTAAAATTTTATTACTTAATCTTAATACTATCGGAGAATGATCCGAGTTCATGTGACTGTTTTCCTCAATACATAAAAAATTACTTGATATATTTTTAAATACGAAGAAGTCTATAAGGTCAGGTACTTTATTCCTATCAGTTGGCCAGTACGTTGGTTTTCCTGTACTTATTGTTTCACACCGCATCTCTTTAATCGCACTTAGTAGTTGTCTTCCTTTTGTCGTAGTTAACCTGGACCCCCAGTACTTATTATTAGCATTAAAATCACCTCTCAGTATGAACCTGGATCCGAGGAGGTCAAAGAGATGCTTATATTGTTCTGTTACTATTTTGTGCCTTGGGGGACAGTAAATAGAAGCGACGACCACAGGGCCGAATTTAGTTTCGATAGATACCGCCATGGATTGCATGTGAGGTGCTTCATATCTATTATATTCATAGTGGATAAAATTTTTCTTGATAATAACCGCGCTACCTCCTCTAGCAGTATTGTCCGGGTGGAGTGAGTTATATATTTTGTATCCTCTAAATTTAATGTGAGACTGTTTAGTGAAGTGCGTTTTAGATATCAAGCACACGTCAATGTTTTCTGTATCTAAGACTAACTGCAACTCATTTTGGTGTTGAAGTAATCCATTAGAGTTCCATGCCATAATTTTGAGACTGTTATTCATGGTTGTTTTGTGGGGCAGCTATTTTAACGCTGGATTCTAGTTTATCTAGTCTTCGATCGAATGAGGATATATATTTTAAAATTTGACTAAGCTTATCTTCTATGCTCGATGGCTGTAATGATTTCTTGCTTACATGCGCATAGGAAGCTTTGTTTGTAGTCAGTATACTAGTGGTTGCGGGGGGCATTGGATTGGCACTTTTCCTAGTTGCCTGAACATTAGAGTTGTTCTTAGGGGTAGGCTGTTGTGATATCGCCTTTTTATTTAGGGTTTTATTCTTTAACTTTTGCATTTCCTTAGCTACGACGCACCCTCTGTAATTGGCTGGGTGAGGGAAGCCACAATGAATACATTTAGGTTTTTCTTCGGCGGGTTTCGTGCAGTCAGCTGTGAGATGCTTGCCTGTGCATTTAACACACCTTGGCTCTTTCGAGCAATATTTTTGTGTGAGCCCGTTAGCTTGGCACCTCTTGCACTTTGCACTGAGGGATAAGCTGAGAGTTTTTAATTGGGTGTATTTCAACCTTGCAACCTAATATATAATTAATGGCACATATATTGTTAATATTTTCTGAATTTTTAAATGATAATATAAACATGTTTAAAGGCTCTTTATTTCGCCAGCTTAACTTATTTATAACATTTTCTACTTGGAATCCCTGTGACTCCAAATCATTTTTGATTCGGTCGGGTTGACACAAAGAGTGTAATCTCTTATCGGCCTGGACTGCTTACCTTCATAAGAGTGCCAGCGGTAGTTCTTCTCACTTAGTAATGTAGTGACTGACCTATAAGAGTCTTCATTTTTGCAATTAATTTTGACACAATCCCCACTAAGCGTTTTTGCAGTGAAGGATTGTATTGATTGGGTTTGAATTAAACTATCATAAAATAATTGATAGTTCAAAATGTTGTCTACAATAATTGGCGGTGGAAGTGGGACTTTTTTTGCAATGGTTGCATTTTGAGTGGACCCCTGTTCTTGCTGGGGACTTGTGCTGGCGTGTGGTGGCGAGAGGGAAGCATTTAACTTCCGTTCCTTCCTACTCTTTACCCTAATCCACTCAGTTTCTTTCGCTAGCTCCTCCTCATCCGTGCAATACTCAACGGGCTCGTTGGATTTTGGCTGCAAAAAACTTATTTTCGAACTTACCTCGGTAAGCACATTTTTTTCACGCTCCTTGAAACATTCCAGTTCTCCCTGTAGAACCTGAAGTTGTCCTTGGAGGCTTTGGACCTGTTCCGTATACTGTTGTAGGCCTTCATTTTCTTGCGTTTCCTGTATGTAATAATCATACAGTTGTCTTTTAAGCTCGGTTTTATTGTTATTTGCTTTTTAGACATGTTCGGTAATTAAATTGCACCAAACAAAGTAAACATTATAAAACACTGTAACTAGGTCATGTCCATGACCCGGTAAGCGTATGACGCGCACCGCGACGACGGCGTTGTGCCGTGTCAACAAAACACTAATCATGCGCGCGCGCTATCGATACGACCGTTCTCGATGGAAGTTATGCCAACTAAAACTTGCCTCTGATATAGGTCTAAGTTATCAGGGGTAGGGTTCCTCCTAAAACATTTTAAAGCTTTTCTACGTCGTGCCACAGCGAGAGACAGCTCAGGACTCCAATAAGGTTTTCGTTTGAACGTACTATTTGGATTGGTACTTACTTTAGTGATAGGTATACTGTGGTTTGCTGCGGTATTTATTTCATTGGAAAAAGAATCACACTTTTCTTGTGTATTCTGTGGACTTAGGCTACTATAATTCATGTAATTAGTGTTTTTAAAAGTTTCTTTAAGACTGTTAGTATATTTTTTCCAATCTGCTAATTTGAAATTTCTTTTTTTGATCGGTTGTGAAATATTGTCATAGTTCATGGAAAGTTTAATCATCAGATGGTCACTGTTTAGATTTTCCTGAAGGGTTCTCCAGTAGAAATGGGGGCTTATATTCAAAGACACAAATGAAATGTCCAGGGAAGATTTTCTTAGAATATCGTTAACTAGCTTGATCCGAGTGGGAGCTCCGGTATTTAGAGAAACCAAGTTATTGTCCAAAGAGGCATCAAAGATTTGAGTACCTCTCGGATTCACACCGGCCACAAATGACCTATATTTGAATTTTTCAAATATTTCGTCCCAATCCGCAGTCTGTGTTCGTATAGATGAAGGACAATATATCGAAACTATGCTTTCCAATTGGCTTCAGTTCTGTAACCTTACGTGTACTATTTGTATGCCGGTATTATTTATAATTAAAGGACATTCAAATGCCCTAATAGATTTTTGTACAATTATGGCTACCCCACCATATCCATCTACTCTGTCACGTCTAAACACATTGTACGAGCTGATAGCAAGTGTATCTTCTGTTTCCAACCAAGTCTTACTTATGATTGCAATATGGTTTTTTTTCTAAATTTAAAATTTCTTTAAAACTAGCTAACTTAGGCTTAAGGCTTTGTGCGTTCCATTGTAAGATTTTACTACCAGAGCATGTGAGGACCTACTATCCATTAAATATTGATAAAATATTTTGTAACATATTTCCATACACGAAAAGACTACATATACTATTTTAATCTCCTCACAAATTTTAATTACACATTGAGATTTTCTTCTTCTAAGGACAGCCTGGATAGAATAATATTTTTGAAATGCAAACATATTTTGGCAAAATCAAACTTATACTTATCTACTTTCCTGACATTTGGTGCTTCCGGTTCTGTGTTATTTTTTGAATCTTCATTTGATGTGTAAGTATGGTAGATTTTTAGAGACAACTTTTTTACTATTTCGGTGCCTTTTTTTCTTTGTTGAAGGTACTATATGTTGGTCGTTTTCTTTTTGGACCTTATTCGTAGAGTTTGACCGCTTGCTCGAGCTTGTCATAATCTGTTCAGATTGGTTGTTTATCGCCACATCTCTGTAAGTTTTGTCCTTCTTTTCGGACGTCATAAATATGTCTTGATTCGAATTTTGGGTGTATTTAATAAGCGTATTACCTCTTTGTGATTGGCCCTTCTGAGTACTTCTTAAAAATGTTTGTAGCGATTTTCGATATGTGGCATTTTCCTTAGACATGATCTGGCGGATATTTTTCTCTTTTAAGTACATTGGGCATTTTTTGCTTAGAACGAAGTGAGGACCTTTGCAATTTAGACAACAAAAATTGGTGGCTTCACAGTTATCATGGCTACCACCACATTTCGGACATATATGTTTTTTTTGATAGGGCAGTGTTTAAGGAATTGACCGAATTTCCAACATCTTGTACACTGAGTTACTGTAAAAACAAATTGTTCGACTTTGAATTGGCAACCATAAGCGAATACATATTGCGGCATTATCGTGCCTACAAAAGATAAACGAATTGTCTCACTGTCAACTCAATTATTACCGGAGCTCAATTTTTTCAGACGTTTCACTGATAGAATTTTAGTACTTGCCTCTAAAAATGTCTTAATAATGTCTTCAGTAAGGTTCAGATCCACGCCTCTAATAATTCCATATGACATTGAAGTTTCGTAAGTTGTTGAACGTTTGAAACCTAATTCATCTAATTAGTGCAATTAAATAGTAACTCCGTGTCTTCCTGCGAATGAAAGCGAATAAGTACTTTATACGGGCTTTTATACTTTATTCCGATAATATTTTTAATATTTTCATCTCTCATTAATCTCGCAAACGCCATTTGTTTGGGTAATTCTTCCGTGCTTGACACACACACTTCATGGTATTTCTCAAAATTATTTGTTATTTCTTCTCCCCTTCTATTTACTCCGCTATTTTGTATTTTTCTCAAGGCAGTTTCTACATCCGTTGAGTCACTCCTAATAAAACGTTTAGGTTTTCTCCTCACAATAGTTATAAATCCCTCCTCAGTTTCGTCATCTTCTTTTCCTTTCTTTTGTCGGGTTTAACCGTGGACACCGACCTAATTGAATTTAAAGTTTGTTCACATCGCATAAGAATTTCATTTTCACTATTGTTGTTATTATTGTCTTCATCACTTTCGCTCATTTTAAATTATTTTGTTTTTTAAACTTTATGTAGGTAGTTGTGAAAACGCGACGTTCAACTACTAGCTGCTACGCAACGTACGTACGCGACCACAACCCGCGCGCGACTGAAACCCTCAACATTGAAACTCGTGTGAAACAATCCTTAAAGTACTCCCTTTATGACACTGAAAAAAAATTTGGAATCGTACCACGCATTCAGAACTTACGATGAAAAAAACATTTTCTCTTTCCTCCCCTCTCCCAAAACAACCGCGCAAAATATCTGGATCCTAGAACCTTCTTCGGATCATAAGCTCGGATTGTTCCAAGTTTCATTCAAATCGATTCAGTAGTGTCGGCGTGATTTTTATTCGGGATACAGACAGCCAGACAGATAGACAGACAGACAGACAGACATGAAAAATTTTAATTACATTTTCGGCTTCAGTATCGCTTAGAGAACGCCCTACATTAAAAATTTTCAAAATATCTTCCATGTAGAGACTCTCGACCCTCTACAGTTTTATTATAATTATGTAGATTAAGATTAGATTTTCCTGAATTTCTTGTTGATCGAACAATTGAATCGAATAAATGTATAGTTTGTATGGACTTAGGGGTTGACGATGTACGGAACCCTCGGTGGACGAGTCCCACTCGCACTGGTCCGGTATTTTGTTCTTTTTACTAATTTTCACGCCTTTGCTTAGCAAAAAAATTCAACTGAGGTCAATGACATGAGCAGCTTTTCAACTTTATTTAATACCATACCATTCACTTTTTGAAACACTTTGTCGGAGCCACCAGGGTATGCTCTCATAAGATGTGTGGTGTTTTCTTAAGGAATTTTCTCCAAACACCTTTGATTTGATCAATGACAATGTTAGGTGTGAACATCTTCCTAAGCTGCCCTAATTCGCCGTTTCAACTAATACCAATCGTTTCAACAATATTTTATTGAGTTCAAGTTCAGGTTATTGGTAGGCCATAGCAAAACCTCAATATTCACTATCTTCAGGACGCATATTGCCGCTCTAGTTGTGTGTGCGTTCATTATTTAAATTGAATGCGACCTGAGTTCTTTAAGGAAACGGAATAATGTGTCTTTAAACGCGTACGATGTCTTTTCGAGCAACTAAGGTACCCTCGGTTAGAATGGTAAGCCTAGTTTTCTTTCAAGTCTCAGAAGCAAATTTTGCCCAAGCCAATTTAATGCGAGCCACCAAACCCATCACGTTCGTAAATGCAAGAATCAGGAAATCATTTACACTACGTCTTCAAACTCAAACATGTCGGTCACCACTAAAAACCTTTACCTATCATTCATTAGACTAGAGCCGAGCATCTTACTCCAGTGGTCTATTCTTCTTTTATTATTATAGTATTGACATGCAAACTTTAAGTGGTTCACCTAACAAGTCCTGGTTAGAACAGTACGCTATATTTGCTTGAACATTGCTGGTCATCCTTCAAACGATTTATAAAAGTATAGTCACTGACTCAAGTACCTGTAATTTAGTAGAGTTGATCTTGTAGCGAGTGCGCTGTCAAAATTCGTTAAATTTGTGGAGACAGACGAATATGCCGTTCTTCAGCAGCTGTTATTTCACATTTTCTCCCCAAGCTACGACTTCTGGATACATTCCCCGTCTTCAGATATCAGTTTCACAGGGTTTGGACAGTTCCTCTTGAATATATCCTAACTTTAAAGTTACCGAACGTTGCTATTGAGCACTCTCAATCATCATAGGTAAATACTGCAATACATGTTATATTTTTGTTTAAAACACTTTATAAAAAGAAACAAAAATCATAAATGTTTGTGACGCCATTTTCATAGACGGTGTTGCAAGCAATGGCAATAACTTTTTCTCTTATTTGTTTTAATATAGGTTTTATAAACTTGCTATAAATACTCTTATCACATAGGTACATACTAAAATAATTTCATTCGCTAAATCTGATTCGGTTACTACATAATTTAGTAATGAAAACAAGTTTTTTTAGTTTCATAAGTAAGGTGAGCCCTCGGAAGGATGTCCAACTGACTGACTCCTGGCAGATTTTGACGATCACCTCGGTCTTGCATAGAGGTTCAAGTGCTATCCCGCGTCTTGAGACTTGGTTCGGATGCTATCCGGCACTATCCCATCACTATGGGAGAAAAAGAGACACGCCATCGTCTGTTCTTGCTTCTGTCAGAACGTCGAGCAGCTAACTCGCCGTTCTCAGGCCCTCGGTCATGGAGGCCGGAAGGCCTAGGCGTATACTACGGAACTCCGCTTTCTCGAGCATAACATGCGCGCAAAAAGATGCAGCGGCATTCCACATTTTTTTCCGCTAGAGACCTGCGATAAGACATGGTAATAACCTCAAAACTCAAGTTTGTTGTTTCTGGGTGGTTTTCAACGAGTGGTGATTTTTTTTCTATTATCGGTGTTCTTTTCTATTTATTTGCTTTCTGTTTAACTTTTAAGTTTAATGTATTCTTTATGATATGAAATATCCCCAAATTTATGATCATCAACCTGCCATTGAAAACTAAGGGGAAAATTTAGTTTGAATTTTGGATGCCACCATTATAAACCTACACCGATTATTTTTTCCTGTACACCGATAAAAGACTGCTGGCCACCGGTATTTGACAGCTGGGCACCGATATTAGACGACTGACCACCGATTACAGGTTTATACACCACTATGATATGCCTATCTACCGATATTATAATAACCCCCTTAGACTTACCTGAACATCGAAGAGGAAAGAATTGTTGTTAGGTAACCCTAGGTATTTCTACAAAATTTACTTAGAACTAATGACCAGCAGGCCTAATAAGGCATCGCCAGTCGTCACTTACCCATAACCAGCCATAGTTAATGGTACTTACTACAGTGATCGTTTACAGAACACTAACTCCGAGGGGCCACAAGCGCTTCAATAGCCAAAAGCAGATTTTTAATCTACAAGATGTAAGTCAAAATATTCTTTTGTTATTTATTGTATATTACTTAGTTATACTTTAAGGGCAAAATGATCATAGCATCAGCCCTAACTTTTTCGATGAAAAAATATGTCAAAATACTAAGCAAAAAATACACCCATAATATGTTTTTTTTTTTCGGTTTTGAATAAGTATGAGTATTAACTTATTATTTTTCTTAGATCTCGAACGCTGAATGCCATAGTCTCCAACTAAGGAATGAGGGATACCGTTGCGTCTTTTTGCGAGCAAGCTACAGCTCGCGCCATGGATCTTTGCGTCTATGAAGTACGTAGACGCAAAGAATGAACAACAACGAACTTCATAGACGCAAAGATCCGTGGCGCAAGCTGTATATTCGCAAAATAAGCGGGATGCACCCAAACTTCGTAAGAAGCGGGATTAAAGCCAAATAGCCTTCTTTTAGGACTATTATTATTAATAATTATGGGGTTAATAGGGCGTACCCAGGAGTTGCAGCCATAAGCAGATGGTAAAGCACCGTATTGTTTTAGTCATAAGGATTTTGACATGAAACGAATCTTCTTCCTCTATCATGTCTATCATTAACGATTTTTTTTTATTTTCGGATAGTTTGGGCATAAGGTTGCCAACTTAACCGCACGTATCAGTGGCTCGTTAAGATCGCTCTTAGTGCAGGAGGTAGTAGTAGTAGCAGAAGAGGTAGGACATGAGAGCAAGTGCAACATGGACTGCACTGGGGCTCCGCAGTCACATGCCCGGGTCTCTAATTCCCCACTTGCATAATTTTTTTCTAGACGAGCTAGCACCAGGACGTAAACGATTGAGAGACCTCCATACCGGCCATCTAAGGTCTTGTCCGGGAGGTAATTTTTCCTGGGGCCGTAGGAAATCAATAGGTGGTGAGAGTTTCTCTTTCCACAGAGAGGTCCTCATAGCTACCGGCTGTTCGCGTGCAGCTTCCGTTTTGTGGATGAAGTCCTTGCGAATTTTTAAATGGACTCTAAGTGGTGTAATTGGTGACCGTATAAGCAATGTCAGGAGTCCGTTTCTTGTTTTACCTTCTCCAGCTTGTGTGTGTAAGTGGTAATTCGTCGCGTAGAAGGTGGTGCGATACCCGCCAGTGGGTAGAGCATGGTGAGGGGAGGGGGCTTTAAACACCTGGTAATAATTCGACAGCTATTAATCAGAGCGACATCCACCTGCCAGGCATGAGCTGATTGGTGACACACAGAACACGCTAACTCACCTTCAGTGCAGCACATAAAGCCAGTACAGTTGCACGGAGGATGCCAGGCTCTGCCCCCCAGGTTGGTCTTGTGAGGCGATGGAGCAGGTTGTTTCGGGCACCTGCCTTGGCTTTAGTGTCCAGGTAGCCCTAGGCCGACGTTTAGCATCCCGGCTGTGCAGGTGAAACACTCTTACTTGAGCTTTTGATGTTTGGGTTTAAGTCCGTTTGCTGTATAATAGCTTTCCAACGCCATCAGAGCTGAAGTAAGACATTCTTCAGCTTTGTCGAATGTTGTGGTTTGAGTCGCCGGCGCCAAACCATCAGCGTAAATTAACATTTTTGTATTTGGAGCACAGGGCTGGTCTTTGGTGAATATGTTGAACAAAATGGGAAAACTTCCCTGGAAAACCCGTTTT